>JAJKFI010000164.1:1298245-1356710 GCA_029204185.1 Lerista edwardsae | reverse complement strand
TTGTCTCCCCAGTTAAAAAAGGAACTGCGGCGGAGCCAACTCTGGGCCCTCCTGTTTGGAAGGTGTTCTCGCCCAAGCCTCTCACCAAGGAGCAGTTGCACTTGCTCTTTGTCTCTTACGACTCCGTAGAAGAGAAGAAGTGGCTGGCCTACCCCCGGTACAGCCCCCCAGAAAAGACCCCTCCCATCATTCTCCACGATCGAATGTACCACCTCAACGGCATAGAGTGGACTGCCAGTGCAATAGAAATGAGCGCGATTGCGGCCAAGAACGCGGCCCTTCTGGCTCACCACCGCTGGTACAAGAAGCTGGACAAGGTAGACCAGGAAGGGCTGCAGGACAGACTCAAAACAGAGCTGTAGAGTTGAAATCCATGTGTGTCTCAAACGGTGGTTCCCAAACTGTGGGTTGGGACCCACCAGTGGCTTGCGAGCCAATTTCAGGTGGGTTGCAAAATACCCGGAGCAAGCATATTGAAAATACAGGAAGAGACAGAAAATTATTTTGCTTCTGTTAAGGTTGTAAATAGGCTTTTTTTTCTGACAGTACAATCCTATACTTTTTTACTCAGAAGTAAGCTCCATTGAATTTAATGGGGCTTACTCCCAGGTAAGTGTGTATAGGATTGCAGCCTGATTCACTTTGCTATTGGAAAATGGCTGAGACATCACCCAACTTATTGCTGCATTCTCAGGAAAGCAGCAGGCTCTGGTGTCACAATGACGGCACTTGCAGCTATGGTATAACTCCTGGTGGGTCCCAGACAGATTGTCAATTCTAAAAAGTGGGTCCTGGTGCTAAAAAAAATTTGAGAACCACTGGTCTAGAACCATTGCTGAGATTGGGGGAAAATTTGGAATGGCGTCGAGGGTTGTATCTGTATCTTTGCAGTAACTCAGCAACAATTTAAAAAGAATACTGTAGTGGCGGCAGCTGGAATACTTTTCTAGATGTTTGCTTGTAATCTTTAGATTCCCCATAAATATTGAGCATAGGAAGAAATGAAGAAGTCCTTATGCCTGTCCTGTGTGCTGCTTGCCACTTTCCTTCTAAATGAATGACCTGCATAAGTAAAAACCTGGCTGATTCAGGCCAAAGAGGATTCTTTGAGTCTGGCACCCTGCTTTCCAAAATGGCCCATCAGCTGCCAAACAGGAGAGAAAAGCAGACCCCAAATCTTACCATTGTTCTATTGAAATCTCTATTCCAAAGCAGGCTGCTGCTCATCCTAGAGGTAGCAGGTAGCCATCGTAGCCCCTGCTAGACCTGCCCTGTGTGAACGTCTTCCATTCCCTTCTATTCCCATCTTGTGGCAGCCAGTTCCAAAGACTCCCTATGCACTGTGTGAGGAGCCATCTCTCTGTGCCCCTTCTGAATCCCCATCACTCTGTTTCCTTGGATGATTCCTGGTTGTACTATCACAAAGCTGTTCTCTAGTCCAGTGTTATTCAAACTGTGACCCATTTGGTGGGTCGCGACCTGATGTCAGGTGGGTCGTGGAAAGCTAGGAGCAGCCATCTTGGAGGCTACAGACCTCACTCTTGCTATATTCCTTTTGTGAGTGTTATCACTTCGAATTTTCAAGTGAGGTTTTAAAAAATTTGCTTTTAGTTCAGTGCATTTACATCGTATTTTGTCCCAATCTTGCTTTTTTGTCAGGGATGTTTCATGATTGTACAATGGCTGCAGTCCAAGAATGCCAATTTTGCATTTCAGGACTGTCATTTTATTATGATACAATGACAGCACTTCCTGCTTGATGATGTCACTTTCTGCCACAACATGACTTCCAGGTTAATGACCTCACTTCTGGTGGGTCCCAACACGAGTGTCATTCTAAAAAGTGGGTCCTGGTCTAAAAAATTTGAATACTACTGCTCTACTCCCTTTCAATAATTTTTTTACAATAAGCTCCGCCCCCTTTTCCCTTAGATAAATGCCCCAAACATTGTAGCCTTTTTTTTGAGAGCAGGGTACTCCAACCCATGATTTTGGCTTTGCCAAATGCCCCCAGGCTTGTCCTGTGGCTCGGGATCTGTCTGTGTGCATTGCAAACTGCTTGACTGCAGTGGTTTAGAACCAGAAGACAACTTTATTCTCACGGCATCTCTCAGTTTTCCTGCAACCAACCCAGGCCTCCACCAGCCCCTTCCCATGTCCAATGTTGCTTATCTGTTCTTGTATAGTTTATACTGGCAAGACAAAGTCTTGATGGGGAAGTTGTCCATGTATCACACAGCTACCTCTCATCAGTAGAGGGAGGTGATTTTGGTGAGATGCAAGCTCCTGCATCTTCTAGAACCTGCTTTGCGTCAGGAGAGTGTCACTAGTGGCCAGCTTTTGTGTGTGTGTGTGTGTGTAGTAGTAGTAGTAGTAGTAGCAGCAGCAGCAGCAGCAGCAGCAGTAGATAGGGGGGTGTTTTTGGTGATATTTTCTCCAAGATTTCTTGATTAAAATAGCAAATTGTGGCGTTATTAGTTTTTATTCTGCATTCTCAATCCCTGTTCTCATTGTTATTAATTTTAAATGCCTTAAAAGTGTACTAGGTAGATGATACAGGTGATATAGTGTCAGCAGATGCAGCCACATATTATTTCTAATTGAAAAAAATTAAAATAATTTCTGGAAAATACCTTAAACACCAAAATGCAGTATTTTGTGGTTTTATTCAGCTATTTTGATTGCCAAAAGGCAGTTGTTAATGCCCAAAAAGTGGTTTTCAACAAAAAAAACAAAAGCCCACCACTAGTAGTAGATCATACTGGACCAATGGGTTGAACTCAGTATCATATCTACAGACAGGCCAGTGATGTTCTCAGCACAGAAACACTGGTGCCCACATGTGTCTTTTGGAAAGTGGATTCTGGCTGCTGCTGCTGTGCCAGCTCAGCAGAACAGTCTTGCTGCATGCGCGGTGCATGTGAAATTGGGGGGGGGGGAGTACTGCTCTTTTCTGCTAGAGGGTGGCACGGGACACTAGCAGCCAAAATAGTAAAAACCTTGGTAAGTGCGAACAATACCATCATGTTATATATCATTGGAAAGGTAATGCAATGCAGAATGCAATGAAACAAACCACGTTGGAATAGCTGTAGCTGATCAAGGGTTATGGGCAATTAACCAGAAATGTGTTATTTATGTACATAATTAGGAGTGCAGTCCTAACATGGAGTTAGGCCAGCAAAGTTTGGCCGGCTCAAAGGCCACTGTAAAGCACGTTTGGACCCCGCTCGGAGTCAGGGAGAAGGGTGCACATCTGTGTGCTGGCCTCTCTGCCTCCAGGAGAGCAATCCTAACCTGGATTTAGGCCGGCACAAGGGCCACCATAAAGTCTGTTTGGACCACTCTCGGAGCCAGAGAGGCCAGCACACAGGCGTGCACCATCCTCCCTGACTCTGAGAGTGGTCCAAACACGCTTCAAGGTGGCCCTTGTGCTGGCCTAACTTTGCCAGCCTAACTCCAGATTAGGATGGCACCCTAAATTTGATTTCGGCGTGGGCTGGGCTATAGAATCTGAGGCCAGGTAGCAGACAGCGACGTCCCTGGCCTCTTAGGCGCTGGCAGGCGACCCAGTCGCTCTGCTCCGCGTCGTGCTGGCCTGGAGAGGAGGCGCTTCGCCGCCAGGGCGCACCGGGAGGGAGAGTGCACCCGTCCCCCGCCCTCCCCGGGCGGTGGCGAACAGCCGCTTCTTGGAGGCGAGCCTCCCTGGGCAGGGGTAGTCTACCCCCGGAACGGGGCCGCCCCCTCCCTCGCGCCCCGCCCCTGGGAGGTCTCCTTCCTCCTCCTCTTCCAGGCAGGAGGCGCTGGACTCCGCTCAGACGCCGCCATGGTGCTCGCTGCGCTGCTGGCCCTGCTGCTGCTGCCGGCCGCCGTGCGGGGCGGCGGCGCGCCGGGGGCCGAGGAGCTGCTATACCCGCCCGCCCGGATAGGTAAGGGGGCCGAGGGCGCGGGGCGCTTTCCTCCTCCTCCTTTCCTCGTGCCTGCTGCGGGCCTCGCTGCGCCGGAGGGAGCCGGACGAAGGAGAGCTTTCCCCGCGCCCCCGAAGGCGCAGGGGCGCTGAGCTCAGCCCGGGAAAGGCTCCTCTCGCTCCGCCCCGCAGTAGGGCAGCCCGAGACCCGTTGGCGCCTGGGGGGGCGGCGAGCCGGCCGCTCCCCGGTCCTGGGTGCTCGTCCTCGGCACCCTCCTGCCCGCGCGTGGCCTCTCCCGGTCCCAGTGCGGGGAGTGGGGGCGACAGCAGGGCCCCCGGGAGGAGTTTTCAGGGGGTGCAGAGTTTCGGGGGGGGTGGCTTCCCAAAGGAGGTGGGGGGAAACGAGCAAGGGGGGTGGTGACGGGGGGGGCAGGCAGGAGCGGGGGGAGTGTAGCTCCAGCCGGAATCGACTTTGGAGCCCAGGTCTACCCGCTTGGCAGCTGCAGAAAACCAAACACGTTCCTAAGTCTCTCTAAAGTCTTCTAAACATAGACAGTCACTGCAGAAAATGAGGGTGCAATCCTAACCTGGAGTTTGGCCAGCAAGGTTTGGCAGGCACAAGGGACACCGTAAAGGGAGTGCGTGCGGAGCACTCTCAGAGCGCAATCCTAGGCCGGCATAAACTAAGCCAGCCAAGTTTGGCCCGCACAAGGGCCACCGTAAAGCGCTTTTGGACCACTCTCGGAGTCAGGGAGGATGGCGCACATCTGGGTATTTGCCTCCGTGACTCCAACAGTCGTCCAAACATATAATACTTTACGGTGGCCCTTGTGCTGGCTAAACTGTGCTGACTTAGTTTATGCTGGCCTAACTCAGTTTAGGATTGCACCCTCAGAGTCAGGGAGGATGGCCCCCGGCTGTGTGCTGGTCTCGCTGACTCTCAGTGGTCCAAACATGCTTTACAGTGGCCTTGTGCCAACCAAACTTTGCTGGCCTAACTGTGTTGGCCTAACTACAGGTTAAGATTGCGCTCTCCCATTCTTTGCCAAGGATAGAAAGGTCTTGTGGCACATCATATGGTAACAGAAGATTTAGTGGAGAGGGTTAATGCCTTCTTTGCCTGAAGATAAGAGCTGAAGATCTGAAGGTCACCAGTTCGGGACAGCAGGAAGCCTCTGTGAGCGGCACACCTCTTAATTGCGACTGATTAACAGCTGAGCTTCGGCTGCCTTGTGTGAGGGGGAGTTGTGCCGAAGTTCAGCTGCTTCTCTGGTGGGAGCAGGGAAGCCACTTATCAGCCAGCAAGAAGACAAACGGGTGGCCAGAAAGAAGGACTAAATCCAGAAAGATCCATCTGTATGTGTGAAGTTATTGAAAGATAGAACATTTCTGTAAAAATTGTAAAAACCTTTGGGTTTCTGAATAGTCTGCCTATGTAAACTGCCTTGAGTTATAGTCATTAGAGAAATCTGCTGACCTAAGAAAGGCGGTATATAAATCCAAGAAAGAAAGAAAAATCTCTGTTGTGGCCAAGGCATTTGCTGGTAGATGAGATGTGCTGCATTGAACCTGTTGGTACAAGTGCCGGTCCAACTTCTCCGTGAAATCGTCTGAAGAGGGCAATTCCGTCTCCATGCTCGGCCGCCGATTTCGTTAGGCGAGTACCTGCATGCAAGGTAGTTTGTGGCTTTTTCCCAACAGCATGTTACCCAACAGGTTGTCCTCAGGAATTGCAGGAAAAACTCGGTGAGCACTAAGCCACATGTGCAGATGTAGCTCTTTTCCTGAATGCAACATTGAGGAAAAAGTGACTACCTTGCAATGTTGGAAATGGCTGCAGGCAGGTGAAGGTTGGCTCACTCTCTGTGAAGCACATTGGGGTCTCTGCCCCTCATCTTTCTCCGTGGCAGGGGTAGCATGGAGAGATTACTGTATATACCCGTGTATAAATCAAACTTATGCCTTTGCTCAGCTTCGGCTGATCTGCCAGCTGCGGCCGTACCTGAGCTGTGCGGACCTGGCCACAGTGACCCATGCCCTAGCGACATCAAGATTAGATTATTGCAATGCGCTCTACGTGGGGCTGCCTTTGAAGACGGTCCGGAAATTACAACTAGTACAGAACGCGGCGGCTCGGGTGGTTGCTGGGGCACGTCGGTTTGACTCTGTCGAGCCGCTGCTTCGGCGACTACACTGGCTGCCGGTTCTGTTCCGGGCCCAATTCAAAGTGCTAGTTTTGACTTTTAAAGCCCTTTACGGCTCGGGTCCGGGGTATTTGAGGGACCGCCTTCTTCTATATAATCCAACCCGTACTCTTAGATCATCTGGGGGGGCCCTTCTGACTGTGCTGCCACCAGGAGAAGTAAGAGGAGTGGCGGCCAGGAAGAGGGCCTTCTCGGTGGTGGCCCCCCAACTTTGGAACACCCTTCCCCTCAAATTGAGAACTGCTCCCTCTCTGTTTACATTTCGGCGGGGGCTGAAGACCTTTTTATTCCAAAAAGCTTTTAATTGTTGACAGGTTGGCTGGCTGGTTATTATGATCCACGGGGCTTGTGTTTTATTTTATTTTTTAATTGTTTTTAAATTGTTTGTGTTTTTAATCTTGATTGTTTATTGTTTAATACTGTTTTTAACTGTTTTTAATGTTAATTGTTATACTTTATTTTTATCTTTTTTAATATTGTAAGCCGCCTTGGACATCTGCCCCGGCAGAGGAAAGGCAGGGTAAAAATTTCTTAAATAAATAAATAAATAAAATAAAAGCAAGTCTGAAAACCTGGGTCAACTTATTCTCCCAGTGTGCTGAGAGGGTGAGGATTGAGCCTCTGGCAGTCTCTTTCAAAAATTCTGAAAGCTACTGTGGAGAAAAAAAAAAGTTATTAATGAAAGACTGGGAGCGCAAGCGGAACCTGGAGTTAGGCTGGCACAGTTAGGTCAGCAATTCGGCTGGCAGAAGGGCCACCCTAAAGTCTGTTTGGACCACTCTTGGAGTCAGAGAGGCCAACACAGAGATGTGCGCCATCCCCCCTGACTCGGAGAGTGGTCCAAACGCGCATTCTGGTGTCCCTTGTGCAGGCCAAACTTTGCTGGCCTAACTGTGCCGGTCTAGCTCCAGGTTAGGATTGCACCCTGGCAGTTGCGGATCCAGGGGGGTGCAGGGATGGCAAGCCGCATGGGCGCCGGGCGGCAGGGGGGCGCTAGTGCGCGGAGTCCGGGTGCTTTTTGGCCCTCCCGTGCACCTGGAACGCTCCAAAATTGAGCTCTTCCAGGCGCAGGGAGGCGTGGCGGGGAGACGCACAGGGGCGGGGCGACGTGCCGGGGGCGCGGTTTCGTCGCCTTGCCATGGGGCGCACTCCTGGCTCAGACCGCCTCTGCACCCTGGGATTTGGAAGGAGAGGGCATCTGTGAGTATTTTGGCGCTCTAGTGTAAGTTAAGAGCTTTCCAGCACATTTGGAGTCTCAGAAACTGAAATGGCAGAAGGAACCTTTTGGTGTGCATTTCTTCCAGGCGTGATTGGCGCAGGCATCGGCGGCACGGCTGCCGCCTATTTTCTGCGTGAGAAGTTTGGCCGAGACGTCCTCATTGATGTGATTGAAAGAGGAGAGGTGGGCGGCCGCTTGGCTACTTTAAACCTAGAAGGACGAGACTACGAGGCCGGGGGCTCCATCATCCACCCCCTGAACCTGCACATGAAGCATTTTGTCAAAGATCTAGGTAAGACCTGTATCGCATCAAATCCCACACTAATTTTTTCTCTAATAGTTCTTGTATTTTGATTCTTTTTTCATGCTACATTTTATTTTGTGTTGGTGCCCTGGAGTTGTTGCTGCTGGCTACTTGGGTCCTTTGCAAATGCTTAGTATTTAATTATTATTTTAGACCAGTGTGTTTCAAACTGTGGGTGGAGGGCCACTTGGTGGGTCGCGACCTGATGTCAGGTGGGTCAGGGAAAGCTGGGAGCAGCCATCTTGGAAGCTGCAGATCTTACTTTCGCTATATTCCTTTATTGTTTGACTTTTCAAGCGAGTTTTAAAATTTTTTTTATCTCAGTGCTTTTATAGCATATTTTGTCCTATTCTTGCTTTCCGTCAGGGATATTTCATGGTTGTGCGATTGCTGCTGTCCAAGAATGCTAGTTTGTACTTCCTACTTGATGATGTCACAGCTATGACATCACTTCTGGGTTAATGACATCACTTCCGGTGGGTCCCAACGTGAGTGCCATTCTAAAAAGTGGGTTTGAGAACCACCGTTTTAGACTTTCACAACCACGTTCGGAATGTGCAAATTTAATTTTACATGCCAGAGCTCACTCTGATAGTGACCTGTGGAACTCATCAGAAAGTCAGACCTCTCTCTCTTCTGTTCAGCTGTTCTGGGCTCTTACGCTGTGTTCCTGCGTTGGCAGGCCTTTCCACTCCTCAGGGTGAAGGTGGCCTCCTGGGCATTTACAGTGGCGATGAGTTTGTCTTTGAGGAGAGCGGCTGGTACGTTTGGAATTTTCTTAAGCTTCTCTGGAATTATGGACTGAACCCCCTGCGAATGTACATGTGGGTCGAGGAGATCCTGGACAAATTTATGAGGTAATGAAGAACACGCACAACACAGCTGGATTTTTGAGTTCTGTGAGTGCCTGGGGCTGGGTGAGGTATAAATGGGCAGCCATTTGCTTAACAAAAACCCAAGTTTTTTAGGACTACCGTGGGATGGAACACTAAAAAATTCTCATGGATCCTGTCAGTGAAAAAGTTAGAAATGTCATTTCCAAGCTTAGCCCGCAAACTCTTTTAGGGCAGAGCTCCCAGAAGTGGTTTGTGGTCATACTTCCTTCCTTCCTTCCTTCCTTCCTTCCTTCCTTCCTTCCTTCCTTCATTCATTCATTCATTCATTCATTCATTCATATGCAGGGTGATTCAAAATGAATGGGACAAAAAGGCAAGCAACGTTAAGTTGCTGTAATGGATTTAATTTGAAAATAAAAATATATATAGCGTGAAAGTACAACTATACAAGTTTTATCTGGCAACAACGAAAAGTCTGCTATTATCGAAATCGTCACTAGAGGCGGTTTTATTCAAAATGGCAGCATCCCCGCAAGAGAAAGCTTACTGTGTGTTAGAATACGCAAAAACTTCATCGGATTGGCCGTGCTGGGTCAAAAGATGTGCCATTACGTTTTTGGCCGCCCAGATCCCCAGATCTAACGCCGTGCGACTTTTTCCTTTGGGGGTACGTGAAGGACAAAGTGTTCGTGCCCCCACTTCCTCAGGACTTACGGCAATTAAAGCAGCGGATAAGTGACGTGTTGGACTCAATAACACCGGATATGCTAGCAAAAGTGTGGCAGGAATTGGATTACCGCATAGACATTTGCCGTGTCACGGGAGGGGCCCACATCGAACAGCTTTAGAAACTTGTATAGTTATAGTTTCACGTTAAATTGGTATTTCAAAAATAAACCCATTACAGCAGTCACAGGTATGTTTTCTTTTTGTCCCATTCATTTTGAATCACCCTGTATATTTGAGGCTCAAGCTTGCATAGGCTGTGGTCAAGAATATAAACAGAGCCCAGTGATTCAGTAATCTTCGTGATATGAATTAAAATCAGGGACTCAAAATCCTCTTTCATTAAATTGGAGTTACATTTTACATTATGTTACATTATATTACATTTACATTAATGCATTTACATTACATTTTACATTATATTACATTACATTTTACACCTACATTACATAGGTGAAGAGAGATCCTACAGAAACTTTAAAAAGTGAAAAGTGTATGAATATATCCATGTAGTATATATCAGTACACTGTTTCTCAAACTGTAGGTTGGGACCCACTAGATGGGTCTCGAGCCAATTTCAGGGGGGTCGTGTATCACCTAGTGCAGCCATCATGGAAAATGTGAGAAGATGGGACACTGGAAAGGGGGAAAAAAGGCTGTGTGGTTGTTTTGCTTGTGTCAAGGCTGTAAATAGGCCTTTGTCCTTTCTGATTCCCTTGGCTATCGGAAAATGGCTGAGCAATAACCCCACTGATTGCTGCCTTCTCAGGGAAGCAGCAGGCTCTGGCGTCACAATGACGGCACTTCCGCCCATGACATCACTTCCAGGTTGATGACATCACTTCTGGTGAGTCCTGGATAGATTGTTGTTCTAAAAAATGGGTCCCAGTGCTGAAAAGGTTTGAGAACATTGGCATTTATAAAGGAATCACACATGTGACATACAGAACGTGAGGAATAACGTTCATTTTGAGTATATTAAGCTTGCCCCAAAGGGACAAATTTAAAGATTCTCCCCCTTTTTGGACGCAGGATCTATCGCTATCAGTCTCACGACTACGCCTTCAGCAGCAACGAAGCGTTGCTCCATGCCCTTGGAGGGACCAGTTTCATGCAGCTGCTGAATCAGACGATTGGAGAGGCCATGCAGAAGGCTGGATTCTCCCAGAGGTTCATCAATGAAATGGTCACTCCCGTCATGCGCGTCAACTATGGGCAAGGAACTAATGTCAATGGCTTTGTAGGTATGTGCCAGGAGATTTTTTTTTCCCCCAAGTTCTTTTTTTCTGCCTTTGCTGAATGTCACTGTAATATGAAAATATCCTCCCAAGGTCATCGATATCAACAAAACTTGCTTTGGGCTTTAGAACAGGGATTTAAGACCCAGAGTGGGGTGAGAAAGTGAAGAGGGTGAATTTTCCACCCAGCAGATGCCCAGGGGTAGCACCCATGATCTTAATGTATAGTAGTCAACAGTCAACAGGTACCAAGGCGGTTTACATAGGCAGACTTTTATTCACAAACCCGAAGGTTTTTACAATTTACAGAAATGTTCTATCTTTCAAAAACAACCCTCATACAGATCTTTCTTTCTGGATTTAGCCTTCTTTCTTAGCCACCCTTCTGTCTTCTGCTGGCTGATAAGAGGCTTCCCTGCTCCCACCAGAGACGCAACTGACTTCAGCACACTCCTCCTCCCACGAGGCAGCTGGAACTCAGCTTTTAATCAGCCACAGTTTGCAAGGTCTGCCGCTCACAGAGACTTCCGGTAGTCTCGAGCTCACGACCTTCGGCTCTTCAGCTGTTATCTTCAGGCAAATGGAGGCATTAACCCTCTCGGCTAAATCTTCTGCCCATCATCATCATCATATAATAATAATAATACTTGGTATTTATATACCGCCTTTCTTGGTCATCAGATTGCTCCTTTGACTTTAATTCAAGGCGGTTTACATAGGCAGGCATTTCTTAAATCGCAAGGGTTTTTACAAATCACAACAACAATGTTCTAATCTTACAAGAACTACTACATGCAGATGACACTTTCATCATCCAGTCCTTCTATCTGGCCGCATGAATGCCTTCCCCCGGCTGATAGACAGCTTCTTTGCTCTCACCAAAGAAAGAAACAGCTGCCCCAGCAACTCCCCTCTCACAGGCAGCTGGAGAACAGCTCAAGTCTTATCAGCCGCATTCTTCAAGGTCTGCCGCACACCGAAGCTTCCGGTGTTCTCAAACTGGCGACCTTCGGATCTTATCTTCAGGCAAACGGAGGCTTTAACCCCCTCGACTAGATCTGTAGCCCTACTATATCAGCTTGATTATGTAATCTATCATGGACGAGCCATCGTAATATGGTAAGGACTCTAGCTAAAGCTTCATCTCAAGCGGTAATTAGTTTTTTCCATAACAAGGGAGGCTCATACATCCCTGCAGCACTGAAGGTCTTCAATATGAAATGCTCCCCTCAAATCTTATATGGGGTGCCGCTTTGGATCAATTCTTTTAATTATTCATTAGAGCAGATCCAAGCATCATTTTTGAGGAAAATTCTAGGCGTGCCTAGTTGTGTAGCCTATGAGGTGCTGTGCATTGAGACGGGTCAAATCCAGCTGGAGACAATAGCCTGGATTAGAGCAACCAAATATTGGCTCAAAGTTTTCTACAACAAGGACGATAATAACTTATTATACCACCTTCTTTGCGATCCATATTTTTCAGACAGCTTTTGGGTTGCAAAAATTAAGCAAATTGGAGTAGAACCGGATTTAATTGGCTCCCTAACCCGGGATGAAGCATTCAGATTAATTAAAAGGAGATTCATGGATATCCATGCTATGAACATCTTAAGTGCAGCCAACAGAACCTGCTCCCCATTGCACTATCAATTACCGATCATTGTAGGGAAAATGCCTGCTTATTTATATATTTTGGAGTGCCCTAAAATTAGAAGAGCTTTCACCTTGGCTCGTTGTAACGCTATCCCATCTGCAGTACTGTGGGGTAGGTTTAGTGGTATTCCCCCCCAAGACAGACTTTGCCCGTGCCCCATGGGTGTCGTTGAATCAACGGAGCATCTTCTTTTTCATTGCCCCATCCACATTGAGGCTAGAGAGAAATTCTTAGCTCCTCTTCAGCAATTAAATCCCTCACTTGTGGGTCATGAATATCTGAAGCATCTTCTAGCTTCAACTGATTCTTTCATAATTAGCCAATTAGCTACGTTTATTTTTTATGTTGTGGTCTCCAATTCTAAGCGTGTCTCATCCATATGAATTATGTGTTCTGATGTTTATTTGTATTTATATTTTATTTGTAATTAGGGTTTGTATGCCAATAAAGGTTTTTTTGATTTGATTTATCAGCTTGATTATGTATAGCCACAACGTACTGCATTGTTTCCCTGTTGAGCGCCACCTCCTGTGTGTGGAGTTCAGACTGGAGACCCCTTGGGGCAGAGGCCTGTCCTTTCATACACAGCAAAGTGCTGTGCCCATTCATGGCTCAAGATCGGACTTTGCTCAGTCATTGTCAGCAATCCCTCGCCCTCTTCCTTGCTGCAAACAATTTTCAGCCCTAACAAATCTTTCGGCAGTCTCCAGTAGGTAAGATGCTGGAAAGGGCTGTATGGTTGTTTTGCTTGTGCCAAGGTTATAAATAGGCTTTTTCTTTTCTTTCTGATTCCCTTTGCTATTGGAAAATGGCTGAGAAATCACCCAACTGATTGCTGCATTCTCAAGAAAGCAGCAGGCTCTGGCGTCACCGTGATGGCACTTCTGGCCGTGACATCACTCCTGGTGGGTCCTGGACAGATGGCCATTCTAAAAAGTGGGTCCTGGTGTTAAAAGGTTTGAGAACCACTGGTCTAGGCTATTAAAAAGGGCTGCTGGACAGCAGTTGCTTCTTTGTGACTGAGAGGGGCACAATTGACAGGGCCCCAGCAGCAGGAGATGGAGGTGGTGACATTTCGCCTTGCTGGCTTTTCCATGCTGAGACAATGGATTCAGCTGGAGAGAAGGGGGAAGGCAGAGGAACCACCTGCAATTGTTACAGGTGTGTAGCTTAGCTTCAGTGCAAAGCATCTTACCCACATCCAATGCCACCTTACCTCTGTTGCTGGCGTCTTTCGGCTGCTCCCGAGAAGCATGTGGGTTCATGCGCTACTGGATCCCCTTTTATGACTCCACTGATTGCTTTACAGCCGTCGGCACCAGCGGGACGCAAATTCTGCTGCTGCCTGGCCCCGATCAGATTGGACCGTTAGAAAAGAAAGGCCATTACATTGCAGCCTACTTTTTGTGACAATAATAATGCTTACCCTTAAATAATGCTTTCAGAGTATGTAAAATGTATTGTATTGTATTGGTATGTATTGGTGATTTCTTTGCAACAACCCTGTAAGGGGTAACTATTATGCCCACATTGCAGCTGGGAAGTGGAATGGAAAATTTCCATAGGGAAATTACCCTTTTTTCAGTTCTAAGTTGAAGCCATTATATTACGCTAAGCGACTTTCAGGATAAGATTCCTTTATTGTGTTGATTTTAAGACAATTGCCTTCGAAGAACACGCTAGATGTTCAGAGTGTTCCTTTCAAAAGGATGACACATTTTTATAACCTTACTCTTTGCTTGCTACTTATTTATAAGGCAAGCTTAGCTTTCCTGCCATTTATAGTCACGTTTTTTTGTCCTACTCTTGTGATTCTCCTAAAGGCCACCGTTCTTGTTTACTAAGAAGCAGCCACATTGCATAAGATGGAAGCATCTGTCTTGGGTTCCAGGGGTTTCCTAATGCATGTCTGGCCAAGACTGTCAGTGCACATCCTACCTTTGTCAGCTCAGTCTCTATAGAACAGTGGTCCCCAACCTTTAAGACCACGCACGGAACCAAGTATTGGAACTGTCATGAGCCACTTAAACACCACACATCAAAAAATACAATTACGTTTGTAATTTAAGAGACGTTGCACAGGCTCCCCGGAGTTGGGCTGGAGGGGTGCCGCTGGGTCTCTGCTCCTGCAAGGGAATACTTGTCCCCGCAGCTGCCGGCCTGCTCTTCTATGTTCGTTGGACCACTGTGCTGCTCAGAATCTGCACAGCTATCCAGGGAGAACCCCCTCTCCCTCCCTGCGTGGATGGTCGCACGCAGACCCTGAGTGCTGCTGCACAGTGTGGTGGCCATCTTTGCAGCCAGAATCTGGAAGCGCTGGCCAGCAGGGGTGCGCACTGTTGGGCAAGGGAATGCACCAGCAGACTTTGCGCTCCTGCGGCTGCTGGCCGACTCTCCCGTGGCACGTTGACTGAAGTCACGTCCACCTCCAAGCCAAGCTGAGATCGCACTGGAATTCGTGCAAGGGCTGGGGGGGGGAGAAGTGATTTGCATGCAGGTGCAACTGGGAGGGGGCAGGGTCAGCCCATGGTGGGACACCATGCCAAGAAGGTGATGGCCAGCGGCGTCATGCAGCCGGAATGCTGGGCAGGAGGAATGGGTGAAGACAGGGCGGGGAAGACGGTGAAACGGACCGGAACGCAACGGGCAGGCTGCCGCTCACCCGTTCCTCCCGCCCAGCGTTCCGGCTGCATGACGCCGCTGGTGATGGCCAATCCAGGGGTCATGCCTCCTTGGGATGCTTCCAAATCAGAAACGTTAAAATTACTGAAGGCCAGTCTCTGTCTGTCTGTGTGAGACAGAGAGACCTCACAGTACACCTGTGGTCTGCACATCACTAGTCGGGAACAACTGCTATAGAATCATCACTCTGCTGTCTGCCATTGTTCCTTGAACACCTGTGCGTAATGTTCCAGCAAGCGACTTCACAATTTAAAACGCTTTTCTCCTGCTGCTCTTACAAACATGGGCTTTTTGTTGTTGTTCCTGGACTTTAATTATTCCCATCTCCCTCCCTTCCTGGCAGGTGCAGTATCTTTAGCAGGTGCTGATTCTGGACTTTGGTCCGTGGAAGGTGGGAACAAACTGGTCTGCAGTGGCCTTCTCTATGCCTCTAAAGCACAACTCATTTCTGGGACCGTTCTCTCTGTAGAGGAGAAGACGCGGCAAAAGGCCCGCTCAGGTAAGGTTTCCTTAAGGCTCTCCCTCTTTCAGCACTCGTAGAACTGAGATACTTGTTGAGATCTGCAGGTCCTAAGAAAGGGCTGTCAGTTGAGTTGATGGGAGAAAGGAGCAGATTTGTTGTTGGTTGATCCAGAGGGCAGACCCAGGCCCAATGCATTAAATAACAGAGGAGATTTTGATTAAATCTTATAAGATCTGGATGGTTTGGCAGTGAACAGTCTATTTCGGGTGGGGTGGGGAAAACTCTCTACTGCGGGAGATCTTTAAGAGGCTGGACACCCATGGTGAAGGAAATTAATGAGACTTCCTTCTCCCCAGGTTCTCAGCTGGTAGCCAAACACTCAAGACATAAGCAATTTCTGGATCAAAACTTTTTTAGTACTTTATTCAAACAGCTGCTTGGGTGTACATTTCCAGCACCTCTGATTGTTAGAGATGAAGGAAAGGGTGTTTGTTTTACACTAAACCAAGACCAACAAGGATACTTAAAGTCCATGCAAAATAGGAATTAGCTTATTAATATTCAAGAGAAATAAACCTTTGGCTAACTGCCAAATATAGTAAACTTTGTTTTACTCCAGTTAAAATACAGCGAGTCAGCAGCATGCATTGTGAATAAACATACATATGCATTAAAAGGGTAACGACCACTCCATAATTTGAAACAACCCCTAGCCCCTTTCTCCTTGCAATATAACCTGTTTCACTGCATTCCATGGGGAGAGGAATTGTGTTTATGAGCAAAACACAAACACGTTCTTGCATCTTGGGGCTCCCTTTGTTTAAGCAGCCTCTCCTAAAAATGTTGCAAGAACTTTTTGGAATTAAGAGGTCCCTTCTTGATCTTGTAGGTCCCTTCTGGGACTGGTTTTGTGATTGAGCAGGCACATCCCCAAGTTGTAAGTTATGCAGCCTTTCCATGTGAAGGATGTGCTCTGGATCAGACCTAAAAACCATTCCAGTCAAATGGCCAGTTTACTCCCTTGCACAGCAAAACGCCAATCTCACACCTCCGTAAGGGACTTGCCCAACAAGAAAGAGAGGCTCTTTCTGGTGGTTAAATCCAATCTTCTGTCAGAACCAAACCACAGTAAGACCATTGAGCTGTTTGAATAAATTGAACTCCTTTATACCAAGATACTCCTTTAGGGGACGTGGTGGTGCTGTGGGTTAAACCGCCGAGCTGTTGACCAGAAGGTTGGCAGTTCAAGATCACGTGACGGAGTGCGCTCCCGTTGCTTGTCCCAGCTCCTGCCAACCTAGCAATTTGAAAGCATCTAAAAATGCAAGTAGATAAACAGGGACCATTTCAGTGGGAAGGTAACGGCGTTCCGTGCGCTATGCCGTATAGTTATGCCACATGACCATGGAAGATTGACCTCGGACAAACACTGGCTCTACAGGCTTAGAAACTGAGATGAGCACCACCCCCTACAGTCGATCATGACTAGACCATTCGGTCGTGCAGAAACCTTTACCTTTATACCAAGACAGACCCTTTTGCTGTTATGCACAGTGATGGGGACCAGTTCCCAAGGCTATCAGAGAGGGATCTTCCCAGCCTGACCTGTGATGCTACCTGTGGCTGCAGAGCACCTGCTCCATCCTTCCTTGTGGGGCTCAAGTAGTAATGCCTTCTTTCTAACATCCCACCTTTTTTTTTTTTAAAGGAAATCCTGCAAAGCTGTATGAGGTGACCTACCATTCAAAATCTGGATTAACCACAGAGCTGTACGACATTCTTCTGATTGCTACCCCCTTGCAACGTAAAATTGCCAACATCACTTTCCCGAATTTCAACCCACCCATCCCAGAGTTCTCCAGGCACTATCACCAGACAGTGGCGACGTTTGTCCATGGACGCATCAATACTACGTTCTTTGGCTACCAGGACCCTTCTCAGTTTGTTCTGAGCAGCATCTTCACAATGGAGCACCCCAAACTATTCATCAACAGCATTGGTGTCGTCTCCCCAGTTAAAAAAGGAACTGCGGCGGAACCAACTCTGGGCCCTCCTGTTTGGAAAGTGTTCTCGCGTGAGCCTCTCACCAAGGAGCAGTTGCACTTGCTCTTCGCCTCCTACGACTCCGTAGAGGAGAAGAAGTGGCTGGCCTACCCCCGGTACAGCCCCCCTGAAAAGAGCCCTCCCATCATTCTCCACGATCGAATGTACCACCTCAACGGCATAGAGTGGACTGCCAGTGCCATGGAAATGAGCGCAATTGCGGCCAAGAACGCGGCCCTTCTGGCTCACCACCGCTGGTACAAGAAGCTGGACAAGGTAGACCAGGAAGGGCTGCAGGACAGACTCAAAACAGAGCTCTAGCCTTGGAACCTGTGTGTCTGGACCCTCTGCTGAGATTGGGGGTGGCATTAAAGGAATTTGGAATGGCGTCAAGGGTTGTACCTGTGTCCTTACTGTTAACAAGCAGCAGTGTGAAAAATAGTAATGGCAGCTGGAACACCTTTCTAGATGTTTGCTTGTAACTTTTAATGGGGACTCTGCATAAATGTTGAGTGGAAAGTCTGGCCTTGCAGGACAAATGGTTCACGGAGTCCCACATTCTCCTCCCCAAAGCGCCCTTAAGATGCTACTAGGAGGCACACTAACAGGAAAGGCACAGCCCTCTCCTGCCTTTGTTCTGGTGTGAAATACCTGTTCTGAGCCAGGCTGCTGCTTAACCAAGACATGGCCATCATGACTTGTAGCCCTGCTTGCACTGCTCTGTCAGAATTTATCCAATCCCATTTGAAAGCTGTCACAACTTGTGGCAACCAGTTTGTGACACAAGATGCACTGTGTGAACGACTACAGGGGACTCTCTGCCCCTCTTGAATCTCCAGCGCTGGGTTGTGTTGGACAACTCCTGCTTCTAGTGTCACAGTGCCGCTCTCCTGCTGATTTAAGTCTCAGTATAGTTCCCCCCCCTTTCCCACTAAGCCAGAATTCCTAAGCATTGTAGTCTTTCTTCCTGAGGAATTGCAGTCCATTATTTTGGTTTTGCTCCTTCCCTAGCCCTACACTACCTCTTTCACTGAGTGAGCAGAACTGTACACAGTGCCTGCCCCACTAGAGGTCTACAGAGACAATTTTAAATACTTCTGCTGTTGCCAACATTTTCATTTAGCTGTCCTCCATCACCCAGGATCGTTCCTGCTTCATCTTCAACTGCTCAGTAGTAGTTTGGAAGCAGAAGATAAACTCACTCTCAAAGAGTCAGCGATCTCCGTTTTCCTGCCTGCCAATCCAATCTGTTCTTGCATAGTTTAGAGATACTGCAAAGCTAGGTGCTTTGATGGGGAAACTAACAAGAGTAGCTACCTCAGTGAATTGGGGCAGGGGGAAGAGGAGGCTTTTGTAAGAAACAAGC
Organism: Lerista edwardsae; assembly: GCA_029204185.1. Taxonomy (NCBI): domain Eukaryota; kingdom Metazoa; phylum Chordata; class Lepidosauria; order Squamata; family Scincidae; genus Lerista; species Lerista edwardsae. The sequence continues at coordinate 1,338,067 of JAJKFI010000164.1, read as the reverse complement.
TCCTGAGTCTTCTAGAATCTGCTTTGCATATGGGTGTATGACGCCCTACAAGAAAGGCAGCACCCTTTGAAGTTCACTGATGGACAAGTGATCGGGCATTCCCCAGAATATGCCCCAGTGGAGTCCATCCACTGCTAGCCATTTTTCCCAGTACACTGAAGGTCCTAAAGTTCTCTTGTTAGCACATCCCCTGTACCGGCAACTGTTCATTTATTTAATTCACACACTGTACATTAACATATGTTTTCTCATGTCTTTGGTTTGTCAATAAACCCAGTTCTTTCTAAGACACTTTGTAGTCTGGAGCTCCTTGGCTACATGTGTTATGCAGGTTCAAAGTCTGGCTGGACTAGGCTCTGATGTTCTAGCCTAATGTGAACCAGTAAACCGGCATCTCCTCCCCCCCCCCCACCAATATCTGCAAGGAATATGCTCATTGCCCCCCACCCCACAGATACCAGAACCACAGATAAAAGCAAACCCTGTACATGCTGTGGTGCCATGCATTGCTTCTCATGGGTCTTCCTTTGCAGCCCTACCTGTTACAGACTGTTTGAGAAGGAATGCCAGAAGCAGTCAGCCAGAATGCTAACAGGAAGCAGATAGCTTTTTGGTAGCATTCTGGCTGACTGCTTCTCATATTCCTCCTCAAGCATTCCATTCATTCGAGGGCTGCCAGCCGGGTTTGTGTAAAGGGGGACAGCTAAGTAATTGGGGGGGGGGCATGGAGAACCATGGGTAAGTAAAAGCAGGGATACAGGATCCACAGATAAGGGGGACACCACAGAAATATTGAACCACATCTGCAATGTTATTGCCAGTTTATAGTAAGAGAACAAACTACTTCACAATGATAGGTATCTTAATGCGGGAATAGGTATGTGCAGTGGTGTCATCTACTCACCAGTAGACAGTATGCTGGGCGGGACTTAGAGTGATCGACAGCCCGTCGACTCACTTCCGCTTTCTTCGCCCTCCCCGCACGGCTTTCCCTTGCCTCGGAGAGGGCGCCTGCTCGCCAGAGGGGATGGGTGGGGGGCGCGCCGGGTGCCTGGGCGAGCAGGCGCCCCCTCCGAGGCGCGGGAAAGCCGCGCGGGGAGCGCGAAGAAAGCGGAAGCGAGTCGACGGGCTGTCGATCACTCTAAGTCCCGCCCAGCGTACCGTCTACTGGTGAGTAGATGACACCACTGGGTATGTGATAGGTATTGTAATGCTGCTCTGGTTTGAAAACATTTTGCAGTGGAAAAAGTCAACTATACAAATAAAATGCTACATTGAAATAACTACCAGAAGCAATATACCAAATGTTACACATTTATTTTTTTTAGAAAACGTTATGGAAGGAACATACACCGGTAGAAACAACAACAACGAGACATCCACACTGTAGCAGGGTCACAGTCTATACTCGCTCCAAAGCTTCCAGCATAATGATGCTGTTTCCTCGTATTACCTAGAAAGCAAAATACTGACATTAACATGCAATCAGTTATTGCTAACAGACCCAAAGAGGAATTTTAAGGTGGGAAAAGGTACCTTCTCACAAGAGCTACACGGTCTGGAAAAGCAGCAGCCACACAGTGTGTTCACACTTCAGTGCTCAGATATTTACAAGGCATTCTCAAAACTTCCCTTGTTGCAGGAAAATGGGACAAAATAATGCTCAAGGCATCAAGCCAAGGAGTTTAGGCAACCGATTCCCTTTGTAAGGCTTCAAAAAAGAACCACTGTAGCATGGTAGTTTCCAAATACAATGTCTTTGCCATCTGGACTCATTCCCTACTCCAGAGGTTCCCAAGTTTGTGAGGGAGGGGGGATGCCAGTGGTCCTGCGAATGTGCTAATGCGGAGGAAAAAAGGGCTTTTGAAACACCAAGGGTCGCTCTTGCCCTCCAGAGGGTGCAGGGAGCCCACAGTCAACTCTGCAGGCCTCCCCACACCTCAGAAATGCTTCCAATCACAATTTTGACTTCAGCCGAAAACCAACATTGCTGTCAATGTCACCCTGCCCGTTAGGGGGGGGGGGGGGGCAACCAGGCTTTCCTAGCTGGGGCATGACAATCAGCAGTGTTATGCTGCCGGAACACTGGGCAGGACATCCGGGTGATCGACAGCCCGCCCGTCGCGTTCTGCAGTGTTACGCCGTTTGCGTTATGCAAACGGCGTAACACTGCAGAACGAGACAGGCGGGCTGTCGATCACCCGGATGTCCCGCCCAGCGTTCCGGCAGCATAACACCGCTGATCACAATGCCTTAGTTTCGGAAACTCTGCTCCACACTCTTGCACTGACAGTGCCGAATATGAATCAAAGACCTAAGAATATGATCTATGGAGGAATGGGAAGCAAACCCATTGGAGGAATGGGAAACCTATGGAGGAATGGGAAGCACACAGAATCAGATGCTGTATGAAAGACTTCTGCATAGATCACCGAGAAGGGGAGAGATCAGCAAGGGGAATATTTTGGCTTTGCCACATAGCATCTATTGAAGGAGGCTATTAAAATGGAAGAAGGCTTCTCCTGTGAAAGATGAAACAGAAGAACTTCAACTTGTTAACGTCTTTGGTAAAAAACATTTTGACCCATCTTAAATGCCTGCTTTTATATCAGCCTGCAGCATTATCATAGTATTTGTGGATCCAAGGCTGCAAATCTTCTGAAAGCTCATTGAACTGAACAGGACTTACTTTTAAGAAGGCAGATATAAGATTGCACTGTAAGTGTGGTTGCGCTCAATGTACCAAAAGATATTAAGTGTGTAAACCATAAGACAGTAAGAGTCCTACATTTCCTGGTTTTACCATGGCACACCAGGATGTTCATAGCCTAAGTGCAAGGGATTGAATTCTAATTCAATTCAAGAGACAGCAGGAAGCAGTTTGAAAATTCTGCACAACCGGGTCATGCCTATGAACTCACCCTTAACCAGAGAAACTGTTAGCCTGGGAATAAGATACCCTGTTATACTACAAGTCACTGCCCTTTATTAGCTTAGTGCTCCCCTCCAGGCTTGAACAAATGCAGATCTAGAACAAAGCTAATTTTTGAAATTCCATTTAACATTGTGGTACAGATTAAAAAACAAACCTAGAATTAGCCTGGATTAAGTGCTCATAGATGCTGTAGCAGGCAACACATCACATCCCCACGCAACAAAGCACTGAGAACGACAGCTTGGGCCATTCTGAAAATTCAATTAAACTCTGCTTACCACCATCCCAATGTTGTTCTGCTGTCCACCGGGTGCCATTTCCACGCATTCATCTATTACAAGGTTCATAAACGGATCAAAGCCTCTTAATATCCCTTGGACATGTCGGCCGCCATTTAATTTTACTGTAAGTCACAATTAGAAAGTCAGTTTGCTTGGCCTCACTAGAGTTAAGGAATTAAGTTATGAAATTAACAATTCTGCAAAATGTTGCAACAGTGATCTTGGTCACTAAACTACAGTTCCTGTAATCACTGGAGAGACATTACTGGTCTGTTGTCCTGTTGCTTCTTAATATGCCTCCTTCCCGATTGGACAAACTCCTACTAAGGAACTGATTCAAACCATACTTTTTGATCCATCTCCAAGCACTACACACCTAAAAGTATCCACAAGGTATTTCACCTGCAAAAATGACCAGCACATTATTCAAGGGAGTAACTCTGCTCTACAGCATTTGAACAGAATACTAATCAATTTCCTACCAGGAGGATCTTGTTTAGTGAAGTTGTAGAAATAGCCAGGTGTTCTCTACTGTCCCAAACCTTAGCATCTTCTCTATAGGGATGCACCCCAAGAGGGAGTTGGAAGGGATGCTAGTCTTGTACAAACAAATAATTCAGGACTGTTGCTGCATTTCCCTTCATTTTAGCTTTTTCTTGCAAAAACAAACATTAAGACTATAGTATAGAGCAGCATTTCTCAACTTTGGGTCAGGACCCACTTGGTCGGACCTGATTCAATTTCTGGTGGGTCCTGCAGAGCCTCCAATAACAACATGGATGATGGAAAGATCCAATAAATAGTTTCAAGCCCTGAGGCTATTCAAAAATTAAATAGCTCCTGACTGCCCTGCAAACAGATAAGCTCTTGCAGTCTGGAAGCTTGTATAGGGAGATAAATGTTTGAGTGTCTTTTTTCCTTGTGTGTTTTTCCCTGCAAGTCTATCAATGACATGCAGTGAGGGAAGGTGAAAGCTGGGTCACATAACTAAGGCCCTCAAGCTTTGAGACTATTCATTAGGTCTGCCTCATTATGGGAAAATGTTTTAACGTGAGGATAAAGACTGTGCACATGACTGCCGCAGCTCTGCACTGCCACAATGTAGGGGGAAATGGGCTTCATTTTCTTAATTCAAGTATTTGGGATAGCACTTCCTACAGTAGCAAAGAATGTGGGTTGGGTAGGGAGCAACAAGCAGTTTGCCAGCTATTCGCCAGCGAAAACAGGTATTTGCAAGAGGCAAATTGCATAGCTCTAATAAAGCATTCCTGCCAATAATAATAGGGCAGAAAAATAACGGCTTTACTTACATGACAACTTCTTGTCCATAAATCTGAAAATTAAAAGGAAAACAAAGAACCTGGCATTACTTAAGTTCATAGTAAACAAATCAGATTTTTATAGGAAATAATGTCCTCTCAACACAAAACTGATACCCTCTTCAGGGATCTCTTCAAAGAACTGATGGATTCAATTTTCTAAAAAGAGACTCTGAATCAAGTAAAAGGCAGATCAAATTACTTCGGCAGATCGTTATTACTGCAATCTGCTATAACCAGCTTAGAAGCTCATTGCAGTGAAAAGGATGTATTGGAGCATACTAGTGTGCTAGAAAATATACATTAATGGCTCATGGGAATCTAAAATATCAGGTTACAGAAGGGAGCCCATAGTTCCTCCGAACAATTCATTTTGCTACCCTCCCTCTTTTCCAGATGGCTAGGGATGGGAAAGTTTACAGTTCCTCTACAATGCATGTAATTAGATCAATTACTCCCAAAATCTACCCTTAGCATCCGCAATGGGATCACAAAGCTCAGTTGTAGGGTCACAGCAACTTATGGGAACAAATAAGGTTGAAGACCCCTGGACCCCAGGTAAGGTAAAGAGGAGGCATCTGGTGTATTCCTTCAGGTACCAGAAGACAGTGTCCCAGTCCTGCTCAGGTTCTTATCAATTGTGCTAAAATAGCTTTCACTAGGGCTTCATAGTAACTTTTTCTGTCCTCTACTGAGCATATTTGCTTACAATGAACAGTGCTTGAGGGCATTGCGGTGGTGGGAGGAGAGGGTCCCAGGAGTAGGGAGGATCAACAGTGGGCCCCCAGTCTCATACTGTATTTTATTTATTGGGTCACAGCATGAAAAAGCTCAAAGACCACTAGTCTAAGGTGTATATTCCATCATTGTGGGAGTGGGTGGGAGGGAAACGACACAGGACAGAGGGGCTGAAAATGAGAGGCCCAAAGCAACCCTGCAGTGTGGGCCTGGGCCAGGGCTATAAGAAGCGCCCTGCTGGATCAGGCCAAAGGCCCATCTAGTCCAGCTTCCTGGATCTCACAGTGGCCCACCAGGTACTTCAGGGAGCACACGAGACAAGATACCTGCATCCTGTTGCCACTCCCTTGTACCTGGCATTCTGAGGTAGCCTACTAGTAGGCTACTTCAGCAGTAGTAAGGAGGTTGCACAACCCATAATGGCCTGTAGCCCACGATGGTCGGTCCAATCGGTCCAATCCCCTTGATGCTATCACCACGTCCTGCGGCAAGGAGTTCCACAGCTTAATTACCCGCAGGGTAAAAAAGCATTTCAGTGCGCCACCTCCAACCCCGCCAAGAGCGCAGCACCCATCCCCCAGTTCTATGAATGAAGCGGTCCGCGCAGTGCATGATGGGAGCGAGGATGCCCGAGGGCGGTTGGCCACCCAATCCCCCCCCCCGGTTTTTGCACCATCGCAAACCGACCACACGCGACCCGACCCTCGCAGTCTTCCCAGTCACACACTCACTTTTTTAGCTCCGGGGGGTGCGCTTTACTCATGGCGTCGCCTCACAAGCACAGCAACCGCCGTCAGTACCAGCACCTCGCCTTCTCCTGAGCAGCGTCTCAGAAGAATGGCGTCATCACCTCGCGACGGTCTCTTCCCTCCTCCAATCCAAAGGAGAGCGCAGCGCGCAAGCGCCGTGGAAGGCGCGCGCCTGTCCGCTGGTCGTAGGCTTCACTTTCTGAGCATGAAACTCAATGGGATGGCCACCCCGTGGTCGTAGGGGAACGTTCGAATCCTTGGTTCTATTATACCTCTATGGTTCTGAGCGTTGTGCTCGCAAGCGGGTGCTGCGACGCATGCGCGCTAGAAAGGGGTCTTCTTGCCTCTCAGCCCTTTTCCGGGACGACGTTTAAAGCGCATGCGTGTTAGCTCCGTCGCCGGCTTTGGTGACCTGCTATTTTTTTTACAATGAATGATGGTGTGCAGGCTTCAGCTTTGCAGAATCTGTTGTATTTTTCCTAGACCCCTAAGGTCCACCAACTGCAATCAAACAAAAAAAAAAAAAATGGGGGGGGGGAGCGAGATGACTTTGAGCCCAATCCTACGCAAATCTACTCAGAAGTAAGTCAATGGGGCTTACTCCCAGGAACGTGTGGATAGCATTGTAGCCTGACCTACACAGGGACTAATTATGCATGGGAGGGATAGAGTCGATAGAGGGATGTTCTTTTCCCTCTCACAATACCAGAACCAGGGAACAGACAATAAAATTGAGTGTTGGGAGAGTTAGACCGGATAAAAGGAAATACTTTTTTACCCAGCAGGTCATGAAGCTGTGGAACTCCTTGCCACGGGAGGTGTTAATGGCATCTGGCCTAGGTGCCTTGAAAAGGGGATTTCTGGAGGAAAAGTCCATCGTTGGGTACAGGCCACGATCGGTGATGCAACCTCCTTACATTAGTAGTAGGCTACTTCAGAATGCCAGGTGCAAGGGGGTGGCCACAGGATGCAGGCATCTTGTTGTCTCCTGTGCAACCTGAGGCACTGGGTGGGCCACTGTGAGATCCAGGAAGCTGGATTAGATGGGCCCTTCCCCCAGGAGACCTCTGGCTGCTTCCCTGGCCCCATAGGAAGCCGCAGCGGCCATTTAGGCGCTGCTGTGGCCCTGGGCACTTAGGGAAGTTTAGGATTGGACCCTAAAAGGCCTACACGTGCTTGCCACGCAAGGTCTGCATGCAGGAAAAAATCCCAGATGCAGATCAAAAGAAGCTGCAAACCCAGCATTATTGAGGCTGCAAACGAGCGCAGGGGCCTGGAGGGAAGCGGCTTCACCACGTGACGCTTAAACGGACCCGCTCGCGCTCTCTCGCAGCGCATGCGCGGTAGCCCTCCCGCCGCTCCCCCCCCTCGCGGAGCGTCAAGATGGCGGCTCCTTCCTCAGCGGCGCTTGGCGGCGTCTGTGGCGTGGCATGAGGCGGCGGCGCCGGCGCCGGCGGCGATGGGGGGCCTGCTGAGCGGTCGGGCGTGGGCGGCGGGAGCCCCGCGCCGAGCGGGAGATGAAACCCCGGCGGCTAGTGGGGCCCCCGCGGCCGTGGTGGCGCTGAGGGGCGGCGGCCGTGACGGGGCGGCGGCGAAGAGGAAGCGGGGCGGCGGCGGCCGCGAGTGCCCGAGCGAAAGCGACAGCGAGGAGGGCGAGCCGGAGGAGCGACTGCTCCATACCCCGAGGAGGTAGCTGGCGGTGCTGGCGCGGTAGACTGCCCTGACGCGTGGAGGCTCCACCAGCGACTGGAGCGCTGCTCCAGGTTTGCGTCTCACGGATTGGGGGGTACGGGAAGAACCCCGCAAGCAGGCCCGGGGCCGGGGTACGCGCTGCTGCTGCTGCTCACCCTTCCCTATGGCCCACGATGGGGCTGCCCGCCTCTGGATCGGGAGCCTACCCGCCTAGGGCAGCACAAGCATCCCAGACCCTCCGAGCTGTGGCTCAGGCACCTGCCACCCGGATGCCAAGAACGTTTTGTAGCCCACCCTCTCCAGGACAAAATAAATCAGTTAAATTTGGGGTTGTCATTGGGGTGCGTGCGCAAAATAAATCGCTTTAAATAAGTAGCTTTAAGTAAACAGTAAAACTGTAAAAAATAGTAAGTAAAAATCGGCCATAACGTTTGATAGAATGCAGGTAATTCCAACCTGGTTTGTTTCATTGCGTTCTGCGTTAAATAACTTTTCCAGTGATATCTACCAGGGGTGGCTGACTTCTCAGCTTGAGGGCTCTGTGAGCACCTGCTGAAATTTCCTCTTCTACACATTGGTTGAAGGTCCAGAAACCCTAAAAGTTGAAAGGCTGGCCATTCCTGATATACAACATGATAGTTGTATTTATCCTTACCAAGGTTTTCACAGTTTAGGCCACTAGTGTCAAGGTGAGCTTGTTGCCCCTCCCTAAAGTTTGTTTCCCAGTGTCCTCAGCTACACCAGTGCTTCCCAGGCTCCAGGGTGACTAGATACTATGGAAAACAGAGAGTCTACACCCTTAACCATTGTACAGCAGGCAGAGAGTTGGCAAGGATAGTTGTTTGAATAAAGATATTCCAACACAGTTTCATTGCATTGTGCATTAAATCATTTTTCCAATGATATATATCAAGGGTGGCCAACTTTTCAGCTTGTTATATGAAATGTTTCTGAAACATTTGATTACCAAGTGTAATCTATTAAATTAAGTAGAAAGACAAGGGTATGTGACAGACGTGCGTGTGATAGATTCTTAAGTTCTCTTCATTTATCTAACCTAAAAAGATTAGATTATCTAAAAAGTGTCTGTGTATCCAGGGCCAGTTTGAAGCCAATTGGACCAGTTGCTCCCAATCTGGACCCACAGTAGATAATCTACACTAGTTTTGTATGCAATTTTTGTATTTAAATGTGTTTGGATCTATCTGGTCAATTCACATGTGACTTTGAACACAAACAAACACAAAACAGGGGTGAAGATAAATTTACTTCCTTTGTGGCCACAAATTCCACAAATTTATTATATGTGGGGTATGCAAGGGGTTGTAGTGTCTCAGTGGCTGTGGGCTCAGAGGCAGTGTGTGGATGAGAGAGAGTAATATGTACTTTATGGTCAAAGTATTAATGGAATAAGTAACATCTTGTTTACTTAGAAGTGTCTCACTGTGTTCCATGGCAGTTATTCCAAGGAAACTTCATAGATTGCAACCTTCACGGGGTAGTTTGCCAATACTTGTCTCAGTTCAGATGCAAACTTGGACTTGGGCAAGTCACTCTTGGCTTCAGAGGTCTCCTCTTCAGTATGGGGCTAATAATAGCAGCCTACTTTACAGTGCTTTCAACTGGGTTATGGGAAGTGCTCTAAATCTCACCAGTGTTACATTAAGGTGGCTTCAGGACCCTCCAGCTATGTCAGATAGTGCCTGTCTATTGTGAGAGAGCTTTCAGTGATCAGAAATATGTGGGTGATTGGCTGAATTAGGATATGTCCTGCTGCCATTCTTTCTGAGTGTTTTTGGAGGAGTACAAGCAGAATAACTCTATGATTAATTAGAGTGCATTTTTTAATGCATTTACAAGAGAGTAAATCCCATTTGACATAATGAGCCTGACTTCTTAGTAAGCATGCATATGATGATACTGTTAAGCCAGCATCTGGCTGAATAACTGGACTTTATTCCTTGGCAGGGATAGGCATTCCCAAAACTACTAAATAAAAACCTGGTTTGAAACCTCAAAGCAGTAAAATACTAAGTTTAAAGCAGTGCATGCTACTTGTTATGCAAGCTTTCAATATATGTTTAATAAATGTTCTTTGTCAGAATCCAACACTTATATGTGTGTCTTTTTCTTAATCTAGGAAAAAACTAAAAAGTACTTCAAAGTACATTTATCAGACTCTGTTTTTGAATGGTGAAAACAGTGATATTAAAATTTGTGCTCTGGGAGAAGAATGGAACTTGCACAAGATCTATTTGTGTCAGGTAAACTTTTTCAAGCAAATTTTGACCTTTCTGTTATTTGTTTGCAGCTGTTCAAAATTTTGTAACAAGAGTAAGCAGTAGAACATCTTCTCCCTGTGGTTCAGTTTTCAAGTTAATATAAATTAATTCATGGTATAAATGTTTGAAAGTAACAGAAGTGGTCCTAGTTGGAAAACTCATTCTCATACTGACCAGATACTACAACGTACATTTTTACAGTGTTTTTTGTACGTGTGTAGCAGTGGTGTGTGCTGAAATGTATCTACATGGGCAAAGACTTGTTTGGAACTATCATGCTTTTTCCTTAACTTGTTTTCTTGAGAAAAAATGTGATCGTAGCACAGTTTCTGTATAAAAATTGCAAACTTTATAACAGGCTGAATACATTGTCTCGGCCCATGTTGTATCCTGTGCTGGAAAGAAGCAGACTAGAGGTCTCCTTGAGGTAAAGGGGCATTTGTTCCCTTACCCTGGGTAAAGCCCCAGCCTGCCCAATGGGGCTACTCTGATCAGTGACTGCAGGGGGAATAAAATTCAGCTTGCACCAGCACCACTGAACTCACCCCCTCCTGGGCCTAATTCTCTCCCACCTCTATCCTCCCCTGGAACTGCGCTTCCCGGCAGGAGCTTACCTGTTCCGTTGGGCACTCCTTTTGGATCCAGTGCCAACAGAATCCAGTGTCAGGCCTTCCTGCCTGCTTACTTGTCAGGTGTTGCAGAGCACTTTGGGTTCCTTTTGCAAAACCCTAGGCCAGTGCAGTGGATGGCTGCTGTTAACCAAGTATAAGATTGTGCCAAAAGTTTTCGATCATTGTCTCTATTTTTAGCAAGCCCTTTGCATCCCAGTAAGTAGGTTGAGCTTTTCCAGATGTGGAATTCTTCGTAGATTATTGGAATGCATACAGTTTTTTAGGTTGTTGTTTTGTTTTGTTGTGTGTGTGTGTGTGTGTTCTGGGTTTCACTTTGTCCAGAGCCAAGAAGAAGACTCGCTTCCCACTGCGCACCAAGGGAGCAAGAATCCCAGATAATCACTGTCCATGAACAACTTTCTAATCATGGCTCTGTGACAAAATACTGTTACTATTGAATATACTTTTTTCCAATCTTGAATTCAGTCCTAAAGTTGCTAGGGAATGCTCAAACTCTAAATTACAATTTATTTATTTTTAGACAAAGGATAAAATGGGATGGAGCTGACATCAGGTCTTTCCCTATCAGGGACAATAGGTCTTTGCCTGACAACTTCATGGTTAAGAACATGAACTGTAAGCCAGGAAGTCCTAGGCAGTGTTCCCTGTAAGGTACACAGTCGTCCAAGCCAAGCCGCCCCAGACCTGGATGTTCAGCAGTGATATCAAGCATCTGGTGACAGTGCATGACCCAGTTGTGTGCTGTGCAGCTGAAGGTACCTGCACACGGGCATGGACTCCTTGGAGGGAATATAGACCTGGGGTCCAGATCTCATTCATGTACTTCCTAGTAGGCCTAGACAACACATTCTCTTTCCTCACTTTGTTCGTAATACAGGAATAATAATATTAGGCTGTTGTAGCGTGGTGTCAGAATTACTGGGAGAATGTGCAGGAGCACCTTGGAGTACTTAATTAGAAACTGCATGGAAAATGTTCTAAACTGTCTATCTTGGTAACAGGAAGTTCAGTGCACTGCATAGGGCGGGAGTCTTCTCCTTGGCTCTGGGAACAGTGAAACCCAGAACACCAAAAATTATATAATGCATACTTATTCCCAGTAGTTTGAAATCTTGATCTTTCCTTTCAAGGCCTGAAGGGGTCCCCTACTACTAGCAAGCCTTGGCTTCAGCCTCCTGCACCGCTAACTAGAATGATTTCTCAAAATAGGTCTGGAAAGACCCTGTGCTGTGTCTGAAGACTTGCTACTTACCAGTGTGAGGAAAGGCTAGCCTAGAGGGTCAAATGGTTTCAGGGAGGCAGGTTCAGCTATCCGTATTTTGTCTGAGCAGTGCTTCCCAAACCGTTTAGCATAGGGACCTACTTTTCTATTGCAGCCTACTAGGGAAAAAACACATCTAGAATTTTTTTAATTAATATACATTAATTAATAATTAGGGTCTTGTGTTCCCAAGGCTGCTAGACATGTGTATAATATGTGTGTGTAGATACTTGCTAGACCTTCGCTAGAAGACCTGTTCCCCCCCTAACATTTACAGTGATTCCAGCGTACACCTAAAGCTGAACTGGAGAGCAAGATGTGCAGTTAGGGATGTCTAAGCTAGATAAAAGGCTGAAACTGGGTTCACACACGATCTAGGGCACGCCAATTATTAGAGGAAAATCGAAAAAATGTGACATCTTGATTTGGGAGTATGAAGATTGCCTCATACCACAGGTTAGCATTCCAACTAATGATTTTCTTCTGAAAATCAGGCAAGAGTGCTTGCAATGTTTTCCTTTTTGTTTTAATGTTTCAAAAATGTTTTACAACCCACCAAAAATTGGCTCATGACTCACTGGTAGGTCCCAACTTACCGTTTGGGAAACACTGATAATAGAGGAAGAACATACATTCTTGGAGTAGCTTCTCTGCACCAGGGCAGAGTATGAAAGTCTGTAGGGGTAGAATTTATTGCTGTTCAACCTGCTAGCTTTCCTTCCCCTCAGCCTGTCTAGCATCCTGGTATTATAGCTGCAATAGAGTTTTGATGGCAGACTGCAGTGCTTCAGCTGTCAGTTTCAGTAACGCTGCTTGTAAGTTTCTGACTTTTGAATGGTACCCTGGATGGTTGCCTGTTTCAGCTGGATCAGCTTTGTGTTGTTTTTCTGACAGCAAAATGTGCGTAGTGAGGAAGCAGGTCTCCCAGTTTCTTCAAAAATTAACAGCAGATAATGTTAATGTAAACTCAGAGTGCTGTTCTCAGTAAAATATTTATTTAAAAAATAAAATCCATTTAAAATGTGTAGTCGCAGTTCTGTGGCTGGCTGTCTTATGCGTAAGGAGCGTTAGATGGTTATTGGTTCCTCTTAGAAAAGGGGCAAAAGATCCTTGTTGTATTGTTGGTTCTGTTGTGAGTTCTTGAAAATGTCAGTAGCTACTTTGGTTTTGTGCTGAACACTTGGCGTTCTCTGCTAGTAACAGTTTTTTCACATCATGTTACTGAAGTATGCCTTATGCAAATAGTCAATGTGATAGTTGCAGTTTGAATGTGTGTGCTTTAGAACAGCATGTCTTGATGTACAGAAATTAACATTTGTCATTAATATTCTTACTGCACATTTCACAGCAGTGAACAGATGTACATTACCAGTGAATTACATATGCTCGGGATTGCCTGAATAAATTAGATTTATAGCTTGTTACCATTGGTTTAAAAAACATAGTTTGATTAATCAAACAGGGGATCTACTACTATACAAATAGATTTTATTTTTTTAATCTCTCAGGTTAACTTCAGTGAGTGATAGCGTCTCATAATGGGGTCATCTTCTGCTGTGATGGAAAGTTCTAGTAAAGCAGTAATTTTCACCTCATTGGATGGAAAGCTAACTATTTCTAGTTTTATATGAATTACACTTTAATGAAAAGGTATACATAAATGGTATACGTGTATGTGTTTATTAATTTATCTACACCTCTGTATGTATTCATATAGCAATGTATGTGTATCTATAGTACAAGACTACACTTGTAAGTTTGTGTGTTTTGCATGCAGTTCTTTCTACAGTTCCCTTCTAAGTTGATGCCTACAGGAGCTTTTGTGCAAATTTTGGATAACGGAGTCTATATACTCTGGGTGCTTGTGACTTGTTAGTTTACCTATGTGTCTACTGTTAGGTTTCATGGGTATTTGAAACATTGGTGCTCACTTTAAACAAGAATTTAATGTGTATTTGAACTCTGTTTAGAAATAGAACTCCACTACCATATTACTCTTCTTGAAAATGGCATAGTCATTGTGTGCCTTAACATGTCATGTGTATGTAAGTTGTTAAAACAATAAAATTGAATTAAATACATGGTCTTGTTTTTGTAGTCTGGCTACTTTTCAAGTATGTTTAGTGGTTCATGGAAGGAGTCAGGAATGGATACAATAGAACTGGAAATTCCTGATCAGAATATTGATATAGAAGGTAAGCAAAGGATTGTTAGCTTTCCCTAGCTAATTGTTTGGAGAAAACAAGTACTTTTCAGGACAGCAATGACTTGTATACAGTCAGTTCCTGCTACCCACGGATTGCTTACCTTCAGGCAGCAGGACTGACAGCTTGTGCTGTTTGAGGGGTGTTGCAGCTGTCTGCAGCTTTCTGCAGGTCTCTGCTGACCTTCAAAATGGTGCCATTAGTGCAAAGCCCTTTAAAATGGCTGTGAGGAGCTTCTGAAAATTGTAACTCAAAACTGCATTTGTATTAGTTGATTGGATGGAGAGCACATACCCCTCTGGCATTTTTCCTGCACTGATAGGACTTGAGTTCAGAATAAGAGCATGGTTCCTACTGATATCAGCGGGACACATGCCTATAGTTCCTTATTCTGTTATCACAAATGGCGAGCATCATTATACCCTTGAATTTCTTACTTCACCTTAAGATTTTTAAGGTAAAAGTTCAAGTTTCAGAACCAATGATATAAGAATTGTCAATAGCTGCTGGAGCGTTTTCATTCCCTTGGATCAGTGAAGCTTTGCTTAGCGCTCTATTATGCTGCCTGGATCGTGGTGGTGGCAGCGGCAGGGCCTTTTTCAGTGTGGTGCCCAAGTGAAAATCTATCAGCTTAGGACTTTCCTGAATGTTAGTTTTGAAAACCTTTCCCTATTGAGAGCTAACCATTTTTTGTCCAAGTGCTTTCTCCTGTAGCTTTGTTGCTGTTTTGAAACTTGTTGGGTTTACTGTGTGTTAAGTCTTTTCATATGCTGCTTGGAGCACGGGTGTTCGATGGGGAAAATGTCCCATTTTATAAAACAGATGTTGTATATGCAAGGCCGGAACTCTTTTGATTTGATGGTGATATGTTTTGTGGTGTTTGCTTTTTTAGCTTTACAGAAAGCGTTTGGCTCCCTGTATCGAGATGAAGTGTTAATCAATCCGAGCCAAGTCATTGCCCTCCTCGCAGCAGCCAGCATGCTGCAGTTGGTAAGTGGGAGTGATGGACTGACATCATTGAAGAGAAATGCACACAGCCTTCGTTTGATAAATAAGATGCTCATGAAATGTTCCACTTGTTGGTATACTGATCTCCTGTTAACCGTCTCCAGCCAGAGCACATGCTTTGTGTTTGGAAAGGAAATTCTCTACTCTTAGGGCATAACCCTAACCAACTTTCCAGCACTGGGATAAGGGCAGAGCAGCTCTGAAGTAAGGGAAGAAATATTCCCTTCCCTTGAGGAGGCCTCCGTAATTGATTTTGTTTTCCTGTTTTTATTCTGTTTGTGCATTTTGTTTGTAAAACCTTAAATTCTTAATGAACAGTTTTTATTTTAAAATAAACAGTTATTAATTTTAAAGATACTTTAAATACAGAATATCTGTTCTTGACTAATGCATCCAAGTGGTTTAGAAATGGTATGAGCTGTCTGAATCACTTTTTAAAGCTTGTGTCTGGACAGGAATTATTATTATTATTATTATTATTATTATTATTATTATTATTTTAATTAATTAATTAATTAATTAAATTTCTACCCCGCCTTTCCGCCCGAAGGCACTCAAGGCGACATTACAAAATCAAAATTAAAACACAATAAAATACATCATAATTAAAAACAGTAATTAAAAACAATATAAAAATACAATATAAAAGTATAACAGACATCCCATGGATCATAAAAAGTACAAAAATATAAAAGAATGCAAAGACCAGCCAGCCTGTCAAAACTAGAAAATTAAAAAAGATTTATCAACTCAGATTTATCTTTTTAATAATTTGGCTACCTGGTGTCTGGCCTTGTCATTTGTTCCTGGAAAATGGTTGGACTGGAGGTATAGCTAATCTCCAAACAAGCAGTAGCGATCTTTGTATCACAGCTTCACACCAATCAGCTTTTGGAAAATGGTCATGTAACATTTAGATTTACTAGTGAAGATTGGTTGTGCATTATTTTGTGTTTGCAGGATGGCTTAATTCAGCAGTGTGGTGAGACAATGAAGGAAACGATTAATGTGAAAACGGTGTGCAGCTACTATAATTCTGCAGGAACATACGGATTAGATTCTGTGAAGAAAAAGTAAGTAGCATTTAATGTATGCGTTGGAATAGGTTTTATTGAGGTCAGAAAGATTCCTAAAATCTGTATAATTGAGCCTGGCCCTTATTTGGGAATTCTTTCAAAAGCATGCTTGCATTTTATTCCAGTTTCATATCACTTTAAAAGTACTTTTCAGCACATGTATGCAAACATAGATAGGAAGGGATTTTAGAAACATGAAGTATCAATGTGTAGAGCAGAAAGTCATTGGAAAGACTAATAGGCCTGATGGATCTGTGATTATTTCTGCCTGAGACAGTTCAGTTGGGACACTTGGCTATCATGGTTAATGGGCAGTGAGAGGATGGGGGAAGGAGGGTGTGGCAGGCACAAGCAATAGACGAAAAGTGGTATAACATGGTAGGCAGTGAGAACAGGAGCGGCAGGATAGGTGGGGTTTGGAGTGTTCAGGATGTCATGGTAAAGGATGATATCTAACGATTGTGGTGTTGGTGAGCTGCTTTGGATACTCCTTTAGAGATGTTTAAAACATCCTGAATTAGAGTAACTTTCCCCCCACCTTTGTAAAGGCTGGTTTATTTTAAATCTAGGTGCCTTGAATGGCTCTTGAACAACCTGATGACACACCAGAGTGTGGAACTCTTCAAAGAACTCAGGTATTTTAATTTCAGCTATCTTGGATTAACTGGCCAATTAGGAGAGACTGTTAGTCTAACAGGATGGAAATTTAAATAAATCTATAGCTGTAAACTGAGCGTGTTACCTTCACAGTTCATACTCTCGTTCTTTGTTTCAGCATAAACCTCATGAAACAGCTGATCAGCTCCTCTAACCTATTTGTAATGCAAGTAGAAATGGACGTGTATACTGCTCTCAAGAAGGTACTAACGGAAGACCCCAGCAATCCTACGTATGAAATAAGGATACCGGGCTGGGGCACCTCCCTTATGAAGAAAGACTGCAGTGTTTGGGGCTCTTCAGTCTGGAAAAAAAGGCGCCTGAGGAGGGACGTGATTGAGACATATAAAATTATGCACGAAAGGAGTAGAGTCAATACAGAGATGTTCTCTTCTCTCCCATAATACCAGAACCTGGGGACATCCACTAAAATTGAGTGTTGGGAGAGTTAAGGAAATACTTCTTTACCCAGTGGGTAAATAAGCTATGGAACTCCTTGCCGCAGGAGGTGGTGATGGCACCTGGCCTAAATGCCTTTAAAAGGGGACTGGACAGATTTCTGGAGGAAAAGTCCATCATGGGCTATAGGCCATGATGGATTGGGCAACCTCCTTACATTAATAGTAGGCTACCTCGGAGTGCCAGGTGCAAGGGAGTGGCAACAGGATGCAAGCATCTTGTTGTCTACTGAGCTCCCTTAGGCACCTGGTGGGCCACTGTGAGATACAGGAAGCTGGACTAGATGGGCATTTGGCCTGATCCAGTGGGGCTCTTTATGTTCTTAAGGATAGAATTAGACCACAGTTTATTTAATCATATGTTGCTAAGATGCTTTTGTACTCAAATATATGCTGATATATGGTCGGGGGGGTAGTGGTGGTGGTGATTATAAAATTCCCTCTCTTACTTAGTAAATCTCATAGCTTTTCCCTCCAATAATTTGTTTTATCTAGTGGATGTTCCTTCAACTAGTGCCTTCTTGGAATGGATCACTAAAACAGCTTTTAGGTGAAGCAGACGTCTGGTTTTCCAAGCGCCAAAAAGGTATTTGTGCAGTTGTGAGGTTTGTGAGAGTTTTAATGTTAAAAATCAAATCCTCCTTGAGTTTGTATATCAATGAAAACATAACTTCCCTTTGAACTGAAAAAAGCAGAATGCAGTGCCAGGTTTCTGGTACTGAACAATAGATCAACGGTACATTGTTTAATGTGTACATGTATAACTTAACATTTAATGTGTACATGACGACTGATCCACAAAATATCATCTTTGCTTGCTAGCCAAGCATCAGTTTGTCCCTCCACCCACATGCTTCAAACTGCCTCCCAGCATGTACTTGCCAAACTGTCTTCAAAGCATGCTCCGAAAATCCTCTCCTGAGTCCAGTAAATTGTGGCCCATGATTTATTCCAGTGGGAACATATAAAAAGGCCTCTGAGCATCTGGAGAATGTGGTTCTCTTTCCACTGAGCAATTGTAGCCTACTTGGAGTTGAGGAGAAACGTATAGAATGATCGTAGTGCTCCTCCACAAGCCCGAGTCTCTGCACAATAACACTTCTGAATTTTCCCAAACCTCTGCAATAACTGCTTTTCTACTCTCTTGCTATAGGTGGGTTCTCGAACCTACCTAGAATTCAGTTTAATTTGCATCATGACATTGTCCAACAAGAACTGGTTGCTTGTCACACAGCTAAAAAGGGTAGTGAGCATGATTACTCCCCCCCATACACATACACAAAAATGTCCAAGTTTAATGCCAGTTTAGCCTTTCTCCAACGCATTGTAGTGTTTGGTGTGTGCGCTCTCTTTCTCACTTCTTTAGTAAGCCAGCACCAAGAGTGTTGGTGCAAAATCTGGGCTTTTCTGTCCTTTCTGGGATGGGAAACTTTGCTGAACTGCTGTCCCTGTAGTGGCTGAGGCAACAGAAATGAGGGAATTGTGCCGGTACATACTGGAAAGCCAAATGTCTTAGGACACGGGGACTGATGTGACACACAACAGCCTGTGCAAGCACATAAATGGAGCAGGAACTTTCAGTCCTACTGAAGGAGAAAAGCCCTTCCTTTGTTCCCTCTCAATAATTTAAGGTGAATGTGCAGCACTTTGTTCTGCCCCTTGAGAAAAAGAGAGGTGGTTTTTCTTCCTCCCATGTGTAGAGTTTTGCAAGAGAACCCACACTTTCTTCCCCTCCCTCAAAGTCTAATCCTCTGGTTTTGAGTTACAAAGCAGCAACAGTGAGAGGAACTTTCACTTGCTTATCGGCACTGGTGAGGCAGTGACCAGTTTCATTAGTCTGTTCATAAACAAAAAATTGTGCTGTGACCCTGCAGATTTTGAGGGTGGCATCTCATTCTTGGAATCTGAACAAGGAAGCGCATTTTTGACAGTGTTCAGGTATCTGAGGCTGCAGTACATAGTCAGCGATCTGGCATCTGCAAGAATTGTTGAGCGGGATAATCTGATACCTACAGGTAAGAATGGGTTTGCTCATCCTTCTGTTTGACCAGCTGGGGTCAGAATTGAGTCTGGGCATGATGAAGGGACTAAACCACCTGTTCAAATTTAGTTTACTGGAGAGGGGTTGCACATTTTAGATGGTTTTGGAATGGGAATTGGACTTGGTTGTGAGTCATTTTGGTCATTGCGTTCTGCAATGAAAAGACAAAAAACAACCTATCCTCAAACCTGTTTTGAGACTTTGATAAACTGAACAAAACAGCTAACTCCCATCTAACTAACTACTGGGTGACCAATTCTGTTAACAGTAAGCTTACGTTACATTCTGTAAGTGTAAGTTGTGTTCCAAAAGACACATAAGAGGTCATGCAGAGATTACTACAATGAAATAACACCTTTTGCTTCTGTCACCAGACATAACAGAACTTAACTCTAAGTCCCTTGGGTCCTAGGTTCTGCATTCTATCTGCAGTCATTTGCATGTGTCACTAAGTTTGAAAAACAGTAGAAAGGAACTAAATTTGCATACTCTACCTAGCTGGTGTTCCTGGGACCTAACAGTGTATTTTAGATATTTGTTTTCTCCATAATGATTTCTGTAAATTGTCCAGAGCGTTGAAGTCATTTATCCTTATCATTTTTGCAATAATGGTTAAATGCTACTCAGAACAGCTCCTAGCTTTAGATTGCCATCTTCATCCTGATCTCAGCTCTTGCCTCAGTGTTACATTCGGCTTACTGCTAAATTTTACTCCACTTAGCTATATTCTTCTGTAAAATCATCCTCCTGTTGTTGAGCTCGCAGGATAAAAACGGCAGCTTCCACAAAGTGCCAAAATGTTCATCTCTTACATGAACCATAGGATGGGGTGATGTGGCAGCCTCTGAAAGCAGTGGAACCCTGCAACCCCTGGTGGTGGTAGATGAGATGGACTGTGATCTAGTTACTAATGATGATGAATAATGCATAAATCTGTTGAAAGTGCTGCTTAACATATATGCCCTGTCCATGAAAGACCCATTTTGATCTTTTTAAATTTTAGAATGGCTGTCCTCTGTTTACAAACAGCAGTGGTTTGCCATGCTCAGAGCAGAACAAGACAATGATATTGGGTATGTATAGTCAACCCCCTTCCCTGTAATTTTGTTAGTTCCCCCTCCTGTCTCGTACAAGCATCTCAATACGCACATTTCAAGTCCAAAGAGGAAAGTGTAACCGAACCAGCCCTCCAAATCCCATTGTTTTTAGCTTTTTAGATAATATACAAAGGTCCAGAAACATTTGACTTGGCTAACTGTTTTTTACACCACCCCCTTGCTCCATTGCATCCCTGTGACAGAGTTGGGGAAGCAATGAGAGGAACTACTGCTCCTCTTTTCCTTCTCCAAGGTCTAGTCAGAACCAATTTACCGCCTCTGTCTCCCCACAAATATCCTGCGTGTTCCAGAGGGGCTTGGAAAGGAGCTTGGTGTTGCTCCCATTTGGATATTGCTTTATAGAGCCTCTGCCTTCTGCTCAGCCAGCACAGAGTGAGAGACCAGCCCTTCTGCAGTTCACGGAGAACTTGGGTGAGGGGCTGCTCACCCAAGAACAGGATGTGAGCATCCTGGTGACTGGAGTTATGTGCTTTTCTAAAGTGGTAATGTTTTGTATTTAATAAAATAAGGAAAGGTGTTGGAGTTGGCTTTTGCAGTGTGACTGTTATTCATGCCTTGTTACACCTTCTAAGAAATACACTTGGCGTACAAAGGTGGTACACTTAGAAACACAAAACTACAAAGGTGGTAAACAGAAAACTGTCATTAATTTTTGGTATTGGCCTAGGCCTCAGAAGGCGGTGTTGTGTTTTGCATAGAGAGCCGTTTGCAGTGATTCTCACAAATCAGAGTTTGTTTTATAATCCAGGGTGTTTCATGGCCTCTTCAGCATGGCACAGCAGTTTCTTGATGTGCTCAAATCTGGATGCTTTGCAGTTTGAAGCTCGCCACTCACTCACTGCCAAAGAGCTGCACCAAATCATGCTCCTGATGGAGCTAGTTTGAAAAACGTAAGACATGCATGTAGCAAGCATTGACTTGCAGGTAGCTGTATAAATTTAAATCGGGCAGCTGGTTGGTTCATAATCAAGTGTCCTGAAACCATTTTGGAAAATGGAAGTTTGCTGTTGTAATCCCAAGGAGGTTAGATGGACTGGAGTCGGCATGTTGTGATTTTCTTGAAGCTTCCGGGGCACACAGATATGGCTGACTCAGGTCTTTCCCGCCAATGAGGATTGCCACGAATTCACGAATAAAAATCTTCCTGCACGTGTGTAAAAGTTAATATCAACTTTTTAAATCATGCCTGCGTGTTCTGCATACGGGTGTGCGAATCGCTTTATGAAAGATGGGATTTAATTTCCACGGAAAGGTTCATGTATTCACATTACATCGGTATGTAATATTTCCCCCCTCCTTTCCCCCCCTTCCCGTTTACACGTTTTTTCCCGCCTTCCATTTTCTACTGTAATATTTTCGAAATTCTGAATAACAGAATTTGTTTTGGGGGAGGTGAGTGTAGAAGTTTAAAAAAATACTCTTAATAGCCTAGAAGTAAAAAAGAATTACTCTCATATTGACAACTACCTGTGTTATGAAGGGATTTTAATGTAATTTTCCTACATATTTATCTAATTTTCGCCCACCCTCCCCTTTTTTTCTTTCCTTCCCGTTCACACTTTATTTTTGGTTGTGTAGATTTCAAAAAATAAGCCTGTCAAAGCAGTGCAATCCGAGTTCAAATAGACAGCAAGCGGCATTTCGTCCGATATGTTCAGTAATATAATTACGCGGAATTAAACCTTGGAATTGCATATTGAATCATAATTATGTTACCAATGATGTTTCTACACGATCACACGTTATTAGTTTGGTAAGTTTTTACTGCAGGAGTAAATGCTAAACATCTCGCGAAAAGCAATCTGAAATGCTTGGAATAAAGATTGTTTGGGGCACACAAACATGGCCGCTATGCCCGCCCCCTGGCTTCACTCGATTCCTATCAATTTAACAGGAATGCCGACTCCAGTCCATCTAACCTTCTTGTGTAATCCACGATCCAACGTTCAGTATCTTTGCAGCCCTTACTGTACGTTCTTACCCGGAAGCAAGCATCTGAGTTTTAATGGTGGTTGCTCGCAAGTAAGTGTGCATGCGAGAGTACCTAAGTATTGCAGCTTTAAGCATTGGCTTTACCTGAGAGAGCAAAAAATGGACCCCTGAACTGCTTCTAGAGTACAGCCTTTTCTCCTCTTATACTTTGTCTATACTATGACAACCAGTATAGTTGCAAAGATGTCTTTAATCGCAAACTGTAGAATACAGACTGTAGCTCAATGGTGGGTGCCTATTTGGTATCCCAAATGCTGGTATTGCCACAATCCTGCTACTTGCTCAAGATACAGTCCCGCCTTGACAAAGATGAACCAGTTCTATTTACACAATACAGGATATCCAGAAACACTAAAATATCACAAATCTCTGTGCCCCTTCACAAGAAAAGGTGTGGGGGGGTTAGATCCTGATGACCCTTGAAGTTGTCCTCTTTAATTGTTTGAGGATGGCTGTTCTCTGACTGCGAGTAACAAGGAAGGAAGCCTACAACCTCCTGACTCAATTAGACATTGAGCCACCCCTCTAGTAGTAAAGGGTGGTGATGACAGTAAAGACCCTCGGACTCACAAGGGGGTGGGTCAGAAATCTTCCATAAGCATACATTCTGATCAGGCTTCCATATTACAGAAGGTATTCCAACAAGCCTTTTATCTTAGAGACACACTCAGGGTTTTTTTCCCTTTGATAACGGTATATTGTTGCTGGGTTCTCTTAAGGTGGTTGTTGCAGTAGTTTGTTTTATCTTATTCACCTTTGATCTATGCTGCAAAGTGCTCTGTTGATTTATTAGCTGCTAACTTTCCCTTGTTACAGGATTGCTGGACCCAAGAATTCATGTGACTGCTGGGGGTGGGGAAGTGGAGTTGGTGTTACTAAGTGATTATCTCTTACCTAAGATTCACTAGAGCAGATGACTCTTCAGGCCCTTTAGAGGCTACTGGTCCTGCCTTGCCCTCCCAGTTAGATTTATCTTAATTTCTGATGCTGTATTCTATGCCATTGTTTGTTACAAATACAGACATGCGTGTGTATTTGTCGAAAGGAGTCGAAAAATTACCTCTTCTTTTTCAACAGTACTACTATGTCCACAAAAATCTGTTCTCACAAAATACTTAGGGTCTGAGGTCAGCATATGAACAGAGAAGAGTGATAAACTAAGTTTATCATTTTTTCTCATTGTCACGATTTCTCATTTTTTTGCACTAGACTCGCCATTAAAAACACACACATAGAAGGTCAATTACTCAATATTTGGTGCTGCTCTGCGTCATCCAGCTCTTGTGAGGAGGGGGTTTGGCTCAGTGGGGGGGGGGCAGTTGGCTTAGTATAGAGGGCAACTTTACTTCCTGGAAGAAACCCTGCAGTATCTTGCTCAATTTAAAGAGGATTTCTTGATTTTTTTTGGATGAGATAACTTAAATTGCAATTTTCATTTGGTCTAGCAAAGTAATACATAATCTTACAGATTCCAAACGTAGTTGGAAATTATTCTATTACATTTGCCGCATTTAGTGGCTTAGCTGAATGTGATATAGCTCTATATTATAGTATACAATGCTGGGAGACCTGGAAGTGGGTCTTTAGAGCTATTTTTAGCACTGAGAGGCTTGGAAGCGGCATGGTTTTGCCGTACTATTTTCTGCGTGAAAACCAAATTTTCATGCAGTTGTATTTAAAGGGCATTTAAACTGGGACCCTGGTATCTGTGGGGGGTTCCAGGGGTTCCTGTAGTGATGCCACCTTGTATCTTTGGATCTGGTTACATATGGTTCCCTGCGGGCCCATTACCTTTATTAATGTTGATTACGTTCCCCCGAAGTGATAAGATACCTTTCTTGAACAAACGTTATAAGCAAAAAGCTTATAGCCAGATGAGCAGGCAGGCAGTCTTGCTCTCTCAGGTGAAGCAAATGCTTGAAGCTGCAATACTTGGGTACTCTCTCGTGCACACTTACTTGGGAGAGCGCAACTGAAAACAAGTGAACATTTGCTGTTCTAGGCTGCAAGCTGCTCGTCTGGCTATAAGCCTTTTGCTTATAGCATTGTTCAAGCAAGACACTTTATCACTTTGGAGGAAAGTAATCAACATAAAGGTAATGAGGTGTGGGGGCCCCCCCACAGAGATAGGGTTCCCCATTACATCAGAAGCAGGCAGCTGACTGGCGAGATAATTAACTGTCAAAGGTTGGGAGAAATTGCAAGGAAGCTAAATGAATTATTTGGTCTTCACTATGGAAGATAATGTTGCCTGCCCCTGAACCAGTTTTGGGGATAAGGACCTGCAGAGAACTAAGCCAAATAGAGGTGATGAAATGCAGTTCCAGAACTACTTGGCAAACTGGAAGTTGAACAAGGCACTGGTTCTGGATGGAATGCACCTGCGGGTTCTCTAGGCACTTAAATGTGAAACGGTTGGTCTAAGCAAAGTGTGCAGTTTTGCTGGAAACAGCCTTCTTGCCAGAGAATTGGAGCTTGTGTTATAGGTGATGAGGATCATCCCAAGCATTATGCCAGCCACATGGGCTGTCCCACCCTTAGCCCTGACTCAGATAGGAACCCTGTATGGTCAAAATCAAGCCCCCCTTAGGGTAGTGTTCCAGTGACCCCCTCACAAAATGAAAGGAAGGAGCTCCGAGCAAGTGTAAGATACAAACCTGACCAGCCTTTCTCCCTTTCTGCATCACCCTTCATTGCATCCAGTTTTTACTTGTGCACCAGCATCTTCCTGCTGGCATTAGGGTGTTGCCACGCCAAGTGCCTCTTTGGTCTCTACTCATGCTAAGAGTTTTAATGGCACTTGTTCAGGAAATAGGATTGCACTGATGAGTTGAAAGAAACTCCAAGATAATCATCCAACATTACTCTTGCCTTTCTCCCTTTGGATAAAATGTCATTGTGTAAAAGGTTCTTTTCGTGTTCTTAAGGCCTCAGGAAATCAATAAGGAAGAGCTTGAAGGAAGCAGTATGCGGTGTGGCAGAAAACTTGCCAAGGATGGTGATGTAAGTATGAATACACCTATCTTTTTTTTCCCCCCAAACATGATGTTCATTGTTGGTGCAAATTGGCCGTTGTGTTACAGGTTAGCACGTCGTGTTACAGGTTAGCACGATGTTAGCACATCGTCTTCATCTTGAAAGGGACACAGGAGTAGACATGAGTGGGGCAGTCTCTTGCACCCGCTGGGTCAACCGTAGCAGTTCCCCAAGCAGGGTGCAGTTAGCTCACAGTATGGGAAACGTGAAGAAGCAGGAGGACCACCAGGTGAAGCAAAGAGCCAGCCTGAAGGCTCTTACAAGAGCACTGATGAGAAAGGTCTGTCTGCAGAGAGAGGCTTCACCCACCCGGGCAAAGTGCCCAGATCAGCTCCAATGTGTTGGAAAGCTTATCAAACATCTGGGAAAGCAAATCGCCTAATAGCAGGACAGCGAGCCCTCAATTCACCAGAGCAATCGCAGGAAGGAGTGGCCATTAAATCTGAATGACTAGTTTAGCGGAGCAGAAAGTGTCTCTTGAACCGAGAGTTCATTGTATTGCCCAGTGGCTCCCATTCCCATACTTTAATGTTCAGGAAGGAAACATGGAAGCTGGGCGTGTGATGCAGGTGCAGCATTTAAAGGCAGTCGGGGCCTGTGATGTGAAGGGGAGGACATAGTGTTATCCCACAACCTCTGGAGAAAGGGCTCTGGGAAGCCATGCCCAAGAGGCTGTGGCAAGATTCCCTTCTCTTGACACTTGCTGGTGGCACACATTGGAGGGGAAGAGAGGGGGGCGTGGCTGGCCTATCAAAATCGAAGGACCAGCCACCACCTTCTCACCTAAAGTCTGTGGGGGGGTGTCCTCCAGTTCTGATAGGGCAGAATTGGCATTGCAGGGCATTGCATTGGGAATCCGATTCCAAAGCTTTGGCAAGCCAATAGCTTAGGTGGGCATTTTTTGTTACTAACGCATAAAAAAACACAAAATTTTGGTGTTTAAGATATTTTCCAGAAATAGAAAACTTCTATTAGATTACTTCTAGTTAGAAATAATACCTTGGCTGCATCTGCTGACACTATATCACCTGTATCATCTGCCTAGTACACTTTTAAAATTAATAAAAACAAGCTTAAAACAAAACACCACTTACTGCCTTTCAAATCACAAAATCTGCCAAACAAAAAACAAAAACAAAAAAACACCCAACAATTTTCAAACACCCCTGCTAATAGCTTACCAAACCCTGGTATTGGGAAAAAATATTTCTTTTGAAAAATATGAAAAAATATTTCCATTCCCAGACTTTAATGTTCAGGAAGGAAACACAGAAGGGGGCCGTAGGTATTGATAAAAGCTGGTGCCCGGAGATTTTCTTAGTAATAAATGGAACTTACAGTTGCTGATGGAAAAGCGTCAAATTTGTGCCGCCTTCCAAACCTGAAGTGCACAGTAGATTGGCATCCAACTACTCAACTACAAAAGCCTGGCTATGATTAGGATGGAAATTTCTTCTTTCTTTCCAGTATTGTTGGCGATGGACAGGTTTCAACTTTGGCTTTGATCTGCTGGTCACTTACACCAACCGTTGCATCATCTTCAAGCGCAACACGCTGAATCAGCCCTGCAGCGGCTCGGTCAGTTTGCAGCCCAGGAGAAACATCGCCTTCAGGTGGGTGATGAGCTGCCTATCAACTATGTTGCTTTGTCCCCCTTGAGATTCTGTTTCTTGGCCAGCTAAGCCAGCGATTTTCAATCTCTTTCATTTCATGGCACACTGACAAGGCACTAACATTGTCAAGGCACATCATTCTGCTGGTGTGTGTGTGTGTGGGAGCTCACATCCCTTAATGACCCTGCTAATAAATGACCCTCCACCATACCCCTGTGGCATACCATCCGTGGCACACCAGTTGGAAACTGCTGCGCCAATACAGTAGAAGCCTGGGAACTGACATTGCTGCCCATCTTTCGATTTCTGCATTCACATGAGGATACTGAGGGCACAATGGTGGGGTCTGCAGGGTAGGAAAGATGCTCTTCCAGTGGCCAAGAGGGTCCTCCTTTTGCTCCAGCACTCTGTCCCTCTAAAAAAAAATGCCTTTCACTTTTTGGAGCAGGTGGCAGCCTCCTTGTTGCTGCGTCTGCTTGCGGCAACGTCTCCTCTGTCTGTCCTTAGGTTGCGCCTGGCATCCTTCGACAGCTGTGGGAAGCTGATTTGTAGCAGAACTGCAGGCTACCAGATACTGACCCTTGAAAAGGATCAGGTATGTTTGGGTTCCATAGAGATGACACTGCGTGAAAGCAGCAAGCGGTCAGTGGTGGTTGCAGAGAGCAACAGGTCCAAAACGGTGGAAAGCCATCGTCACCCAGCACTTGCGGTCGCAAAGCCGTTGCTTCCAAGGCCCAGGTGCTGAGCCCTGGCTGTGAACGCCTGCTTGACATCTGGTCCAAAAGGCCTTTCTCTTGGGACATCAACAGAACAGAATAAGGCTTGAATTAACGTGTGTTAAACGTGTGTTACGTAGTTTTTACTTCCAGTTTTTTTTTAATCTTTTGTAGTCTTGTAATTTTGTAGGCTGCCTTGAGCATCCAGATCATTGGGGAGAAAAGGCAGGGTATAGACGTGTTAGGTTAACAAAAAGTCACCGCTTCCCACGACCCATTAGACCAAGCAGCTGGTGCCCTGGCTTCCCGTTGCCGATCCAGCATGTCGCTTAGACAAGCCCAGGAACACCGGCTCACTGGAGCGGGAAGAACAAGCAGGAAGGAAGGTCAAATTGAGAGGGTCAAAAAGCCTGATGGCGCTGTCCTCCTTCCCCAAATATTGAAATGTTCTTAGAAATGTTGGGTGGAGCAGCTGTCCAAGCTTTGCGATGGGTGAAATTGCTTTTGACAATGTCCATTTGTAGCCACAGTTGAGCTGGAAGGACAGACGCTTCCTTTGTTCACACTCAAACCTGACTTTGTGTGCTTTTTCAGGAACAGGTAGTGATGAATTTGGATAGCCGCCTGCTGTTCTTCCCTCTGTATATCTGCTGCAATTTTCTGTATACGTCCCCAGAGAAGAAAATGGAAATTGAAGGGCAGCCAGAGATCCTGGAAAACTGACAGTTGACTTGGACTCTGGTGCCCTGAGAAGCCAGGTCAAAAAAAGGCCTTCTACACTGCAGCGGATAACATGGAACCTCCACTCTGCACCTATACATTCCTATGCATATCTGAGAAGAAACCAGACACATTGTGTCCGTATGGGAATCTGCAAAGAGCTGCCTGAAAGAGATGATATGCCCGAGAATGGTGACAAGTTTTTTCCCCCTGCTGTTTACAGACAACATTTGAAAATGCAGCTTGCAAAACTGGGCACATTCATGGTAACCACAGACATAACATGTTTCTCCCTGACCGTCTCTAGTTTTGTTCTGCGGGCTGAACTCTAAATGTTAAGGGTCAGCCACTGCCTTGGAAAAAAAAAAAATCCACTGCTTGTGGAATTGGGGGGGGGGAACGTTCCGATGGTATTCAATGAAACATTTGAGTCTTGCAATAATTTTCTGATGTGTTTGATCTTTTTATCCATGTATTTACTTGTATATTTGAATTTGTTTTCAATGTATTTTTTAAACGTTGGAAGTATTTTTACATTTTGTGGAGTGCAAAGAAAGAGATGAGCTCTGGACCATATCCTGCAGGGCTGCAGAAGCCCCCCCCCCCCCGTCTTTCTGGGTTTTTTTAGAACACTTCCCACATGCCGTTAAGCACAGATTGTTCCCTTAAGGTGAATGTAAAAGTCCCTGCTTGTGAGGCGGCAAACCCAGACTCTGAAGGGAAGGCACCTGGGTGAAGTTTCACCCACGATGCCTTCTGGCCACAGACGCTCGTTTGTGCATGGTGAGGCTCTTGGGCCTCTGCCTGCTCAATTGGAAAACAGTGCACTGGAGCTTCGCTTAAAGCTTGAGATCACTAGGAAGTGTTTTAGTCGTTGAGACGTCCCGCCGTGTCTCGCCCTTTGTCCACGGGTTTCAGCTGGGGCTCTGCCAGAGGCCAAGATGCTCTGGCTGTGCGGCTCATAAATGGGTGCAGCTTCGCTAGCTCAACCAACACTGGGAGCACAGCACCTCCTGAGTAAGCTCAGGCACCTGTGACCTGGGAGTGCCTTCTTAGTTCTGCGTGTCCAAACACTTCTCTCAGGTTGCAGGCTCCATGCAGGAGCTGAGATCCAGGCTGCGTGTCCTGGGTGGGGATGTTTTTAAGAAGTGGTCCGTGAAGGGGAAGTGTATGTTACAAAGTAATTTGTCCTTATGCTGAGGTTTTTGTTGCTGCTGAACTTCTGCCTTTTGCATTTTTTTAGTTCCCTATTTTGTATCACCATGAAAAAATAAACCCTTTGTATGCCATGGCGATAAAAAAAAATGGGTTCAGCAAATGGTGAATAAACCTCTCTGGCTAGAATTCATAGCCTGGTGCCAGTGCCCTCTCTGCTTTTTCTTTGGAATGACATTCTGACTTTTAAACACGAGTCTTTGAAACTTGAGGGACAGTGAATGTAAAACGTTCCTCGAGCGACTGGGATGGACTTGGGTATCCTTTTGAGCCACAGCATGTGTTTCCGCTGGCCCACCCTCAATACAGGTTCACTGTGTTGCCTGAGGATAGAATCACAGAGTTGACAGGGATCTAGAACTGTGTTGCTCAAACTGTGGGTCGGGACCCACTTGGTGGGCTGCAACCTGATATGAGGTGGGTTGCAAAAAGCTGGGAGCAGCCATCTTGGAAGCTGCAGACCTTACTCTTCCCATCTCGTCCAGATTGCTGTATCTCACAGCAGCCCACCAGGTGCCTCTGGGAGCACATTAGACAACAAGATCCCTGCATCCTGTTGCCACTCGCTCGCACCTGGCATTCAGACAGCCTATTTCTAAAACCAGGAGGTTGCATCTACCCTTTGTGGCTTGTAACCTGTGACGGACTTTGCTTCTCAAAATCTGTCCAATCCCTGTTTAACGGCATCTTGGCCAGATGCCATCTAATCACCAAGGAGTTCCACAGATTGAAATGCTGGGTAAAGAAATGGTTTCTTTTGCCTATTCTGACACCCAACACTCAATTTTAGTGGCTGCCTGGTGTTGTGTGAGAGGGAAAAGAACTTCCCCCTATAATTCACAAATAATACAAGACAGTGTTTCCCAAACAATGGGTCCCAACCTGATGTTGGGTGGGTAATGATACTGACAAGCTGATAGCTAACAATGTACTGAGCCTTATGGAAAGTAAACCACACATGCATGTTTACTCATGAGTAGGCAAACATGCTTAAGGGCTCAGTCCTAACCAGTTTTCTGGCACTGACAGAGCTGTGCCAATGGGGCATGTGCTGCATCCTGCACTGGAGTAGCAGTCGCAGAGGCCTCCTCAAGGTAAGGGAATGTTTGTTCCCTTACCTTGGAGCTGCATTGCCCTTACCCAGTGCTGGCAAGTTGGCTAGGATTTTGCTCCAAGTCCGTTTCGAAGGGTAGGCCAAGAGGACTGCAATGCCATCAGAACGGTCTGACCTGGTGAGCACAGGCCCCCCCCCCAAAAATAAGTTGTCCCCCCACAGCTGACATGGTAAAAATGTGTTGAGCCCTATGGAAAGTGAGCCACACATGTGCATTTACTCATTAGCAGGCAAATGGTCCTCACAGCGCACCCCACCCCCAAATACCTTCAGCAATGGTTGGCTTTTGGTGAGGTGATTTGGAGCCAGCACTCATGAGGCCTGAGGAACATGACTTCTGCAGGGGCCTCCAAACAATGGAATGGTCTGGAAAATTGACTCTTGGGATCTCCGAACATCTCCTCCCCCCAGCCCCCCCCCCCCCGGGGCAGGTCAAGGTGATAATGTGAGGGGGGAGTCTGTGAGGATGAGATGGCTCCCTCCGGCTCCATTTCCATAGGGGGCCCCTGCTCCCCCTTCCAGAATGACCTAGTCTTTCATCAGAGTCTTCTGGCTGCCACCTCATCATCATCATCAGGGTTGCCATAGAGATGGCCATAGGTCCATCTGCTGCATCCCCAGCCTGTGGTCCATTCTGGGCTGGACCTTGGATCAGTGAGGAGCAGCAGATCTTCTCTCTGTCCTGTGCCTGCAGGTGATCTTTGCAAGTCTTCAGAGGTGCCGGGCAGGGAGGCAGCTCTGATGCCATCGACATGTGTGGAAGGGCCCAAACAGGAGCCCCTGGGAGGTTCCGGAAAGCCACCACCATCGCCTTGCCGACAAAGACACAAACAGCAGGAATAGTTGTGTGCTCCTCGTCCGCTGCACTCTCGAGGAAGGGTGAGAGCAGTACAGGGCGTCTCGAGGAAGGGCCACGGCAGACAAAAGGACCAGTTGCAGCTCCCAACCTACGTGTTGGGTTTAGGTTTTAGGTTGCAGGTCTCACCCTAAAAAGATGTGTTTGGATACAGTTTCCTGGGGCCTGGTAAGATCCTTCCCCCTCTCCCGTGTCTAAGATCCTTCCCCTCTCTCCGTGATGATCCTCTCTCTGGTAAGATCCTTCCCCTCTCTCTGTGATGACTGCTGCCCACCACTCCCCTCCCCCGCAAAAAAACCCCCCTATAGCAAAAAAGGACTCCTGACTGCGTAGCGTGGACGCGCATGAGCTTGGAAAACAACTGGCGCACCCTTGAAAGTTCCACGATGCAGGAACCCGGGGTCCAACTAAGGGAGGAGTTTGTGGTTTGCACCTGAACGTACACAGAGAATTATTAGCGATGGAGCGGGTCTGAGTTCTCTCCATAAGAACATCCCTGCTGGATCAGGCCAAAGGCCCATCTAGTCCAGCTTCCTGTATCTCACAGCGGCCCACCAGATGCCTCAGGGAGCACATGAGACAACAAGATGCCAGAAAGACGGGCCTGTGGGGGCTCCTTCAAAGTGCTGCTGTGTGACCCCCTACAAGAAGTGGTGCAGCAACGGTCCAACTCCCTACTCTTAGCTATGAGCTCTCTGGGGACCTGGCCCCAGCCCCTTCTTCAGTCCCTCTCTGAACCCCATCTCACCTGCATGCTGCTGGCCTACCCTACAGGGCTGTTTGGAGGATTCTTAAGATCACAGAGGGCAATGGGCAAAGGTTGGTACCGTTCTTGGTGTCGTGCCGAAGCGAGGGAGAACTCACACAGACCAATATGATCAATAATAAAGTTCTATTTTATTGCTGCACACAAGCCCATATTTATACCTCAGGTTTACAGAGCAGTATGTTATTGATTAACCCATCAGAAGGTTGCTTTGATTAACTCAGCGAGTTTCGGCAAACAAGACTAACAATGACTGACAAGATTAACAAGGGAAAACAAGCTTAAAACGGTCTCGCGGCTTTTGCAATCTTTCTTCCTTCTTAGCGCAGGATGCTCCGCTTCCGATCCGATCTCCTCGTTCCGTTCGCTATCGTGTTGCGCAAGGGTTAGTTGATTGCAGCAGTCTCTTTACTTCGTTCTTGCCCGTGTTTCCCCAATCCCATAGTCCTTTGCAAAAACCACTCTCTCCACAACATCCAACATCTCCCCCTCTTCTTTTGAACAGCTGCTCGGAAGTTTTAAGGGCAACATTTTGGATACATTGAAAACAGCAAGGTCCAAACAAACACATTAAAATACATATAACTACTATCATCAGTACTGGCTGAATTATATGTAGCAACCAGGCTGGCAATCCTAGTGAATGGAACCAGTCTGCCACGGGGTCGGTCTGAATTCGGATGTTTTGCAACTGGCTCTCCTTTTGGTGAGATTCTGCACGACAGTCATATTTACAGTAACTTTAGTGTTGACACGGCCCGCCCCATGCACTTCCGCAAAAAATTAGCTATGGTGAAAATAAGTTTGTCTTGCAGCATTGGTCTTACATTCACCCAGTTTAAGACATACCACCCCAAGAATGCCTAACTCCCCCTTTTCTTTTTAAAAGGAGGGAAATATATCTTTTTATATCCTGATGTGTACGTTTAATAATTGCTTGCTACTAATTTCTAAAAACTTAAAGCCTTGGTAGGTTTGGAGAGCATAAGGATGCTTACATAAAAATTAGAAATGCAACTTTGAATTAATGATTTCTAGTTTAGCTGAGCCCGCGGGTAAACTTGCAAGCAATTTTGCTAGGCATTTCAGTTTTTTCAAAAAGCTTTATTTGGCTCCTTTAAAGTGTGATTTGCTGCTGGTAGGACTCAGCTTTGTTTAGGATTGAAGCGGCATTGCTGTAAACATGAACTTTTGTGATTTAGAGAGATTTGGTTTGAAATATTGGTAATGTTTACACCACCTTTTTATACAAGCCTTGTTAAAAATGGAACTTTCATTATTTTAGGAAACAGATTTTTAAAGGCTTAGGCTTTATAGTTCACACAGCACAGCGTTGAAGGAAGGAATGCGTGTTTTTTGCTGAGATTAAGGGACAGGAATTCCCTGAGAAGATAAAAGTCTTGAGGATAGGTGTAAGACGCTGGGTGAGTCACCCTGCTACTTTGCTTTGGAGGAAAGAGGAGGGGGTTTGGAAACCCCAACTCAGTGTCAACTGTCTCCCCCCCCCTTTGGGCTAAGAGGGAGGGGGAGCATGTGATTCTAAGAATGGCTGAAATATTTACTATGCCAGTCTGTAGCTATTCCCATTTTTAGAACTGTCTTTAATACCTCTAAATGAATATCTAAGAATAACAGACACTATCATGTTACACCAATCTCCATTCAATGTTCTGTGTGAAATTCCCACAGAATCCCCAATAGCCCTGCCTATTAAACCACATTCCAAAGGACTCCTAAATAAGTTTAGCTATAAAACACTAACAAATAGACAATCATACATTCAATTTAAAATACTTTCTAAAGATTACATGGTTTTCTTTGGCGAGGTTTAGTGGCATTCTGATGCACACTAGTGTTTAAACTTAACTCAAATTTTTTCCAAACAGAGAACAAATAGTGCACAAAACCAAAAAAAAATATATCATGGTACCAGGAATGAGCTCAAAAATGAAAAGAAGTGTTGCAACAATATTACAGGAAAGAGATAGTAAGCAGAGAAGCAGAAAAGAAGTTTGGACACAGAGGTGTGCCCACACACACATACCTGGATCTTATTCAAACACCTTTTTACACACAGACAAGACATACACATGTAGGACAGACAAGACATACAGCGCGCATTTTGACTTTACATGACAAACACGTAACATTTAACACTGGACAGCCTTTGCAGAGAATTCATTACTTGCTTTCCGTGGTGTTAGAAAAAGGAATTGCCTTTTTAAACGGTCCGTCTCTCTTTCTTTGCGTTTGATTTGCGTCTTCCCTGTGTGTGCGTGTGTTTGATCTGCATTTGGGAGACTAGCAGCGGGGAGGGCGGTGATGTGCCTTTCGCTGCTGTCGGCATTTGTATTTTTTGGGCTGCGTTTGTGGAGCGCTCGCTGTCTTTCGGCTGTGAGCCGCGTTAGATCGCTCGCGGGGCTGCTTTGCCTTCTTACTATCTTGCTTGCCGTTGCAGAAGCCTTTCTCGCTGAGCACGCGATTCTGGAGCCGCCATCTATCGCTCAGCCATCTTCCCCCGGTTCCGGCTTGACTGGCGGGGGGCGGGCGGGCGGCGGGCAGACGCGGTGCGCGGTGGCTTGGCCGGTGACTGGCCAGGTTGGCGGGCGGCCGGAGCGCCCGGGCGATCCCCCGACCTTGCCTGGCCCTGCGCGGTGCTGGGGGCTGGCTTGGAGCTGCTGGGCGCCCGCTCCTTGCCTTGAGCGCGCCCGCCTGCCCGCCCCGACTCCGGGCTCTGCTTCGGGTTTTCCTGTGCGCCGCCGCTTGTAGGACTTCATAGGCTTTCTTCTTATTTTTTTTCCATTGTGACAAATCCGGGTAAGTTTTGCCTGGGATATTCTTGTTCATGGGCAAAGGAGCATCAGCGGGGTCAGGTGGGGCCGGGGGATTAGCGAAGGGGGCTTCCTCAGGGACTGGGCTTGTATATGGAGGGAAGCTGTCAGTGGGACCCCCCAAGGCCGTCTTTTTAGCTTCGGAAAGGGGATACATTTCAACCTCCTTAGATGGTGCCCCTGATGCTGTCAATCCTGTATCTTTACCCTCCTCCTTTTCAGCAGTTCCCAACGCCTGCCTTATTGCCCGTTTGGCTTCCACTTCTCCATGTAACTTAGGCATAATTTTAGTCATTGTCCTGTAAATGGGGGCTAATCGCTGTGCCTCTGGCTGCCCATCTTGCACAAGACCCCACAAATCTGTCCCGACATTTTTCCAAGCTGGTAGCAAAAAGACGTCTTTCAAGTCCTTAAGATGACCCCGCCTTCGAGCCCATTGACATATGGCGCTCGCATCTTTTTCCTTTAATTTGCAATCATACTTCGGGGCCAATTCACACAACAACCGGAGCCCTTCCCTCTCCGAAGCCGATACGGCGATTCCCATCCCGCTTCCCTGATCCGACCGTCACCCTTTGGACTTTGTCGATCAGTCTCCTTTTTTTATCCTGACTCACCAGCCAGCCGTGGCCACTTCTCTCTTTCCGCCTCTCTGGGGCGCCCGGGGGATCCTTTGGCTCGTTTCCTTTTGGCTGTCCGCAGCGATCCTACCCCATCCGGGATGCTAACCTCGCACCTGTCCGCTGATTATTTCTAATCGCGTCGGGGTCACCATTTGTCGTGCCGAAGCGAGGGAGAACTCACACAGACCAATATGATCAATAATAAAGTTCTATTTTATTGCTGCACACAAGCCCATATTTATACCTCAGGTTTACAGAGCAGTATGTTATTGATTAACCCATCAGAAGGTTGCTTTGATTAACTCAGCGAGTTTCGGCAAACAAGACTAACAATGACTGACAAGATTAACAAGGGAAAACAAGCTTAAAACGGTCTCGCGGCTTTTGCAATCTTTCTTCCTTCTTAGCGCAGGATGCTCCGCTTCCGATCCGATCTCCTCGTTCCATTCGCTATCGTGTTGCGCAAGGGTTAGTTGATTGCAGCAGTCTCTTTACTTCGTTCTTGCCCGTGTTTCCCCAATCCCATAGTCCTTTGCAAAAACCACTCTCTCCACAACATCCAACACTTGGCCTGGCCTTTAACTCACAGGAGCTGCTAATTCAGCCAACTGGGTCTCTCCCTCGCCTGTTTTCTTCCTTGCTCCAGGCAAACAATCCTGCACGAAGCTTCCTTCTTGGATGAACCCCATGGGGGTGAATGGGGGTGCTATGGGGGGGAGGAGGAAGGGGGGGGTTCCAGCAGTGTTCCCTGGACCAGGTATGTAACTGCCCAGAACGCTTCATGTTGGCCGCCCCCACAGCTAGGATGGGAAGGACCTCTGCCTTGGACTCACAGACAATCAGGCAGGGCTGTCTTTGCCCCACCCCCACCCCCAGACCCAAAGAAAAGTTGGTCCCCAAAGAGTGACCTCACGGCAGGGGCGGACCTAGTCAAAATGGCACCCGGGGCACCCAATAGAAGTGTGCCCCCATGAGAGCCCAGGTCTACCCACCAGAAGCAGCCCCAGGTAGACCTGGGTTCCCGTTGAGGGAGCCCAGGTCTACCCATTAGAAATGACTGCGGGTAGACCCAGGTCTACTCGTGGCTGGTCCCAATGGGTAGACCTGGCCTCCGGAGCCCAGGTCTACCTGCACAATGGCGCCCAGGGCTCTTGCACCCCTGGCCCCCCTAGATCTGCCACTGCCTCACGGAAGTGCAATAGTCAATGGACAAGATCCAGCCCCCCACCCCCAACACTGAGGAAGGCGCAATCCACAGGTGGAGAAATCACATCATCTGCCAAGTCATCATTAAGGGCCTTTGTACAGATTTCAGGGAGGGGCAATGCTCCAAGCCACGGAGGGACATTGGCCTGGCACATAACAGGGGATGGATGCTGCCGATTCCTCTCTCCGAGGAAGCCCAGGTGAGGAACAGCCCTGCCAGGGGGGAGAAGAAGGAGCAGGTACACCATACAGTCCCCCCTGCACTTTGCCCTGGACAGACAGGTAGTATCTGCAGAGAAACCTTCAGGATGGCAGCCCACCACCACCAGCCAGTGCCCAGTCATGCGCAACTACCGCACAAGGACAGACCCAGCCAGCTTCTGTCCAGGGTGGGAGGGGCCCCTGCTCCTGCAGCCACTCAGCCTGGCCCCCAGGCCTTTTGGGGGGAGATGGCGCTTGTGTGGAGCTGCATAGATTTCATGGTGCATGACTTCCTTGGCCTTTGGGCATGGTTGCTTGGCTGCACTGTGCTGCACTGACTGATATTATTCAGCACCCACCTCAAGAAGGCTGATGGTGTTCCCACGAAATAGGTTTGTTTGGGGGGCCCATCACATGGGGTCCACAACACAGCACCACGTTCTGTTGAGTTCTGATGTGCTTCCAGCTCTCCTGCAATCATTGCTGGGGTCCTACGGATGTTCTTTTCATCCTGCAAGTTGCCACCCCCATGGACCGCAGGGGCTGCTGGCCCCATAGGGTAGAGGGGCCGTCTCTCCATTTCTCTAGCAGTGTTATTTAAACTGGGTCAGGGACCCACTTTGTGGTTCGCGGCCTGATGTCAAGTGGGTCGTGGCAAGCTGGGAGCAGCCCTCTTGGAACCTGACTCTTGCTATCTTCCTTTTGGGAGTGTTAATAGTTTGAATTTTCAAGTTGAGTTTTTTTTTTAAAATTTTGGTTTCAGTTTAATGCTTTTACGTAACATTTGGCCTTAATTTTGCTTTCGGTCAAAGATGTTTCATGGGTGTGCATTTGCTTCAGTCCGAGAATGACGGCTTGCCTTCTAGGAGTGTCATTTGATTACTTCACACTGACGGCACTTCCTGCTTGACGATGGCACTTCCGGCTATGACATCACTTCCAGGCTGATGACATCAGTGCTGGTGGGTCCCAACACAAGTGCCATTCTAAAAAGTGGGCCCTGGTCTAAAAAGTTTGAGAACCACTGCTCTAGCAGTTAGCCTGATGTGATAGACCAGAGAAGGTCACCAAGGGATCAATTCCTTGTGGTTCATTTGTCTCACTGATGCTACACAAGGGGGTAGGCATTGGCCAGTAGCCGACCACCATGCTCCACCTGCCATGCATACACCACCGGTCAGCACAGGGAACCTGCAAGCCCTGTCGATGCAACCCATCAGGACAGCCCCCCGCCCCAAGCCCCCCTCCACCCCCTTTAAGTGAGTCCAACGGCCAACCACCAGGTCAGAAACCCCACCATGGAAATGCACGGCCAGAAATGACACCCGTGAGGATGCTGTCCCAGGTCACATGACACCCCAAGAGGCCATCAAGGGTGAATAAACGGGTGTAGCTGGTGCAAGATTTTCGTTTGCAGACTTTGTTTTTCAAAAAGCAGCCATAAGGGAGGGGGATGATTTGGAGCAGGACTGAGATGTGGGGGGAGGTCTAACTCGGGGTGTCAAAACGTAAGGCCCTTGGAAGCTCTTATCCAGCCCTCGGGCTCTCCCAGTAGCACCATCAGCTGTTCTCAGCCGCTGAGCTGTGCCAAAGCTGCGCTGCTGAAAGGGCAACTCACGTGTTAATTGGGCTCTCCCAGATCTTGAAAATAGCATCAGGTGCAGAAGAGAGCAACAAAAATGATTACGGGGCTGGGGCACCTCCCTCATGGAGAGAGACTGCAGCGTTTGGGGCTCTTCAGCCTAGAAAAAAGGCGCCTGAGGGGGGGCATAATTGAGACATACAAAATTATGCATGGAAGGGATAGAGTCGATAAAGGGATGTTCTTTTCCCTCACTCAAAACACCAGAACCAGGGGGCATCCGCTAAAACTGAGGGTTGGGAGAGTTAAAACAGATAAAAGGAAGTATTTTTTTTACCCAGCGGGCAGTTAATCTGTGGAACTCTTTGCCACAGGAGGTGGTGATGGCATCTGGTCCGGATGCCTTTAAGAGGGGATTGGACGGATTTCTGGAGGAAAGGTCCATCGTGGGCTACAGGCAATGATGATTGTGCAACCTCCTTACAAAGGGTGGTGGGCTACTGGTACCGGGTGCAAGGGAGTGGCAACAGGATGCAAGCATCTTGTTGTCTCATGCCTCCCTGGGGCACCTGGTGGGCCGCTGTGAGATACAGGAAGCTGGACTAGATGGGCCTTTGGCCTGATCCAACAGGGCTCTTCTTATGTTCTTATGATTTGCATATTTTCTCTTCTGTTTGCTGCTAATGAGTTCCTAAGTGAGAAAAAGTGCCCATTTCAGGTCATGACATCACTTCCTGCTTAATGACATCACACCCAGCCCTCACCAGGTATCATACATGGTATTTGGCCTGCTATATGAAATGTGTTTGACAACCATGATCTAACCCTTGTCCCCAAGGCACAGCCCTATTTGCACACACACACACACACACACACACACACACACACACACACACACAC
>JAJKFI010000164.1:1269967-1298235 GCA_029204185.1 Lerista edwardsae | reverse complement strand
CACACACACACACACACACACACACACACACACACACACACACACACCAGCAGATACTTTGAGCTGCAGAGAGGAGGGACGCTCCTTGGGCATAAGTTGTAACCATATGTGTACCCCTCGGTGGCAAATAGCAGCTGGGAGGTTGTGGCAAGGCTTTGAGGTTCCCATCCCAGAACATGCACGTCTGCCCAGCGTGGCCTTTCTACACACCCACTGAGGACAGTGACATTGTGGAAAAGGTACATTTTAATTGGTGAGCTCCCCTTTTTTCTCAGTAGAAATTAATCAGCAGGACCTGACTGCCGCCGTCACGTCTAGAAACGGTTTGGGCCAGCCAGTTGCTGCTTAATCTTTCGGAGCATGCACTTTTCAAAGGATCGCTTTCAGTGCGCCAGAGTTTCGGCGGTGCATGCGTGAGGGCGTGCTGTCGTGCCAAGTGCTCAAAGTGCAGCCCCGAGAACTGAGTTCCAACCGAGCGACAAAGAAGCTGGTTCTGCAGCTCCAATCAGACGTCCGCCATCCAACTTTGATCAGTCCCAGGAATGCCCTTGACGGATGATTTCTTGGAGACTTCTTCCAGATGAGAGATGGCAAAGACAGTAATCTTCATGGGACGCTCTTGCTGGATTCTTGAATAGTCCTACTAGCAGTTGCAACAAATCAGGAGCAGGAGCGATCATCGCATCTTAATTAATCTGTGGAACTCCTCGCCACAAGAAGTGGTGATGGCATCTGGCCTAGATGCCTTGAAAAGGGGACTGGACATATTTCTGGAGGAAAAGTCCATCGCAAGCTATAAGCCATGATGGTTAGTGCATCCTCCTTATTTTAGAGGTAGGCTACCTTGGAGTGCCGGATGCAGGAGAGTGGCAACAGGATGTAAGTATTTTGTTGTCTCATGTGCTCCCTGAGGCACCTGGTGGGCCACTGTGAGATACAGGATGCTGGACTTGATGGGCCTTGGGCCTGATCCAGTGGGGCTCTTCTTACGTTCTTCTCGGTTCTCACATGTCAAAGCTGCATCTTTCAATCCATGTTTCCCCAACGCTTGTATTAATGCCACGTCTTGTCCCTGCTTACTGTTAGGATATTTGGTTGTGTGCACGGATCACAGTGTCATAGAATATCCGAGTTGGACCTTGGAGATCATCTCACCGGGCTCCCTGCTCAATTTAGGCAACCGCTACAACATCCCTGATGGGGCAGCTGTCCAGCCGCTATTGAAAACCTCCAATGGGAGAACAGGATCTAGAAGCATGAAATCGAGGCGGGTGTGGCTGCACACCAATCTGAGTCCGCAGAGGAGTGTGAGAGTGTGTTAGGCCCCTTTCGTACTCTAGAAATCCCCCCCTGGATTGAAGCATATACAGGGAAAGGCGGTTTGGGGGATAGTCGGTCGTCAGCCTTGCTGCAAGTGAATCTGGTGCTCTGGTACCCTAACGCAGAGTGCACTGTGTGTGTGAGGGGTGCCTGTGTATGCAGGAGAAGGCAAGGACCCACCCATCCTACAAGCTGAGGTCCACCACAATATGCTTGTAGACCAGCGTGCTGCCCTTGAAGCTGGGTGCCAGCACGACGTCCATGCCCTCCAAGGGGATGGGGCGGAACGCTCGTGGGGCTTGGACGGACAGTTCCTGGAACCGGACGAACCTCTGCTTTTCTTCGTCCCAAAGATAGATGTGGGTGAAGGAGAAGTCACTGCCCAGGGCCATGTACTGATGCTGCGAGACCCGGAAGGGTTCCATGACCATGGAGCCGCGGGAGGGCAGGGTCTGCACCTCCGTGAACCGCAGCCCCTCCCACTTGACCACCTTGGAGTCGCCGATGTAGCGGCTGAGGCACAGGTAGTGGTCCTTCTTGTTCCGGAAGTGCTTGACCATCTGCACGTCCATCACCTCCGCCACGTCGCCCAAAGGGGTGAACTGCTTCTGGGAGCGGCTCCACTGGTAGATGATGGGCGCCTGGGAACTGCTGGAGATGATAAGGCGTGGCTTGCCGTCTATCTCCACGTACTCCACGTCGGTGTCGCGGTGCCAAGCGTGGAGGTCCTGGTGGGAGTAGAAGCCGTTTTGGTTCCAGCGGTAGAGGCTGGTGGAGCCAGCTTTGGAGCTGTCGGCGATGACGAAGAACCAGTCGCCCTCAATCTGGAAGGCCTCGATGTCATTGGGCTTGCGGATCTTCTGGCTGTCAATATCTTGGATCTTGATGAACTTGTCGATGTTGGTGTCCCAGCGGTAGATGTAGGAGCCGCCAAAGAGCTGGGCCACCACGACATAGAGCTGTGACACGACCACAATTGGCTTGCAGTAGACGGCTGAGTGAGCTGTAAGGAAGCATTAAGAATGAGACCTCAGCGCAAACGAGCATCATCCTGGTGCTCTGCCGCATCAAAGGCACACAGTGTGCCACTCTGAACGTGCCAGGCAAATTGAAAAATAAGGGCCCAGATGGCATCCACTCAAGAGTTCTTAAGGTACTAAAGAATGAAGTTGCTGATCTTTGGATTGAAATATGCAACTTGTTCCTTAAAATGGATAGTGTGCTAGAGGATTGGAAGATAGCAAATGTCACACTAATCTTTTAAAAAGGAAGGAGAGGGGATCAGGGAAACAACGGACTTGTCAGCCTAACATCTGCTCTAGGTAAGATGGTGCAAAGCCTTATCAAATATGAAATTTTAAAACATATAGAAGAACAAGCTTTGGCGAGGGGGAATCAGCATGGCTTCTGCAAGGATAAGTCTTGCTTCACAAACCTTTTGGAATTCTTTGAAAAACTCAGCAGGCATGTGAATGGGCTGAACCTGTGGATATTATATATCTGGATTTTCAGAAGGCGCTTGACACGGTCCCTCATCAAACGCTCCTGAGAAAACTCCACAGGGAATAAAACGGCAGGTCCTCTTGTGGATTAGGAACTGGTTGAAGACTGCCCACCACAATGTCTCCTTACCAGGGATGCGGTCAAAGTCCCTCAGCTTCCTCTCCACATAGTCCCACTTGAGGATGGTGCAGCTGCTGGCACTTGGCTGGGCCATGGCCACATAGAGGTCACTCGCGTAGATGAACGGTTCTGCGGAGACGGACTGGAACGGCAGGACCTGGTGCACCACAAAGTCTGATGTGGGAGAGAACTGCAGTGAGCCAGAGTATCCCAACCAGCCAGACAACCGTACCCAATGGCTACGTTGGAAGCACCAGCCTCTGATTTCAGGCAGGGCTATTCCACCAAAGTGGAGTCACGGCTCTTTGAGGGTTCTGCAGTTTGGGGTTCACTTGCTGTGGCTTCAAAAAGGCCTTCAGTGACACTTTTGACCATTTAGTCAAATCTTGGCTGGTGCCTCAGTTTAAAAAAAAAAAGGCGCCGGAGGAGGGACATGATTGAGACCTACAAAATGCTGCATGGGATGGATAGAGTGGATAGTCTTTTCCCTCCTCACAACACCAGAATCAGGGGACAGCCATGAAAATTGAGTGTCGGGAGAGTTAGAGCAGATAAATGGAAATACTTTTTTACCCAGCGGGTAATTAATCTCTGGAACTCCTTGCCACAGGAGGTGGTGACGGCATCTGGCCTAGGTGCCTTTAAAAGGGGACTGGACAGATTTGTGGAGGAAAAGTCCATTGTGGGCTATAGACTATGATGGGTGGTGCAACCTCCTTATGTTAGAAGTAGGCTACTCCAGAATGCCAGGTGCAAGGGAGTGGCAGCAGGATGCAGGCATCTTGTTGTCTTGTGTGCGCTCTGAGGCATCTGGTGGGCCACTGTGAGAAAAGGGAAGCTGGACTAGATGGGCCTTTGGCCTGATCCAGTGGGGCTCTTCTTATGTGCGCCTCAAAATGTGACCCTGAAATTTTTTCAAACTGGATAGAGAATTGGGGAAAACCAGAACGAACAATGCCAGATTGTTTCTGATTCATTGGCTCAGATCTTAGACTGCAGGTCCTCCTGCTCTCTGCCCCCTTTCCCAGAATGCTACCTGTGGTGACGCAATCAAACTCCTTGAGTGGCAGGTCCCGGATCTTCTGGCCTTGGTACTGAGGGGGCCCCCCACAGAAGACGGCAGGAACGGTGGTGTTGGTGCTCTCCATCCATTCCACCAGCCACTTGATGTTGCAGTCACAGGTCAGAGAATTGCCTCGGAGGTCCCTGATGGGAACAGAGAGCACGCAGGAAGAGTCACCCACACAACAGAGCACTTCCCTTTCCTTGCTCAAGACAAAGCTGGTCGCAGTCTCTGAGCACATCCCAAAGGCCTGCACTGCAGATCTCACTGAAGTATAGAATCTGATGCTCAGCCTCAAACAGGGGCAAGGTGCAAAATCTGCACTGGCTGCTTGTGCCTGGTGATCCAAGTGCCTTATTTATGCGTTCCAAGAGCATGACCACTCACAGGGATTTCATTAGGGCAGCAATTTGCAACCAGCGTGCCCTGAAAGGTCCACAGGTGTGCCACACGGGAGCTTGGAACACAGTGGTTGATTGTTGAAAAACTCTTTCTAGGGGTCTGTAGTAATCTCCCTCTTTCTGTAGTAAAAGTAATGAATTGTAGTAATGAATTGTAGTAATTCATTCTGTAGTAATTCATTCTGTAGTAATGAATTGCCTGTTCCTCCACTGGCTCCCCGTAAAGGGAGACAGACAACTTGTTACTACAGTGAGTCACCCTAGAAACAGAGTAGCAGAACCTGGAGGAATCTCCAGGAAGTGACATCACAAGAGGTGAAGACCATAGAGAAGACC
The DNA here is from genome assembly GCA_029204185.1 of Lerista edwardsae. Lineage (NCBI taxonomy): Eukaryota > Metazoa > Chordata > Lepidosauria > Squamata > Scincidae > Lerista > Lerista edwardsae. The sequence goes on along the minus strand of JAJKFI010000164.1, from coordinate 1,293,492 downwards.
ATAGAGGTCAGTGTATGGTGAGAAACAAAAAATTGAAAATCACTGCATAGGGGCCAAACTAGTTGAGAAATGAGATGTACCTTCATCAACATAAGGCAGTGCTTCCCAAACTTTTTAGGACCTGGACCCACTTTTAAAAACAACAATCTATCGCAACCCATTAGATAAAAAAAAGAGGTCTATAAAAAATATTGTACTTACTGCTACTAATAAATTATTGAGGGCACAATCCAAACCTGGAGTTAGGCTGGCACAAGTTAGGCCAGCAAAGTTTGGCTGACACAAGGGGCACCGTAAAGTATGTTTAGACCACTCTCAGAGTCAGAAAGGCCACCACACGGATGTGCACCATCCTCCCTGACTCCAAGAGTAGTCCAAATGTGCTTTTCGGTGGCCTTTGTGCTGGCCAAACTTTGCTGGCCTAACTCCAGGTTAGGATTGCGCCCTAAATAATAATTGGGCTCCTGGGCTCCTGAAGCTGCTAGAGACATTTGCTAGACTCTCCCTAGAAATGGACTTCAAGGTGAGGAAGAACCTTACAGGTCACTTAGGATGTCCACAGGCTTCAGGAGATCCTTGGGCAGTGTCTGCAGATTGTTGTTGGCCAATGATCTGAAAGCAAAGGAAGGAAAGAGAATTAGGCTGTCCTGGTTCTGTCGAGTTTTTCCACCTCAATTTTAAAAATACTTTTTGGGGGGGGGGGAATATTTCCTAAACAACTCTTCATCTCCAGCAGCTTCAGTGCTTCATTTTCCCTGATTAGAACTTCTTTCTCCTTCCAAGAGTGATCCCAGCTAATCAGAGATCACAGGGTGAACATGATGATGTCATAATGCAAATAGCCAATCAGATTTGGCTACCTGCGGATGCTACTGAGGGCAATCAAGGCCAATTTAAGGGCAAGCCTTCCTTCCTGGACAGCTGAACGCTTTCATTCCCTTTTCACAGCAAACCCCACAGATTTTCACCAAAGACAGGGTATCAACCACAGACGTTAACACAAATCACACATGTCCTGAAAGAGGGAGATTGTCACCCCAGAATTAGACTGGTGGATAAGGATGTGGTCAAATCTATTGTCTACAAAGCATCACATGTGCACAAGCAAGCCTGCTAGTTGCACAAGAACACGTCCATGTGCCGCTGTTTATTGCTATGGACCTTAGAAGCAGAAAGGGCCAAACTGGATGTGACATTAATCATCAGGCATTGGGGGGGGGGAAGCAGCTAACTCTGTAGGTGCAACCATAGGAGTTGCAAGAGAACACAAGACAACACCCATACAAGTGTGAATCACTTGAATCACTAGAAACTGTGCTTGTTGCAAGGGACCTAGTCATGTGATACGTGCGGGTAAATGTTGCTATTCTGTACAGGACTTAACTGAACTGTATGTCAGTTAGTCTGTGTTAGTGTGTTGAGTGCTGTCTGGAGAGAGAGAGATGTGGAGAGAGAGAGAGCTGATAGCTAGATATGATTTCTAAGAGCTGTTATCTGTAAATATATTCTGAAATACAAAGTTCTGTTAGAACCAAGTCTCAGCATCTTTCTTCGATGAACCAAGGGGTCAACTAAACGGGTATATCTGCTAACGCACCACTTTCCTTCATCCTTGCACCAGCTGAGCTTCCAGGCCAAGGGTGCCTTGGGTGCATATTTTCTCCCATCCAAGTGAAAGGTTGCCATTCATTCCTGGTGGGGGGACTAGCAGAGGGATGCTCTTGGGGATATTTGCAGGCAGAAGGCACGTGGCCTGGAGGTTGAGCTGTTGCCCTGCCTGAAAATGCTAAGCAGGATCAGCCTTGAATCGGCCTTGGATGGGAGACCAGAACTCGCTGACAAGTCACTGAGCTCACAGTGGAATGCGAGGAGCGCGGAAAGTGGAGGTAGGTCTGCTAACAAGAGACAGATAAAGGGCACAATCCTAACCAGCTTTCCAGCACCGGGGTACGGGCAATGCAGCTTTGAGGGAAGGGAACAAACATTTCCATGCCTTGAGGAAGCCTCCGTGACTGCCCCTCAACTGTAGGATGCAGCACTTGCCCTTTTGGCACAGCTATGCCGGAGCTGGAAGGTTGGTGAGGATTGCACCCAAAATCTTGAGAACCGGCCAAAGTGTGGTCTGCGGCTGCCTGTGAAGGCTCGGAAGGTGCAAGAGGGCAGCCAGGATGAGGACCACACGCTGAAAAGGAAACATCTGGAGAAATGGAGGGTTCTGTGAACTGTACATAGAACAATAGTGGTAAAAGGTCTAGTCAAGAGGGTAAAAGCCGCCATTATGCCCGAACATAAGATCCGAAGGTCGCCAGTTTGCGAACACCGGAAGTTTCCATGAGCAGCAGACCTTGAGAATGCGATTGATAAGATCTGAGCTGAGCTGTCTCCGGCTGCCTGTGAGAGAGGAGTTGTGCTGGGCTAGCTGTTTCTTTGGTGAGAGCAAAGAAGCCGTTTATCAGCCGGCGGGAAGGCGATCGTGCGGCCAGAAAGAAAGACTGGACAATGAAAGTTTCATTGAATGTAGTAGTTCTTGAAAGATAGAACCTCTTTGTGATTTGTAAAACCCCTCGGGGTTAGAAAAGCCTGCCTATGTAAACCGCCTTGAATTAAAGTCAAAGGATCAATCTAATGACCAAGAAAGGCGGTATATAAATACTGTTGTTGTTGTTGTTGTGCTTCTTCTGCTTCTGCTTCTTCTTCTTCTTCTTGTTATAAAAACCATTTGAAAAAATAGGGTTTATGAACAGCCTGCCGAAGTGAACTGCCTTGTGTCTTGAGAAATCTTGAAAAAGGCGGTATAAAATTACCTTAAATAAATACATTCTCACTAGGGCCCCCAAGGAAGGGGTGCATGCAATGTGTCTGCTTGCCCGGTGCAAAGATACCTTGCACATCCCATGTGTGTGTGAAGCTTCCCTCCTGATGCACCCCGACCATCATCATGATGTTCCATTTGCTTCGCAACCCACATCCCACAACTCCCAGGAGCCCATCTGAGCTTGGGAGCACATTTTAGCCTGGCCTCGCTGAGGTGCACGGCCTGCGTAATAAAATGCGCAAGGAAGCAACTTACAGGTGCGTCAGAGACTTGAGCCCACGAAAGGTGTTCTTGGACAGAGCCTGGATTTCGTTGTTCTCGATGAACCTGCGGGCACAGAACGAGACGAGCCATTGTCAACGGTGGTGTCGGAGGCTGGGATGCAAGCATCCCAGGAAGCGCTGTCCCCCTCCCAGGAACAGAGCGATACACCCTGCCCATATTCTGATACTTTCGAGGCAAAACTGGCAGGTCTGTGAGCACTTTGGGGTAGGGCTCTGGCTAATATTCCAGGGGTGGCCAAACTGTGGCTCGCGAACGATGTGCGGCTCTTGGGCATTGAATGTGCAGTGCAAGGAAATCATTGGCGGAGCTCCTTTTTGCGTAACAATGAATATAAAAGGCAAATGATTATTTTTTCCAAGCTTTATAATTATCTACTCGGTATAAACTGAGGGTGCAATCCTAACGTGCGCTGGAGTGGGCAGGCCTGCATGGCTGTGCCGTATCCAGCGCACGTTAGGAGCTGGGTGGAGCCTCCATGGGAAAAGGGCAATTTCGCGCCCTCACTCTGGGATAGGCACCAGCCGCCTTCATGGGCCAGCTTGGATTTACGCCTGCTATTTAGCAGGAGCAGCTCTGAGCAAGCCACGTGGCCTGAATTGGAGGGGGGCTGTTGGATGGGGTCTAACTCCACCCCCTCCCCAGGCTGGCATACTTCCTGGTCCAACCCCCTCCCAGAAACGCCCCCCTCCCGTCCTGGGCCATCCGAACTCAGCTGGCACAGGAGCATCACACTGCTGCCTTTGGCCGGCACTGCTGGACCAATGCTACATCAGCCCAGTGGGCGCAAGTGTGCTGGTCAGGGGCGGACCTAGTCAAAATGGCGCCCGGGGCACCCAATAGAAGTGCGCCCCCACGGGAGCCCAGGTCTACCCAAGAGAAGCAGCTGTGGGTAGACCTGGGCTCCGGAGTAGACACTGGGTTCCGCAGGTAGACACTGGCGCCCCCCTAGACAGCCCCAAGATGGCGTCCAGGGCTCGTGCCCCCCCCGGCCCCCCTAGATCCGCGACTGGTGCTGGTTGGTGCTCTTGTGCCAGCGCTGCGGCCGTTGCGCTGACACTAGCCTTTCCCCTGTTCCCGGCTATAAATTTTGCTCTAGGGCAACGAGTTTCAGAATGTTGTGTCGCAGCACATGGGAGTGCCATGAAAGGACCATAGAATGTTGGAGCACTGTGGTTGAAAATTGCTGGGGAAAAACACGGGGTTCTACGGTTCTGTTTCTAGGGCAACTCTTTATAGCAGTGGTTTTCAACCTTTTTCATTTCCTGGCACACTGGCAAGGCACTAACATGCTCGAAGACACAGCATCAATTTTTTGACAATTGCCAAGGCGCACTCTGCTGCTGGTGGGAGGCTCACATCCCTCCAATGACCCTCTCTCAAATTCCCGTGGCACACCTGAAGACCACTCATGGCACACCAGTGTGCCATGACACAGTGGTTGAAAATGGTTGCTCTATATAGTTACAAATCTGTAGTAACTATCTGTAGTAACGAATTAGCGCAGGTGGAGGAAGAGGAGGAAGATAATTCGTTGCATCAGGCAGCTGCCCTCGAAACAGAGCCGCAGAACCCAGAAGAGTCTCCCAGAAGATGGAAGTGATGTCACAGGAAACAAAGACCATAGAGAAAACCATAGAGGCCCGTGAGAAGAAAAACGGTGAAAATCGCTGCTCTAGTGTGCCCCCATCCCCTCTGGCGAAAGCTCAAGAAAGAGGACCCATGGCCCATACAGGTACTGCAGGTGCGACAGGCCCATGAACGCGTTGTCCCTGATCAAGGTGAACTTGTTGGAGTTCAGCAGGCTGCAAAGAAAAAGAGAAGGCGTTAAAGGCTGAATGTTCGCAAGGGTGCAAACCCCCAGACAGAGGCGGATCTACAGGGAGAGCAAAGCTCTAAGTGTTGCAAGGAACCTTACCCTGTCATGTAAATCCCTCCTCTCCCTTGCTGCTGTAGCCAGTAAGCAACGCCAAGATGTTGCTTTTCCCTGTGAGGATTTGGCTAAAACGGTGCAGGAGAGGAGTGATTTCCACTGCAACGTAAGGCTTCTTGCAACACTTAGAGCTTTGCCCTCCCTTAGATCTGCCTCTGCCCCCAGAAGCCCTTTGTGGAAAGCTTCCATTTGAGTAGCTCCAGCGGATAGCAGGGCCTTCCTCTTCCCAACTCACGGGACTGATGAGACGCTGAAGGGGTGGGGCTGGCATCAGAGGATACCCCAATCAGGCTCTAGACAAGGGTCTACACCAGACAGAGGGTCCCCCCAAGATTTCAAAGCTTTAGGACCAGTGCTAGGGAGGGCAGGCAATTTGTAGGGGTGTGGTTATTTTTTTGTGATATTTTTTCCAGAATTTCTTGATTAAAATAGCAAATTGTGATGTTCTGTGTTTTTATTCTACAGTCTCATTCCAAGGTCCCCATTTTATTAAGTTTAAATGCTTTAAAAGTGTACTAGGTCGATGATGCAGGTGATAGAGTGTCAGCAGATGCAGCCACAGTATTATTTCTCAGTGGGGAAGTAGTCTGTTTTGACTTCTGGAAAACATTTTCAACACCCAAATGCTGTGTTTTGTGTTTTTTATGTGGATATTTTAACCGCCCAAAGGCAGTGTTTAAATGCACCCCCCCCAAAAAAAAAGGTTTTCAACAACAACAAAAACACCCCTAGCAGACATGTCATGTAGCAGGTACGCGGGGGTACGCAAGTACCCGTTCCTAGGATTAGGGCTGGCCCCGCCCATTCGCCCGCCCACTCATTGACTCTGTCGGCGCTCCGCTCTGCCCCCTGCAACGTTTGAATTGCCTGCATGTTTGAGTTGCCTGCATGTTCTCAGAGCCAGGCAGGCAGGCAGGCAGCAGAGCGAGGGAGACCGACGGCAGCAGCAGCGTGAGCAGGTAGGCTGCCTGGGGCTCCCTCTCGAGGAGGTGTGGCGGTTCCTGGGGGGGAGGAATCGGTAGCCCGCGCGGCGGCCCCGGGGAAGGCCCGGGACTCCTTCTCCCGGGCTGCTGCGTGGCCTACCGAGGAGGTGTGGCAGTTCCTGGGGGCGGTTCCTGGGTTCCAGCTATGACCTCACTTCCGGTGGGCGGGCCCCGACACAAGTGCCAATCAAAAGTGAGTACCTGTTGCTAAATCATTTAGATGCCATTACTGTCTAAGCAATTTGATATCAAGGGGGTGGCACCAATGCAGGACTTCCAGCAAGCTGGCCCCAGGACTGGAGATGGGGTGCGTTCAAATGTTCCAATCCTTGCCAGGCTTGGGGACATGCAGTTTGGGCACTGCCTTCTGCCACGCCAGAAGAGGCAGCTGATCAGCCTGGGAACGGATGCTCTCCCTCCAGCTGCCTCCAAAGTGCTTCCCCCTCCGCCCCAAGTGATGAGAGTTCTCTGGGACAGGCAGCCCAGCAGAGCAAAGACAGCCCTTCTCCCCCCCCCCCCCCCAAGACATCCCCGCAGCCAGATGGAAAGACGTACAGGAACTGCAGGAACGGGAGGTGTGCGAAGGAGGCTTCTTTGATTTCGCTGAAGCCGGCGTTGATCAGCGTCCTGCAGGGGAGGAGGTGTAAAGAGAGACGCTCAGAGTCGGCTGGAAGAAGGAGGCATCAGAGACTCGCGAAAGAGACAGCCACGCAGAGCTGGCTGGTTGCTTGGAATCATTCCAGGGCCAGCATTTCCCGACATTTCACAGGCGAAAACAAGATTGAGGTGCTTGTCACAGCCAAAGATCACCATGGTCAGTGATGTCATACAGGGGGTACGCGGGGGTACGCGAGTACCGGTTTCTAGGATTACAGCTGGCCCCGCCCATTCGCCCGCCCACTCATCGACTCCACCCTCTGCAACGTTTGAATTTCCTGCATGTTTGAGTTGCCTGCATGTTCTCAGAGCCAGGCAGGCAGGCAGGCAGCGAGCGGAGCCTTTCCTTTCCTTGCCACTGAAAAATGAGTTGCTCTGGGGTTTTAACATGATGCCAGGCCTCCTTCACATGTTCTGGGGGTGCTGTGGAATACTGTTGCAACCGTTGGGTCAGTTTAAAATCATCTGAGGCCTCAAAAAGGGCTTTTTTCATGTCACTTCCTGCCACGACATCACTTCTGGCTTATGATGTCACTTCCTGTGGCGGGTCCCGACACGTGCCAATCAAAAGTGAGTACCTGTTCTTAAATCATTTAGATGACACCACTGACCGTGGTCTATCACAGTGATTGGGGTCCAGAATCGTGGCCCACCATCATGGCACCGGGAGGTGAGCTGGGCATCCCTGCCTTCAACTGGTTCGGCGGTTCTCAAACATGTTAGTGCCGGGACCCACTTTTCAAAATCACACTCTACTGGGACCCATCTAACTTTATGAGACTTTTAAAAAAAAAAGGTGATCAAGAAAGAAACAATTATTTCTTGATGATTTTTATTCATGTATTGACAAGTCGTATTTTATTTATGTGCAAAAACCTCAATCAAGTTTAAGTTCAAGTACCTTTAATGGCATAAAAGATATATACAAATAGCATAAAAGCTACAATTTAGAAACACTATAAAAACAGAACATCACGTTTAGCTTAGTGTGTAATGTCAGAATTAGCTCAAAGTATACTTTAATGTGAATAATAATAATCTGCTGTGTTATCTTGTGAAAGAGCCTCAGTTAATGGCAGACAACTGGATTACCAAGATGAAAGAAATAGGAGTATGGTCAGATATTTTAGGTGCTGCTTCTCAGATGGACGCTTTCCGACTGATTAAATCCAGACTTCTGGATATAGAGCAGCAAGAATTATATAGCGCCGCCAATAGGCGTTGTTCGCCTTTGCATTTACAAATTTTCCCAGCCATTGGGAAAATCTCTTCTTATCTAATTGTATTGGAAAATCCTCAATTAAGAAGAGCTCTCTCTCTAGCGCGGTGCAACGTTATGCCATCAGCGGTCCTAAGAGGTAGATATAAGAAAATCCCTTTCTCAGACCGTTTATGCTCCTGTGGCATGGAAGAAATTGAGACTCTAGAGCACTCCCTGTTTCACTGTCTTCGCTTTTCGGACCTTCGTAACCAATTTGAGCAGGCTATATGTAGTCTCTCTTCAGCACCTGATTCTGTTAGACTGAGAAGTCTTTTAGACTCTAATGACTATGATAAAATTGCAAAGGTTGCTGTTTTTTTTAAATTATATTGTTGTTGCTAATTCTGACATTACACACTAAGCTAAACGTGATGTTCTGTTTTTATAGTGTTTCTAAATTGTAGCTTTTATGCTATTTGTATATATCTTTTATGCCATTAAAGGTACTTGAACTTGAACTTGAACAAAAACCTCAATCCATTTCTCATAAACAGGCAGCCCTAATGAATAGCCTCAAAACCTGATGGGCTTAGTGATGTGACCCACCCTTCACCTGCCCTGTCATTGGCAGACTTGGGAAAAGGCACTTGGAAAAAGATGCTCAAACATTTTTTCTCCCTATATTTCCACCAGTTGGCAAACTGCAGGAGTTCAGCTCTTTGCAGGGCAATGAGCAACTACCTTGCAAACTGCAGGAGCTCAGCTCTTTGCAGGGCAATGCGCAACTACCTTGCAAACTGCAGGAGCTCAGCTGTTAGCAGCGCTCTAAGTTTTGAATAGCCTCGGGGCTTGAGCCAATTAGCTATCTGAACTTTCCATCGTCCGTGTTTTCACTGGAGACTGTGCGGGACCCGCCAGAAATCTGGCCCCACAGTTTGAGATACACTGCACTAGACCATGGAAAACCCGAATGGCCCGGACCCATCTGCGGCTGATGCAACCCGCATCAGGTGGCCTCACAGAAGAACCTGCATTGACTGCAATGGCCACGCAAGTCCCTTGGCAGAGAGGACGTATTTAACGATCTCCCCATTTTGCGGTGATTAATGACGGCTCGTTGGAGGAAGCCTCAGAAACCACTTAAGCAAATCAATGCAGGCATCAGCCTTGGCCCGCACACTGATCGCGTCAGAGCAATCTGGGACAAATGCACTGGGAAATGCCAGGAAGGCCCAGAGGGAATATGCTGGAGGTGAGGAACTTGGGTTTTTCCTGGAATTGCCAGTGATGTATTCAAATCCCTAACCTGAAGACTGAAATCAAGACTCTGCCCTCAAGTCGAGTCTCAAGTCCTTGCTCAAATTCTCGAGTCTCTGAGCCAAAGGAAAAAGGGAAGTGGTGGTAGGGCATGTGTGTGGGAATTGTAAACACACACACACACACACACACACATGATAGCAGGCACTTATGCGTGCCTGCTCCCCTGCCACCCATCCAGCCCATTGGTGGTGATCAAAGTGCCACAGACAGCCTGGAGCCACCAGCCCCACCAGCCGCAGCACAGCCACCTGGGCAAGGAGAGATGTGCCTGCCTGCCTGCCTGCCTGCCTGCCTGCCTGCCTGCCTTGCCCTGGTGCTTGTGCTCACTTCCGGGTGCCCAGGAGGACTTGCAGTGCTATGCAGAAGCACCAAAAAAGTAAGCAAGAACACACACATACAGGGACATGAAAATGATTTCGAGTCCCAAGTCAAGTCGCGAGTCATTGTGAGTGCAGTCCTAACTTGGAGTTAGGCCGGCACAGTTAGGCCAGCAAAGTTTGGCCAGCACAAGGGACTCTGTAAAGTGTGTTTGGACCACTCTCGGAGTCGGAGAGGCCAGCACACAGGCATGCGCCATCCTCCCTGACTTCGAGAATGGTCCAAATGCGCTTTACTGTGGTCTTTGTGTCAGCCAAACTATGCTGGCCTAACTGTGCCGGCCTAACTCCAGGTAAGGATTGCGCCCTGCCTCTGGGTCCCAAGTTGTGTCCAAGTCAGGGATTGATGGACTTAAGTCTGACCTGGAAGCGAGTCGCAGGACTCGAATCTACATCACTGGGAATTGCAACCTAGAAGAGTAGGGTTGGGGGATGAGCTGTCCGCCCACGACAGAGTGCTTGGTTTGCATGCAGAAGCTCCAGGTTCAGTCCTTGGCAGGGAAAAAGCTGAGCTCAGGAGCTTGGAGAGATACTGCCAGCCTGTGTAAACCATCCTCCAGAGATGAACCAAGTGGCAAGCTCAGGCTGGCAGCGTGGACCGATTCAGTTACTTCTCTTGGATCAGCAAAGTTCCCTTGCCTGATGTCACTTCCTCCCACACCCCGAACATCAGGCAGCTTGAATTTCATGCCAGGTGTCCCGGCTGGCCCCCAACACCAGGCTCCCTCATTCATAGCCCCAGAGGCGGATCTACAGGGAGGGCAAAGCTCTCTAAGTGTTGCAAGAAGCCTTAACCTGTCATGTAAATCCCTCCTCTCCCTTGCTGCTATAGCCAGTAAGCAACGCCAAGATATTGCTGTTCCCTGTGAGGATTGGCTAAAACGGTGCAGGAGAGGAGTGATTTCCACTGCAAGGTAAGGCTTCTTGCAAAACTTAGAGCTTTGCCCTCCCTTAGATCTGCCTCTGCATAGCCCCCACAAGTGCCTCATGTTTGGTGCATGGATGCAGGTTGATTCTTCCTATTTGCTTTCCTGAGAGCACAATCCTAAACTGGAGTTAGGCCAGCATAAGCTAAACCAGCAAAGTTTGGCCGGCACAAGGGCCACCATAAAGTGTGTTTGGGTCACTCTTGGAGTCAGGGAGGATGGCGCATGTCTGTGTGCTGGCCTCTCTGACTCCGAGAGTGGCCCAAACATACTTGACGGTGTCCCTTGTGCTGGACAGACTTTGCTGGCTTAGCAGATGCCGGCCTAACACAGGTTAGGATAGCACCCTGAGTGTCTTCGCCATAAGAACACCACATAGGTACACTGGCATATGCTCAGACATTTAGCATCCTTGGCATTTACATATATAATACTAGCTTCAGCAAGTTTAAGGGCACAATCCTAACCTGGAGTTAGGCCAGCACAGTTAGGCCAACAAGGTTTGGCTGGCACAAGAGACACCATATAGTGTGTTTGGACCACTCTTGGACTCAGAGATGCCAGCACACAGATGTGCGTCATCCTCTCTGACTCCGAGAGTGGTCCAAATGCACTTTACAGTGTCCCTTGTGCTGGCCAAATTTTGCTGGACTCACTGTGCCAGCCTAATTCCAGGTTAGGATTTGCGCTCTAAAGAACACATTTACAGATGTGGTTTTAGCGATGTTTACAACAGCCCTGTAAGGTAGGCTAGGATGATGCACCCCAGTTTTGCAAACTGCAAGGTGGAATGAGCTGAGAGAAGAGCTTGCTTGCTTTAAGACACCTTGTGAGGCTGGGGTGACACTTGGACCCAGGATTTCCTAGCTCTCATTTGTAAAGTCGGAAATAGCAATAGTTTTAAAGCGTGCTCGTGGTGATATGATTGAGCCATTGTTGCCTGCAGGGTCTGTGCTGCCTTTTTTCTTTTTCTTTTTTCTTTTGACCTGTTCTCATTTCTGGTCAGTGAGGTTCTGCATGCTTGTGTCATCCTACAAATATAGAGAAATCTGCACGCCTGCATGAATCATCCCCATCTGAAAGAACGTCGCATTTCTCTAACAGTGCCAACCATTTAGGAATCTGACGTATTCTGGAGACGCAAGCTGGACTCGTGGCATGCCAGTCTCTCCCTGTGAGCCCAATCCTAACCTGGAGTTAGGCCGGCACAGTTAGGCCAGTAATGTTTGGTCGGCACAAGGGCATGGCTGTGTGCTGGCCTCTCTGACTCTGAGAGTGGTCCAAACACACTTTACAGAATCTCTTGTGCCGGCCAAACTTTGCTGGCCTAACTGTGCCGGCCTGACTCCAGCAACATGCTGTGTAAGCAGCCCCTCCCACTCACTGTTGGAGCCATTCGGGGCAATAATAGCAACCAGCAGCAATAGCAAAACAATGCAACATGCCATGTAAATTGCCCCTCCCACTCACGGTTGGAGCCATTCGGAGCATTCGCCTGCATGCCTGCACATTGCTATTGTGGCCCCGAATGGCTCTGATGGTGAGTGGGAGGGGCTGCTTACACTGCATGTTGTGCTGCGCGCAGTACTTACCACACTGCCCTCCTCTGCCCACGCTTCTGAGTTGAGAAATGAGGGCACGGGGTGGTGGCGGCTTATCCCCTTCCCTTTGCAAAACTGATCTCCCATGAACCAGGGGGTCTGACATTCAGCTCCCCTCTCTCCCATTGAAGAGAAAAGCCTGGTTCATACATGCACTTTAAGAACATAAGCACATAACAAGTGCCCTTCTGGATCAGGCCAATCCATCCATCCATCCATCCATCCATCCATCCATCCATCCATCAACAGTATTTATATACCGTTTTTCAACACAAAGTTCAAAAAGCGGTTTATTGGCAAATAATAAAGTTAAATTTTATCCTGTCCCAAAGGGCTCACAATTTAAAAAATGCAGACCATCCCCAGCAACAGCCACTAGAAAAGACACTGCACAGGGGTGAAGAGGGACAATTACTCTTGCCCCGCTAATTATAAGAGGAACACCATTTGTAAAAGTGCCTCTTGCCCAGTTAGCAAAAGGACAAGGGCCCATCTAGTTCAGCTTCCTATATCCCACAGTGGCCCACCAAAGGCCTCAGGGAGCACAGGAGACAACAAGATGCCTGCATCCTGTTGCCACTCCCTTGCACCTGGCAGCCTATCCTAACGTAAAGAGGTTGCACCACCCATCCTGGCCTATAGCCCACGGTGGACTTTCCCTCCAGAACTCTGTCCAATCCTGTTTTAAAGGCACCCAGGCCAGATGCCATCCCCACCTCCTGTGGCAAGGAGTTCCCTTTCCTGACTGCAACATCCAGGAGCAATGTATAAACGAACCGCTGCAGGTCCCGAGCCACAGCCAGAATTTTCATCCCCTCAATGGCAACACCCAGAAAGCCGCACGACAGCATCTGAGGAGCTGAGTGGGGCAAAATCAAGTGTTTGGGGGGCGGGAGGGCATGCGTGACCTGGGACCCACCCACCCACCAAATCTCAGACCCGCGTAGTTCCCATTGAGTACAGCGCACTTCAGCCCATCTGTTTCTTTGTCTGAATCCAAGTTTCTCCCTTCCCAGCTGCAATGGAACTCCTGAAAAATTGCCCTCCAAGTTCCACTCTGATCTGATGCTCAGGCACAGAAGACAGCTCTGCTCAGTTTAAGTGCTCTCCCTCCACCTGACCCCATTTCCGCCGGCAGCCCAGCTTCCATTAGGGTCACCCCTTGCTCGGCACCCCAACGGCTGCACTATTTCAGTCATCCCCCCCCGGTTCCCCCCTTGCACACGGACTCCCCGACTTCACCCTCGCAGGAGACCCCCCCCTTTCCCACTGGCCACTTACAGTGAAATGACATCGCGGGGCAGATTCTTGGGGATCGCCTTGGAGTCCACGCAGAAGGCCGTGTCTCTGGTGCAGGAGCAGCTCGGCGGGCACGGGGGAGGCCGCGGGGGTCTCCGGGAGGTGGCCGGTGGCCACATGCAAGCCAGGCCCAGCAGGCAGAGGAGGAGAAGGGCGCTCCGGGGCAAGGCTGTCCCCAAGCACCGCCGCTCAGCCATGGCTTTTCCCTCGCCCCCCACACCTTCCTCGGTGGGAGGAGAGACGCCCCTTCCAATTCCTCGCGGAGTCGCTCTGGGTTTCTCCTCCCGAGCAGCCCCCAGGCGGGTGCCCTTTCCGCTGCCCTCTCCCCTCCTCCGCAGGCAACTGTGGGTGTTCCGGGCTGCTGCTGCTGCTGTCGCTGCTGCTGCAGCCGGGCTGTCAGGCTGCAAGATCCTGCCTGCGCTCCTCTGCCTGGCGTGGGGGCAGAGGAAGGAGAGGGAGCGCGCACCAGCACCAAGCGATTGAGTGATGCTGGGGGTGGGGGGGGGGAGCCTGGCTAGGGATGCAGCCCTGCCCTGGGGAGTGTCATCGGGCGTGGGGAGGGGACAGCAGGGCAGAGCCACGCAGGGCAGCAGACGGCAGCTGTGCCCATCAGAAGCGCTTCCAGTCGTCTTACTCGGGGTGAAAAGCATCCCTATGGGATGAGGAGAGTACGAGGAGGAGCCTCAGGGTTCGGGGGCATAGCTAAGGCTAAAGAAGATCTTGAAAACCCGCCCCATGACATTTAATTGTTAAGTAAATAAATTAAGCGTTTTCTGGATAATTGGGCATGAGTTTTGAAGGAAGTCCAGGATTCCAACGTGGTTTGTTTCATAGGATCCTAGAGCTGGAAGGGACCTACAAGGTCATCTAGTCCAACCCTTGCCTGTAGCAGGACATCCTCCTAGAGCAGCTCCAGCAGTCAAGGCTCTGCTTGAAGGTCTCCAGTGAGGGAGAATCCACCACCTCCCTCCAGTGGCAATCTATTCCACTGTCGAACCGCCCTTGTTGTCGAGAAATTCTTCCTGCATGGCCATGTGGTCTCCTTGGATCTGTGCCTGCAGGCGCAGATCCGAGTAGTGCGACAGGGAGGCTGGAGCCTCCCCTCTGGTAAGGGTGCAAATGTGCCCTTGCCACGGGGAGGCTCCAGCCTCCTAGAAGCAGCGTTGGATATGGGGCAGGCCCGTCAGCCTCACCGTTCCAGCTTCTGATTGTGCTCTCAGTCATGTCCCCTTTCAGGTGCCTTTTCTCTAGATTAAAAAGGTAAAGGTTTCCCATATGCTGTAGCTCACAGAACGCCGTTACCTTCCCACCGAAGTGGTATCTATTTATCTACTTGCATTTTTACGTGCTTTCGAACTGCTAGGTTGGCAGGAGCTGGGGCAAGCAACGGGAGCTCACTCGGCCGCGTGGTCTCGAACCCTCAACCTTCTGGTCAGAAAGCCCAGCAGCAGCAGTTTAACCCCACAGCGCCACCATGTCCTTCTCTAGGTTACAGAGCCCCAAACACTGCAGTCTGTCTTCATAAGTGAGGTGCCCCAGCCCAGTCATCCTATTTGGTCGTGCTCTTCTGCACCTTTTCCAGTTCCCAGATGTCCTTTCTGAGATGTGCTCTGGAAGCCTGTAGAGGAGGAAAATAAACCTCTCTACTTGGAGACATTATTGCAGGGAGAGCAAGACCCTACCCTGACCCTAAAGGGACCCAGGCCCCACTGACAGGGCTGTTGTAGCGGAGGGGGGATGTGTCCCTGCACAATGATGTATCACATCACCTGTGATCCTTTCCTTCCATGCATGCACATTTGCACATCAAATGGACACCAACAGAACAAAACAAAGCCAGAGGAGGCATCTATAACCTCAAAGGATGTTGACAATCTCTGCAGGGCCCCCCCCAGCTCCTCTCCTCCTCTGCCATCCTTCCCCCCCCCCAGCCTTGTACTGCCTCATCTCTTTCATCCCCCTGAACCCAGCAGGATCCCAGAGCTGCCTTCAGATATTTTATGGCTGGCACATGAGCTGCTGGCGAGAGCTGCGTGTGGCACGGCCGCAAACATCTCTCGTTCCAGGCACAGCAGTGCCCCAGACAACAATGGGCAAAGTGTGCCCGAAGAGACTGGCCCGCTGTATGCCACCCATTCTTAGCCGCTGGGCCCCGGGGTTGGGTACGGGGAGCGGGAATTTGCACGAGCCCCCCCAGACTCAAAGCCAACTGTGGAGAAAAACAGCAGTCGCTTCCTTCTGTTGGGAAGGGTCCACACGTCTTGGGGCAGGATGGGTGATGGAGGGAAAAACCATCAGTTCATCCAGACAGGCAGCTGTTTCAAAAGTGCATTCTTGCTACACGCCGGGGAGGGGAGCGTTCAAAGCATCTGGTTTGTATGTGGTTGGTCCAGGTGTGTAGGGACATGGTGGCGCAGTGAGTTAAACTGCTGCTGCTGGGCTTTCCGACCACAAGGTTGGGAGTTCAAGACTGCGCGACGGAGTGAGCTCCCGTTGCTTGTCCCAGCTCCTGCCAACCTAGCAGTTCGAAAGCATGTAAAAATGCAAGTAGATCAATAGGGACCACTTCGGTGGGAAGGGAACGGCGTTCCGTGTGCTACGGCGTAGAGTCATGCCGGCCACATGACCACGGAAGCTTGTCCTCGAACAAAACACCAGCTCTACAGGCTTAGAAACGGAGATGAGCACCGCCCGCTACAGTCGGTCATGACTAGACCATTCGGTCGTGGGGAAACCTTTACCTTTACCAGGTGTGTAGTCTGGTGAGAGACGGGAGCTCCAGAACTTCTTCAACAGGAGCTGTGAGGTCATCGTTGTCATCATCAACTGGAGTGCTCAGGTGATGCTCAGGTGATTTCCCCCCCCCAAAGGTGTGTTGTTAATGACCGGTTCCACCCGGATGAGGGATTTCTATCCAGGTCTCTCCAGCACACAGGAAAACTCTGCCCACAGTGCCATTCTGGTGGCTTGATTAATTTAGAAAAA
Source organism: Lerista edwardsae (assembly GCA_029204185.1). Taxonomy (NCBI): domain Eukaryota; kingdom Metazoa; phylum Chordata; class Lepidosauria; order Squamata; family Scincidae; genus Lerista; species Lerista edwardsae. The sequence continues at coordinate 1,277,113 of JAJKFI010000164.1, read as the reverse complement.
GTTTTATCCTATTTCTTGCCGAATAAAACAAGGGAAACTTTCCATCCACAGCAACAACAAAACAACAAAAATTCATAAAATAAAACAACATACATTAGGGCACAATCCTAACCTGGAGTTAGGCTGGCACAGTGAGGCCAGCAAAGTTTGGCCGGCACAAGGACCACCGTAAAGCATGTTTGGACAACTCTGGAGTCAGGGTGAATGGTCTAAACTTTATGGTATGTTTACTAACTCTAGGTTAGGACTGCACCCTTCATTAAACAGTGCAACAAAACAAAACAAAGCCCCAAAGCACAAGAGAAAATGTAACAATATCACCTGCACATGAAATTGACGCATTTTGAATCTGGTCAGTTTCATCTCAGTAGAAACAGTCCTGTGAACATCAGAGGGCAGGTTGCCATGATGATGATGATGATGATGATGATGGTGTGTGTGTGTGTGTGTGTGTGTGTGTGAGTGAGTGAGTGAGTGAGTGAGTGAGAGAGAGATTGATTGATTGATTGATTGATTGATTGATTGAGAGAGAGAGAGAGAGAGAGAGAGTCTGGGACTTCAAAGGACTTCTCCACAGCTGATCCCAAAGCGAATCAATTGAAAGACACAGAAAGTTGCATATTGAGCTCTGCTATAAATGGACACAATACGGTTCTGCTCTCAAGCAGCTTTGGTTTCTTGCAAGGAGACTTGCCCAGGGAGAACTTCCTGGTAGGTTGAGCCCAATACCTGCACTTCAAAAAAAAAAAAAAAAAATGACCACCACACCACTGACTCCAAATTACACTCCCTCCCAGTTTCTCTAGTACCCTTACTACACTCAGAACCGAGTTTTCCTATCCCAGTAAGGGAACATGAAGGCTGCTCACATTGTAGCATGGAACATTTCTGCACCACTCAGGATCGGTGCAGAGGGCCTGAATGACCAGGCAGAAGCCCTTCATGGCCTTCAGTGAGTTGACTCAGTCCTTCGAAAGGACAAGAGGCCCTTGGCCGTTGAGAGGCCCTTTGTGCCCGCAGACAGGGTTCCGAAGGGGCTCTCAAACATCATTAAGCTCAAGTGCCACTTGGTGTACTTTACCTTCTGAAAGGTTCCAAAAGGAGACTGGGCTGCCGGCCAGCAGAAGCTGCGAACAGGTGAGTGCTAGAGTCCTGGGAGTATAAATACGAGCTCCTTTCTGCCAGAAACCTGCCAAGGTGCGAAGAAGAGAAGCCGGGAGCTGGTGAGGAGGCCCACAAGATGGAGACTGACAGCAAGAAGGTCCTCCTCATGGAGTCCCCACCGGTGAGTCTCTTGGGGCAGTTTTCTTACTCCTGCAGTTCCGGGTTGGAGGAATAGGGGCAACCAGAGATGGTCGAAGGGGAACCTGAGCTGGAAAATTCAAACGATACCCCCTTCTATTCATCCACACAGGACACGAGATTATCAGGAGCCATCTCCTGCACACGCCCCACTGAAACCAATGGAAGTTCTCCAGCTTTGGGGGGGAGCCCTGGAAAAATTATGTGATGCCCCTCCCCAGTAGTATGCTCCCAGCATGCCTTGGAAAGCAAGTGTTCCCTTCTCTTTTCCAGTCCAAATCAGGAAGGGCAGATCCTGGCCCTTCGCTGGATAGGGAGGCAGATTTTGAATCTTGGCTCAGCTTCCAGAAGGTCTTGGGCCAGTCCCCAGCAGACCCCCCCCCCACACACACACAGAGCTGCCCCTACAAGAGCCATTATTGTAACAGTGTCTGCATCTCTTGTTTTTACCCCTGCTAACTGGGCAAGTGGGACGTGGTGGCGCAGCGGGTTAAACCGCTGCTGCTGGGCTTTCCGACAGGAAGGTCGGGAGTTAAAGACTGCGCGATGGAGTGAGCTCCTGTTGCTTGTCCCAGCTTCTGCAAACCTAGCAGTTCGAAAGCACCTAAAAATGCGAGTAGATCAATAGGGACCAATAGGGACCACTTTGATGGGAAGGTAACAGCGTTCTGTGCGCCTTGGCGTATAGTCATGCCTGCCATATGACCACAGAAGCTTGTCCTCGGACAAAACGCCAGCTCTACAGGCTTTGAAACGGAGATGAGCACCACCCCTTACAGTCGGTCACGACTAGACCATTCAGTCGTGGGGAAACATTTACCTTTTAACTGGGCAAAAGCAGGGTTTTACCCCTGCTAACTCTTGCTACCCCTGCTAACTGGGCAAGAGGCACTTTTTCAAGTGGTGTTCCTCTTATGTTTAGCAGGGGGAGAGTAATTGCCCCTCTTCACCCCTGCCCAGGATCTTTTCTAGTGGCTGTTGCTGGTGGTGGTCTGCCTTTTTTTTTTTTTTAAGATTGTGAGCCCTTTGGGGACAGGGAGCCATTTAACTTTTATTATTATTACTGTTTGCCTGTAAACTGCTTTGTGAACTTCATGTTGAAAAGCGGTATAGATTTAGCAGAAGATTTAGCCAAGAGGGTTAATGCCTCCATTTGCCCGAAGATAACAGCTGAAGATCCGAAGGTCGTGAGCTCGAGACTACCAGAAGTCTCTGTGAGCGGCAGACCTTGCAAACTGCGGCTGATTAAAAGCTGAGTTCCAGCTGCCTAGTGGGAGGAGGAGTGTGCTGAAGTCAGCTGCGTCTCTGGTGGGAGCAGGGAAGCCTCTTATCAGCCAGCAGAAGACAGACGGGTGGCTAAGAAAGAAGGCTAAATCCAGAAAGAAAGATCTGTATGAGTGTTGTTCTTGAAAGATGGAACGTTTCTGTAAATTGTAAAAACCTTCAGGTTTGTGAATAAAAGTCTGCCTTTGTAAACCGCCTTGAGTTACAGTCATTAGAGAAATCTAGTGATCTTCAGAAAGGTGGTATATAAATACATGTATTCTTATTGTTATTGTTATTGTTATTGAAGTACCTGTCGATTGATTGATGTTTCCTTCTGTGATCTTCCACTTTCCCAGGATTATTCAGCTTCGTCCCCTAGGCTGCCTGGACTCCCGTGCAAGAAGCTCTTGATTGGGGTGGTGGTCGTGGTGGTGATCGTTCTGGTTGTCCTGGCCTTTGGGCTAATGGGGCTGCATATCACTGAGAAGCACACGGAGACGGTCAGTCTGGGCAGTGGGGCTGGGTTTTTGTCATACCTGTTTCCTTGCTAATGTAAAAGGCAGGCAGGCAGCTGCAGGCAGATGCAGGGGACATCCTGTTAGGAGAGGCAGAAGAGACAAAAGGAAACAGTTCTTTACCCAGCACGTAATTAGTCTGTGGAACTCCTTGCCACAGGACATGGTGATGGCATCTGGCCTGGGCACCGTTAAAAGGGGATTGGACAGATTGATGGAGGAAAAATCCATCATAGGTTACGAGCCATGATGGGCGTGTGCAACCTCCTGGTTCTAGAAGTAGGCTGCCTCAGAATGCCAGGTGCAAGGGAGTGGCAACAGGATGCAGGTATCGGTATTAAACCGGTATGTATCCACCTTCGCTGGAGACGCACTCATCTACTCCAGTATGTATCCACCTGGTTCTAACATTGATTCTCTTTCTTTACATCCTACTTTATTAATTTTTATACCCCTCTGGCACAATTAATTATCCTATCAGGATAAAGGTAGGTTTCTCCTGATTGCATTACTAGCTGAATGGAACCTTCTGGATTAGATTTGCATTCCTGACCGCAGCTATGACCTCACACTTTTTGCGAACACAAAGAAGATAGCCATGTAGTTTCAGCTCTTTCCCACACTCTGGAGCCATGTTTTACCAGCCTAACCGAAGGTGGATACATACCGGGTTAATACTGCATGTATCTTGTTGCCCTTTCTGCTGTATCTGCCTGAAGGAGCCTCCACTGGAGAAGGAACGGGGGAGGGGGTGCAAAGCCACTCGTGCCTCCTCCTCCTGGGAGAACCCAGACGTGACTGTCTTACACGTTGTGCTCCCCTCCTGGCATAGCGCCGGGGGCAGGTGCTCCTCAGGCTCCACCCTAGTTACGCCCCTGCTTGTTAGATTGGAAAACGTAAGACCCCAAGCAATTTTTGGGCCCCCTTTCAGATCCTGGACCAGGCATAGTTTACCCCCTGCACGCCCCCTAGCTCTGCTCACGACGAGGCCTCCTTTTCACCCCCAGGTCTTGCAGATGACCATTCAGAGCCTGGATGGGAAAGGATCCTCACAGCATCTTTCCATGCGCCAGGAGGAGAGGCTGGCAACCTTTCACGTCCACGTGAATGCCAACACGTCTGCCACGGTGGTCTACGACTTTGCAAATGTGAGTGGTGCTGAGTTTGCTTTGCAGCTGCAGAAGAAAGATCTCTGATAAGCTTGTGGGACGTCTGTGGGGTGGGGACGGAATGAGAGGTGGGAATGTGCTGTAAATCTGGAAGAAGGGGTATGGTAAATGCACACTGCCAGACCATCCATGGATCCACCTGATGCAGGTACATCAGGGACAGATTTTGGGCGGTCCAAGGGGGCAGCAAATTTGGGGTGCTTTTCACCTTGAGTGTGCCACCACCACCACCGCCCTCCAACCTGCTGATGGCAACCTGCAAGGATCCACTTCCCGCTTGCTTGAGCAAGAAGCAGGTCATTCCCTTCCTAACCATGCTGCTACTGGTGCACTGCTGTGAACCCTGTGGGCTGTGTGGGACTTCTGGCTTCATTTACAGGGACAGCAGGTTTCACAGCAGTATGCATGGTAATCTGGAGTACTGCGCACAGTTCTGGTCACCACAACTCAAGGAAGATATAGGCAGTGGCGTAATTAGGGTATTGTGTAGGGGGGCAAGAGCAATGGGCGCCATTTACCAAGGGGGCGCCAATTGCCCTCAGCCCCACCCAGCACAATGGGGAAGCCCCCCAGCTCGCCAGCCAGCCTCCAATCACGCCTCCCCCCCCAGCCAGCGAGGCGTCCAGTTTCTCCGGCTGCCACTGGGGCCAAGAGTGTGAGTGGCTTCTCTCTGCATGGAGAGAAGCCACACCCCTCAACGTCATGACGTCACGACGTTGTGACATCATGATGTTGCGTGCCATGGGCGCGGTTTTGCCCTGGTATGCCTCTGGATATAGGGGAACTAGAGAAGATGCAGAAGAGAGTGACCAAAATTATGACTGGGCTGGGGTACCCCCCTTATAAAGAAAGACTCTTTCTTTCTTGTTTGGGGCTCTTCAGTCTAGAAAAAAGGGCCCCTGATTGAGATGTACAAAATTATGAATGGGATGGATAGAGTGGATAGAGGGATGTTCTTTTCCATCTCTCACAATAGCAGAACCAGGGGACATCCACTGAAACTGAGTGTTGGGAGAGTTAGAATGGATAAAAGGAAATGCTGTTTTTTACCCAGCAGGTAATTAATCTGTGGAACTCCTTGCCACAAGAGGTGGTGATGGCATCTGGCCTAGGTTCTAGGGCAGCAGGAGGCTGACCTCAAGACAACCCCAGGCTGTGTTCCAAGTCATACCACTCCTACCCACACTCATATTAGATGATGGGGTTGCAAAGAAGGGCTTCGACTTAAATCATACTCACTTCCTTCAAACTGTAGTGGTATCGTAAATTGTACCCTGTCTTTGAACAGCTCCTGATCGGCTACAGATCCTGGCCAGGGCAGTCGTGCTACGTCACCAGGATGCATAAGGAGAACATTCAAAGCCTGGAGACTGTTGTCAAGGAGTTCCAGAATGCTCAGGTGAGGCCACAGAGTCGATCTAAGATCTACAGCAACATCCGAAGAGCCCCACTGGGCCAGGCCAAAGGCCCATCGAGTCCAGCTTCCTGGATCTCACAGTGGCCCACCAGATGCCTCAGGGAGCACACAGGACAACAAGATGCCTGCATCCTGTTGCCACTCCCTTGCAAGAGAAAACAGTAAGAGCTCATCTCTGCAAACACAGACCACACGAGAGGGCTTTTTCTGGACTCCACAGGTGGGGGAACATGACATGTTTTATGCAAGTCCCCCCCACAAAAGAACTCAAGTCTGTGCCTACAGGCTCGAGAGAGCCAGTATGGTGTAGTAGTTGTAGTGGTGGATTGGGACCATGAAAGTCTTGAGTAGAAATCCACATTCAGCCATGAAGATGCTAGCCCGCCTCACAGGGCTGTTTGAGGATGACGTAGAGGGAGGAATGAGTCACCACACCTCTGTCATTTTGAGCTCTATGGATGAAAGGCAGGGTGGAAACATCATAATTAAGGCCCCAATCCTGTCGGGGCTTTGCACTGCTGTCACCTGCTTTCTGGGCCACTGCCACGAACAGGCAGTGGTGTGTGGCAAGCATAGTAGTGGCTTCTGAACTCCTCTGCAGTGGTAAGTTGGCAATGGAGGCAAGACATGGATGGGAGAAGGGAGAGGAGAGCAGGGGGCATTTCAGGGCAGGGAGCGGGATAGAGGGGTGGATCCTGGCTGCCACCACTTGCACCAGAATCCTAACCCCCGCTCTCTCAGGCTGCCCTGCTTTTCGCTCCCCAGATTTTTTGCCAACATAATGGCTGGCCAAGAAGACTCATAGGTAGAGATGGGTTAAAAAAAAGGTGATTGTTGTTGCTGTGAATTTTGGTGTTTTCCAAAATTAGAAGTGCAGAGAGCGGTGTCATGTGTTTTTATTCCAAGGGTGCCTTTTTAAAAAAAATAAATTATAAACGTATAATTTATTTTTATTTCTTTATATAAACATATATAAATTTAAAAATTCATCTATACATTTATATTCATATAAATAAATATTTATATGGGTATAAATACACAGATTCATACATTTGTATCTCTATAAACATAAATGCATTTAGAATATAAATATTATTTTTATATATTTTTATTTTTAATATATTTATCATATAAATATAATATAATATAAATGACGATATATTTATTAATATGATATGAATAATTTATAGATTATAATTTATAATGGCTTGAAAAGTGAACTAGGCGAGTGATATCAATGGTGTAGTGCCAGCCAGCAGGTGTAGCCACAGGGCATGTAGAGATGTTAGAGAATGGGTTAATTTTTTTGCAGGTTTCAGATTTTTTTTCCTTTTCTTTTTCTTTTTACAAAAATGAGAAATGCAGAAAGCAGGGTTATGTGTGTGTTTTTTCGCTTTCCCCCCAAAAAACCCATCTCTACCCATAGATGACTCTCTCTCTCTCTCTCTCTCTCTCTCTCTCTCTCTCTCTCTCTCTC
>JAJKFI010000164.1:1203845-1269957 GCA_029204185.1 Lerista edwardsae | reverse complement strand
CTCTCTCTCTCTCTCTCTCTCTCTCTCTCTCTCTCTCTCTCTCTCTCTCTCTCTCAGCTGAAGCCTCACACACTGCAGCTCAAACAGAAGGAGGAGGAAGAGGAGGCTCCCCCCAGCTCCCTGGCCGTCCGTTCTGCCCTGGGCACCACAGTCAACATCCTCTGCAGCGGCATCCCCGTCTTCTGGACTTAGGAGCGAGGCGGGCAAAGAGGGGGCCCGGCAGCCGACCCTAAGTGGCCCTTCAGCTATGCTAGAACTTCCTGCACTGATGCCGCCGCCGCCGCCAAGAGGAACCGAGATTCCTGCAGGGACTCTTGGGGAGAGCCACACCCCTCACTGAGCTTCAAGGCTCTTAAGCCTTTGGCCAAAGTCCTGGCCTCTGGGTGCAACCAACTGCTCAGCCAGGTGCCAGGTTGAGTTAAAGTCCACATGCAGTAGTCTGGACCACTTCAGGCTGCAGGTGGGAGGCGGTACATGAAAGAACCGCCTCCTGTGTGCACCTGCAAAGGTAGTATATCAGGGCTCTGCATGCACAGGATCAGGGCTGGGCTCCTTCTGGCTCCCGAGGCAGCCTATCAAGCGCTGCTCTCATCCAATGAGGTCCCAGCCTTCCCGCTCCCCCAGGATTGGAAAAGGAAGAGGAAGGCAGAGCAGAACAGGAAGTGGGCTAGACACTCTAGCGTTGCTCCTCTAGCACTCACGCTTTGCTACACTCTGCACTTCCTTTTCCCATCCAGGGTGGACGGGTTAGAGCAAACTCATTTCACGTAGTAGGCAGAATAGCATTCATGGTGCCTGCGGAGGGCCGGACGTGACATCATTAAGCAGGAAGTGATGTCAGGCGCAATCCTAACCTGGAGTTCAGCTAGCAGAGTTAGGCCAGCAAAGTTTGGCCGGCACAAGGGCCACCGTAAAGCGCGTTTGGACCACTCTCGGAGTCGGGGAGGATGGCGCCCGTCTGTGTGCTGGCCTCTCTGACTCCGGGAGAGATCCAAACGTGTTTTGCTGTGTCCCTTGTGCCGGACAAACTTTGCTGGCCTAACTGTGCCAGCCTCACTCCAGGTTAGGATTGCTCCCATCATGGCCAGAGATAAGCACATTGTTCTCCCATAGAAACTCATCAGCTGCAAATGATGGACGATGTGCAAATCTTGTTCATAATTTCAAGATATGAGAGAGCCCAAGTATCATGCTAGGAAAGCTCCATTGTAATAGGGGGGGGGGCTGGATAAATGGCTTCCAGGGGCCATGTTTGACACCCCTGGGTTAGAGAGTATTGCCTGAGACAACTGCTCCAATCAGCCTCATAGATGGACCGGCTCTGTGCAAAATCCAGTTCTGTATGTGCAGAGCTTGGTTTCCACAGCGTAGCAGTTGATGATCCAATCTCCCACCTGCAGTCTGAAATCATACAATTGCTCAAGGCTGTGACCGTATAATTTGACTTAGGGCACAATCCTAACCTGGAGTGAGGCTGGCACAAGTCTCTTGTGCCAGCCCAGGAGTGTCTGTAAAGTGTGTTTGGACCACTCTTGGAGTCAGGGAGGAGGCGCATGTCCGTGCACCAGCCTAACTCCAGGTTAGAATTGCACCAAGTCTTTAAATTACCAGGAGTTCAAGGCCATGGAAACGGATTTGCGAAACCTCTTCAATCTGTTTGTGTAAACCTGCAAGCCTTGCCCTTTAGAGTCATTCGCTGATGGTGTCTCATGCCAGTCAGACTTGCACACCCTTTGTTAATTGTGTTAATGCATTGGTTGTGGGGTTTTTTTTTAATGCTTGCTTGCTTGCTGAATAAATAAAGTGTGGAGAGGAACAGACTGGTTGAAACTAGTTTCCATTTTTCCAAGTTGCCCTTTCCGACCTTGCGTGAGAGCTGTGGGCTTGTCATGAATAGCAGGGAAGCAGGCCTGGCTCCATTCTGAAGCTGTGCCTGTCATTTCCCACCCCCCTCTGGGTTCCTGGGTGAGAAAGTTTTCCCCCTGGAGGCTGTAGTTTCTTGCTAACAGCCGAGGCGAGATAGAGGGGCCTCTAGCAGGGAAATGAAACCTCCCAAGGACATCTTCACTGTACCAGGAGCTGTTTTGCTTCTGGCTGACAAGGGGGGCTGGGACAGCGCGGGGGGGAAGACCCAGACTTTTCTGAGGCTTAGAAAAAGGAGAGACCATTTTGCCCTCATCACACCTGGTTCTGTCTTGTGCTGGGTGAATGATAGGTAGAATGTAATTAGCCTAGGAGATAGATGCTTTCTTATTTTGCATTAAGCACCATGTAGTTGTACCATGCTTTGGCCAGTTTGAAAGGCCTTCTTAAGCCTCTATGCTGTAACTCGTAGTTTTAATAAATCATCACATTTTACTCCATGGTGTGCCTCGTGCGTTGGGAGCGGGGGTTAGCTGAATCCAGTCTTGATGCTGTGCTGAGAGGCAGAAGGACTCACGCTGCCAGCTGTGCCCTAGACCCAGGGCCGGCTCTAGCAGCGGCGGAGCCCAATGTGGGACATTCCTGCAGGGCCCCCAACCCTCCCTGTGGGGCCCCCCACTCACCAAGAAGAGCTCTGTTGGCCGGCTCTAGCAGTGGCGGGGCCCAATGTGGGACATTCCTGCGGGGGCCCCAACCCTCCCTGCGGGGCCCCCACTCACCAAGAAGAGCGCTGTTTGTGCCACGTGCAAAGCACGGCATGTGGAAGTAGTTGGTGGTGATATCCTAACATCCCCGCCAACTGCTTCCAGGTGACCCATTTTGGGCTGTTCAGAGGCAGGTGGGAGAGACCAAGGCAAAGCTGCTCTGCTCGCCTCACTGACTTACAGCCCAGAGATCCCAGCTGCAGCCACAGGCAATATGCGCACCCTGCTAGTGCGGGGCCCGATGTGGCGACATTGGTCACATTGGCTTAAAGCAGCTCTGCCTGGACCTCTTGGTAAGGGCTTTGGTTGGGACTCCCACCTCTGCTTCTGGAGTCCTACTGATGAATGTGGGACATCTGGAACAGAAGAGTGGAACTGGTCGTGGTGCAGCCTCCCTGGGTGGAGCATCTCCAAGAGTCCACACCTGGGTGACTCGGCTCAAGTGGCACAACTAGAGGGGGGTGCAAACTGCGCCGGGTGACACCGTCCGGGGGATATGTGAGTGGGAAGCCTGTGAAGATGAGATATCTCCAAGGGAGGGTCAATTGATAGCTCTCTGCCTTCCCTCCCTCTGTCCGACTCCCACTGCCCTGCTCGTCCCCCTTCCAGAATGACTTCGGAAGGAGAGCAGTTGAAAAGCGCTGAAAAACTCTTCCAGGCTCTGTTTAGGACGTGGTGGTGCAGCGAGTTAATCCGCTGTTGCTGGGCTTTCGACCGCAAGGTTGGGAGTTCAAGACTGCGTGACGGAGTGACCTCCCGTCGCTTGTCCCAGCTCCTGCCAACCTAGCAGTTCGAAAGCACCTAAAAAATGCAAGTAGATAAATAGCGACCACTTCGGTGGGAAGGGAACGGCGTTCCGTGGAGTCATGCCGGCCACATGACCATGGAAGCTTGTCCTCGGACAAAAACCGCCGGCTCTACAGGCTTTGAAACAGAGATGAGCACCGCTCCCTACAGTCAGTCACGACTAGACCATTCGGTCGTGGGGAAACCTTTACCTTTACCATAGTAGCAAATTGTCTGCCCCTCCACCGGCAGAGGCTCCACAGAGCTGGTGGAGGAAAAGGGACAGAGAATTAGTTACTACAGACCAACCCCTGGCCCTGCCCATGGAGTTAATACGGATGGATTGATGCCACTGGGCGGGCTTAGCGGCCATGTTTTCTGACTCAAAACATTGCTCATTCCAAGCATTTCAAATGGGTTTTCACATGATGTTTAGGACTGCATCGTTTACTCCTGAAGTAAAAACTTACCAAAATAACAACATGTGATCATGGAGAAACATCATTGGTAACCTAATTATGAGTTAATATGCAATTCCAAGGTTTAATTCCGCGTAATTATATTACTGAACACACCGGACGAAATGCCACTTGCTGTCTATTAAAACTAGACAGTGCTGCTTTGACAGACTTATTTTTTGAAATCTACACAAGCAGAAATAAAGTGTGAATGGGAAGGAAAGAAAAAAAAGGGGAGGGTGGGCAAAAATTAGATAAATATGTAGGAAAATTACATTAAAATCTCTCAATGTATGACACAAGTAGTTGTCAATATGAGAGTAATTCTTTTTTACTTCTAGGCTATTAAGAGTATTTTTTTAAACTTCTACACTCACCCCCCCCCATAAAACAAATTCTGTTAATGTTCAGAATTTCAAAAATATTACATATTATTTTTATTTTTATTTCTTCATATCTACTTCAGTTTGTGCAGGGCTGCATACTTTATGAAGTAATATTTTTTTATTTTATTTCTTCATATCTACTTCAGTTTGTGCAGGGCTGCTTACTTTATGAAGTAATATTTTTCTATAGCAACGAATCACAATGATTTTAAGTACCTGTGCAAAGTAATCCCATTTTTCTGACAGTGATTCGCACACCCGTATGCAGAACACGCAGGCATGCTTAAAGACGTTGAGATTAACTTTTACACGCGTGCAGGGAGATTTTTATTTGTGAATCCGCGGGGCGACCCTCCTTCTTCGCCGCATGATCTGAGTCAGCCATATTGTGTGACCCGGAAGCGTCAAGTCAGTGACGTCATGGCTTCTCCAGTGATTAAAGCTCCTTGCTACAGACCATTAACAGAGCCACAGAACCCAGAGGAGTCTCCCAGAAGTGACATCACAAGAGGTGAAGACCATAGAGAAGACCATAGAGGTCAGGGTGCAGTGAGAAGAAAAACACTGAAAATTGCTGGGGTGGATAGTGGCCTCTTATGTTGTGTTTGAGGAGCCCCTAAAGAGGTCTCTGGAGCCCCAGAACTCTTAAGACAGTGGCACCCAACCTTTTAAGGTCTGGGACCAACTTTTTAAAGTATTATAACCTTTCGGCCCTCCCTGCAAGACCGAAAGTGATGTCATTAAGCTGGAAGGGACATCATTGTTCCAGAAGGGATGGAAGTGATGTCATTAAGCCAGATGTGATGTCATTGTTTTAATAGATCACACTTTTAAAATAAATCACATGTATGTGGAAACACCATGACATTTTTCCAAAAACACATTTCTCTATTTCAGTGGTTCCCAAACTGTGGGTGAGGACCCACCAGTGGGTTGCGAGCCAGTTTCAGGTGGGTTGCGAAGCACCTAGAGCAGCCATATTGAAAATATGGGAAGATAGGATGCTGGAAAAGGGGAGGGCTGAGTGCTGGTTGTGCTTGTGACAAGGTTGCAAATAGGCTTTTTTTTCTCTCTGATTCACTTTGCGATTGGAAAATGGCTGCGAAATCACCCAACTTATTGCTGCCTTCTCAGGAAAGCAGGAGGCTCTGGCATCACAATGATGGCACGTCTGGCCATGACATCACTTCTGGTGGGTCTCAGACAGCTTGTCATTTGAAAAAATGAGTCCCAGTGCTAAAAGGTTTGAGAACCAGTGCTCTAGTTGCAGCTTTTTAATGTTGCACAAATGCATCTATGGTAGTAAATGTGGATCTCCGTGACCCCCTGAAAATCAGTTCATGACTCCCCAGGGGGTTGCGTCACCACCACCACCACCAGGTTGAGAATGATGCTCCTAGAAGTACCCTTTGACACACGCCCTTTGAGAAGACATACTTTGAGAAATACCCTTCGAGACACGTCAAACAGCCTATTTCTATGCCTTTGCCAGTGGGACGTGTTGGTGCAGCGGGTTAAACCACTGCTGCTGGGCTTTCTGACTGGAAGGTTGGGAGTTCAAGACCGCGTGACGGAGTGAGCTCCTGTCGCTTGTCCCAGCTCCTGCCAGCCTAGCAGTTCAAAAGCACCTAAAAATGCAAGTAGATCAATAGGGACCACTTCGATGGGAAGGGAATGGAGTTCCGTGTGCCTCGGCATATACTCGTGCCGGCCACATGACCATGGAAGCTTGTCCTCGGACAAACGCCGGCTCTTTGGCTTAGAAGTGGAGATGAGCACTGCCCCCTACAGTTGGTCACGACTAGACCATTCAGTCGTGGGGAAACCTTTACCTTTTTATGCCTTTGCCACCCTGGGAACAAACAGTTGGATATGTTGCAATGTCACACTAAGCTGATGTTCTTGGGGCGCAGGGTCATTAATGCCTCTTGCAACATTCTCCTGGCGTAACTGGCAAATTTGCCAGGCTCTTCATCACCTGCCTGGGTTGTGTAACGGAGAAGACTGACGGTGGAGACCCGCAAGTACCTTGAAGGACTGCACAAACGATCTCCTTGAGGAATATTTGGTTTAGATCAGCCAAAGTAAAGACCAGACATTTGCGTCCTAAAAGGCCTGACAAACCCACACGGTCCAGGGAAAGTGCTCACGTACGCACCAGAAAGACACAGACCCAAGAAACCAGGCTGTCAAAGAAAAGCAAATACTTCCCTTCTTGCCAAGCCCTTGAGATGGGACGGCAGGGACAAAAGGGCACTCGAAGCCCCTGCAATGTGTATCTTTACTTAAAACCACTTCGGCCTGATGGTTCAAAGGTGGAAAGTGGAGCAAACCAGTTGGGACAGAAGCAGCCCTGAACTGGCTCGGGGCACGAGGGGTTGCAAATTTGCGGGCGGGGCGCCATGCCAACGGCGCCCCCCACCTTATGGAGCCCCAGGGCTCGTGCCCCCTGCTGCCATACCCTAGTTATGCCTCTGGCCCTGAACTCAGGGCCCCAGGTGTTGCTGTCATTTTAAAGAAGAGACAATCACCTGCATTGTCTAGCAGCACAGTTTGAGAGAAAGAGGGGGTGGGAAACTGTTGCTGGATGCAACCAAAGACAAAAGCTGGATGACGAAGCTTAATGACGAAAGCTGGATGCCATAAGAACATAAGAGCCCCACTGGATCAGTCCAAGGGCTCTATAGTCCAGCTGCCTATATCTCACAGCAGCCCACGAGATGCTTCAAGAAGCACAATGGACAGCAAGATGCCTGCATCCTGTTGCCACTCCCTTGTACCTGGCATTTTGAGGTAAATTTCTGAGGAAAAATTCTGAGGTACATATGAGGTAAATACAATGGAATTTGCTATGCTGTTTGTGGGGAGGGAGCCCCATTGGATCATGCCAAAGCCCCATCTAGTCCAGCTTCCTGTATCTCACAGCGGCCCACCAGATGCCTCAAGAAGCACACAGGACAACGAGATTCCTGCAATCTGTTGCCACTCCCTTGCTTCTGGCATTCTGGGGTAGCCTGCTTCTCAAACCGAAAGGTTGCACATACCCATCATGGTTTGTAATCTGCAATGGACGTTTCTTCTAGAAAGCTGTCTAAAAACCCCTTCACAGGCCAGACCCCATCACAACCGCCTGTGGCAAGGAGTTCCACAGACTGATTTCACGCTGGGCAAAGAAATATTTTCTTATATTTGGCAAACACGATGATACAGCCGCCGTCCTTTGGTTAAAACAAAAAGATAGATCATGGACCCAATGGGACTACAGCTCCAGCTCTGTCCATGATAGGTGGAGCTGTAGCAGAGCAGCAGGGAAAAAAACCACGGCTGTGCAATGGCCACAAGGCAACATGTGCAGGGCCTGCGCACTGATGATGCAGACTGAAGGTTTTGTGCTGAGTGGCAGGTTTGGCGAGGCATCAAAATGATGAGGAGTGCCATACAAAATTATGCATGGGATGGAAGATGAAGGGATGTTCTTTTCCCTCTCCCACAATACCAGAACCAGGGGGCATCCACTCAAATTGTGTGTTGGGAGAGTTAGAACAGATAAAAGGAACTACTTTTTCACCCAGTGGGTAATTAAGCTATGGAACTCCTTGCCACAGGAGGTGGTTATGGCATCTGGCCTAGGTGCCTTTAAAAGGAGACTGGACAGATTTCTGGAGGAAAAGTCCATCGTGGGCTATAGGCCATGATGGGTGGTGCAACTTCCTTACATTGTCTACTTCAGAATTCCAGGCGCAAGGGAGGGGCAACAGGACGCAGGCATCTTGCTGTCTTGTGTGCTCCCTGAGGCACCTGGTGGGCCGCTGTGAGATGCAGGAAGCTGGACTAGATGGGACTTTGGCCTGACCTGGCTGGGCTCTTCTTATGTTTTTAAGGCCCAGGTTGGGTTGCAGGTTATTACAGCTCCTTCCCCACAGGCAGGATAGCAAATTCTGTTTTATTTACCTCATATTTCCCTCAGAGTTTTACCTCAGAAATTTATCTCAGAATGCCAGGTGCAAGGGAGTGGCAAGCAACAGGATCCAAGCATCTTGTTGTCTTGTGTGCGTCCTGAGGCACCTGGTGGGCCACTGTGAGATACAGGAAGCTGGACTAGGTGGGCCTTTGGCTTGAACTAGTGGGGCTCTTCTTATGTTCTTAGGCCAAAGGAGGTGCCCCAGATAAAGCAACGGGCCCAGCGCAGCTGCAAAGAACTCAGCTCCCCTCCCGTCCCCCTATGTGCACGCACTATTTTGAGAAAGGGAGAGGCGAAGGATCAGCTGGACCTAAGGATGTGCTCTGTCAGCGCCTGCAAACTGGTCCCGAGGGCCAGTTCAGTCAATTGGGTTGATTAAGTGATATCCGCAGCAATTGGTGCAATTGGGATAAATCAAATTCCACCTCCCGGGAAATGCCATGTCTATCAATGCAGGCAGGCTGGGCTGAACCACAACAGAAAAGGAAGAGAGGCCAGGTCAAAAGGTGCAAGGGGCAAAACGGGGCACCCAGGAGGCCCAAGGCAGTAACCTGGGTGCAGCACTGCCAGGCCTCCCCCCAAGGTCCGCTGGCACTGATGGTAGCCTGCAAAATGCTGCCTAATCCCTGCCAGCCTTTGCTGTAGCCCGCCCCCTCTCCTCCTTTCCCACTTCATCCCCTTCCTCTTCCAGTCCAGGAAGTGGAGAAGAGAAACAACGGAAGGCAGTGGGCAGGCAGAGCCCTCCACCTCCATCCATCTGCTTCCTGAGGCAGCCACCTCAGTTGACCTCAAGAAAGGGCCGGACTCGCCAGTCTACCCCAGGCGCGCTTTCCGTCTGGTTTTCCAGAGCAGCTGTGCACCCAGTCTCCTGCAACCACCTCACCTGGGATGCGGCCAAGGCTTGGGATGTTGCTGGGACTTGAGATGGAAAGCATGAGGAAGGGTCCCAAACCAACCCTGTGCTCCTTCTGGATGAAGCACAGGGTGGGCTTCTCACGGTCTGGAGGAGAGTGCCGGGTTTTGCAAGCGAACATTTTTTTCAGGTGCTTCAGCGACCTCCTCAGCAGGAGTGGTGTGAGCCTCTCATCACAAGAGCAGTTAATGGGTTTCCTTCGGGCTTTGGGGTGGGGAAGAAATGTTTGCCACTCTTGAGAGGAGCCCCATCTCATTGGGGACAAGTGTCCTCAACAGCTGGACGATGAGGCTCTCGGCCCCTCCTAGGGACTTGGGTCTGAAGACGTCAGAGAAGGACAATGGCCCCAGGTGCTCCAACAAGACAAACAAGGGAGGGGCTTGGCTCCTCTCCAGTCCACCGGCTGGAGACGTTAGGCCCCACCCCTCTTGCAACACTCTCGGCTCCCTATATAGGGCACCTTCTCTTCCAAGCTGGGAGCAGGAGACTGCCTGCAGGGGCACCTGGTGCAATGGAGCTCGACGAGGAGAAAGGAGCCATCACTACGGAGTCCCTGCACCCAGCGCCGCGACTGGTGAGTCCATCTCCTTCTGCACAGGAGTCCTTTTAAACAGAAGGGCCAGCAGTTGCCTGAACTGTTCCTAGAACCGTTTTCTAGCTTTTCCTTCTATAGTTCTCAGTGACCTGAGTGTTCAGTTTTAACAATGGTAAACCACTCCTCGGGGACCATAGGAAATAAAAGTGACTAATCAAAGGGGAAAACACAGAGTTGGGATTCCTGGTATCTCTTTACGTAAGTGGTTCCCAGACTTTTGAGCATCAGGACCCACTTTTTCAAATATCCCTCTGTTGGTTTAGTTGAAGTATTTGTGTTTCGTTCTCCTTTTTGGATTGATTTATTGATTTCAGAATTAGATTCTTGATCCTTAAGGAAGTTACATTGGGTAAGAAAGGATGTAATAATCAGATGTGTAAATTCAAACCCTTTGCCCCACAAACCCCCTGCAACTGATGCTAATCAGAAGATTTAGCCGAGAGGGTTAATGCCTCCGTTTGCCCGAAGATAACACCTGAAGATCTCAAGGTCGTGAGCTCGGGACTGCCGGAAGTCTCTGCGAGCAGCAGACCTTGGAAACTGCGGCTGATTACAAGCTGAGTTTCAGCTGCCTCGTGGGAGGAGGAGTGTGCTGAAATCAGCTGCATCTCTGGTGGCAGCAGGGAAGCCTCATCAGCCAGCAGACGACAGACGGGTGGCTAAAGAAAGAAGGCTAAATCCAGAAAGAAAGATCTGTAGGAGTGTTGTTCTTGGAAGATAGAACATTCTGTAAATTGTAAAAACCTTCGGGTTTGTGAGAAAGTCTGCCTATGTAAACCGCCTTGAGTTCAATCATTAGAGAAATCTAGTGATATTAAGAAAGGCGGTATATAAATAAATGTATTATTATTATTATTATTATTATTATTATTATTATTATTAATATTGGGGTGGTGGTGGTCATGCATTGTTGAGCACATGGCTTCTCAACATGTGTCCTTTAGTCACCAGAAATGCATGTTGGAACCCTTGGTCTAGAGTCGCTGATTTGTACTTGTACATGCAGGAGCCAGAGGAAAGGTTGCAGTGAATAGTTTCCTCTGGCTCCCAGTCCATATTTTGCAAGTCGCTGATTTGTACTTGTACATGCAGGTCCCAATGTATGGGGTAGGGAGTGTGTCTCAGTGGGTGGAGCACTTGCCTTGTCTGCAGAAGGTCTCAGGTGGCAGCATCTCCAGGTAGGGCAGGGAAAACGCCCTCCCGTGAGAACCACTGCTAACCTGTGTTGATAATTCTGACCCAGATGGACCCATGCCCTGATGCAGTGTACCGAGTTTGCGGCTGTGGGGGCGGGGGGCAAATGTCAGGCTGGCAGGATCTATTCTGGGAAGTCAGGGTGCAAAATATGGACTGGGAGCCAGAGGAAACTATTCACTGCAACTATTCATGGGGAGCCAGAGGAAAGGTTGCAGTGAATAGTTTCCTCTGGCTCCCGGTCCATATTTGCATCTGACTTCCCAGAGTAGAACCTGCCAGCCTGAGGTTTGTCCTTGCATCACTGCAGATTCCCTCCCAGCAGCACCTTGGTGTTCTCTTGCCTTCTCTCCCATGCATCTCTTTTCTCCCCCTCCACAGGACTACCTTCCGCCAGTCCCGCCACTCCCGGAGTTTGGTGGCTGCTGCCCCTGCTGCGATTGCTGCCCCAGCTGCGGCTGCTGCCCCAACCTCTGCTGCTGCTGCCCCAGCTGCTGCTGCCCTCCGAGCTGCGCCTGCTGCTGCCGCGCCTGCTGCTTCCTCCCGAGCCTCCTCTGCAAGCTGCCCAAGTTCCCCGGCTGCCCCGTGCACGTCAAGAGGCTCCTGATCATCGTGGTGGTGGTGGTCCTCGTCGTGCTGATCATCGTGGGGGTGCTGCTGATGGGGCTCTATGTCACCCAGGCGCACACTGAGACGGTGAGCACTGTGTTGGGTGAGTGGGTGGGAGACCAAGTGATGTGCCAGCCAGCCTCTGCTGTGCCCTCGGCCTGGATTGGAAAAGGAAGGGGGGGCAGAGAGGAAGTGCGGAGGAGAGGAGATTGGTGTGCTAGAGTGTTGGACGCTCTCCCACACTTCTCTTCTGTCCCCTTTTCCTTTTCCAGCCCGAGGAGTGGGACGAGGAGTGGAGGCAGGTGGTGACCCTGCCCACCTTCTGCCTGAGGCAGGGGCATAGCTAATGAAAGTGTAGCCCAGTGCAGACAGCCAAAATGTTGTCCTGGAAGTGACATCACAACAGGAAGTGACATCACAGTTGTATTTATTGCATTTTGTTTTCAGGGTTTCCCCCCACCCCATAACCTTTGATAGATTAAAGATATTACACTGCGTTTTATTGCATTCTGTATTAAATTACCTTTCCAATGATATATAACATGGTGGTATTATTCATGCATACCAAGGTTTTCACCATTTTGGTCACTCATTTCATGCTCAGTTTGTTGCCCCCCTAAAGCTTGTCGTTTAAAGATTCATTAGGATATATATCCTAAGTACATCTATATATATAACTAGCGTTTTGTGACCCGGCGTTGCCCGGGGGCAGAAATCATCCCCAGGCTCTATTGGGAGGAGGAATGAGTGTGTTCTGCAGGGACGGAGATTTGTATAAGGAACATACATACATACATACACACAAACGTCCATTTTTATATATATAGAAAACGGACATGTGTATGTATGTTCCTTATACACGTCTCCGTCCCTTGACCCACGGCCACGAAACTTGGCACACACGTTCCTTGCAGCCTGGAAGGAATCACTGCAGGGGTCAGACCCCCCTACACCCCCCGGTTTTCGGGGAGGGGGCCCAGATCGTCGGGAACCAAGGGGTTTGCATGGGGCTACAGGTCTGCTGCCACCCTGTGGTCACAGACGATTCTGCAGGTTCTGTGGGAGGGCTGAGCAGCTCAGCTACCAGACAGAGGGAGAACAGAAAGCGAAACTAAATGTTTTGCCTGCGTTGCCTGACTGGCCCAGGGTGGAAAGAGCAGGATCCAGGGAGTTCCAGCACCCAGTCGGATCTGAGAGGGGCCTATGTCCAGGGAGCTCACTGGCCACCTCTGCCTGTTTCTCATACGTCAAGGCTGTCCTGCTACAGGGCCTGCACACAGTAAGTGGGACCTTCAGATTGCTCTCTTAGTTGATGGTGTCCCTGTTTCCTCATTCATTTCACAGTGATCGTGTGCATTGTGGGTTCCAGGTCATCAATACTGCTTTATTTCAGGGACGGGTTCTATATGTCTATATATGCATCGCACTATGTCATGCTTTTGAGGGAGGTTTGCAGATTTGTGTGTCTGTTCCACCATTACTCTGGAACGCCTGGAACGCTGTGCACCACACGTGGTACACTCCTTCCTTACGATCTGGACAGATATACTGTGGGGGTAGGGCCCCCAAAGGCCCCCAGAGGTGGGGGTGCACTGCAGAACAGACTCATTCCTCCTCCTAATAGAGCCTGGGGATAATTTCTGCCCCCGGGCAACGCCGGGTCACAAAAAGCTAGTATATATATATAAAAACAGAAGTTTGAGATCCCTGATGTAGGCAGTGTTACGTATGCAGGAGGTTAGCCAGGGGTTAAGCCTGAGCAAGAGAGCTGGAGGGGTGGAGCCGATCACCCCTCCAATCAGGAGCCCTGAGCTATATGGGGTGGAGTTAACTTTACACAGAGGTTGGGCTGTTGCCTTCCCTTCAGTTGCCTGTTGCAATAAACATTCAAGCTGCCCCTGCCTTGTCTGAGTTTCTATTGCATGGGCCCCAATTTATAACAGGCAGTTCTCGCCAAAGAGCTCTGCTCCCTGAGCCACCGTTTTTGCATCTGGCTTCCCCGGCAGAGATCCGTGTTCCTGGCTGCTCTGAGCCAAACCTTTCACGGTAGTCCACTTTGCTTCCTCCCCACTTAGGTTTTGCAAATGACCATTGGAGGACTGGGAGGAAGGGAGTCACAGCTGAACCTGCCCGTCATGGACATGGGGGAAACGGCCACTTTCAACGTGGACGACGGGACCAGTGCTCCAGCCACCCTCGTCTATAACTTCAATAAGGTGGGTAACGACAACTGGCCAAGGGGAGGGCCTCAGTCATTCGGGCTGCAGAATCGTCACTTTCCTGGCACAGACTCAGACTTCTCAGGAACCCAGCAGTCCACAAATGGCCAAGTCCATTCGTGTGACTTCCTACACCAGTGTTTCTCAAACTGTGGGTCAGGACCCACTTGGCGGACCATGACCTGATGGGTCCCAGAAAGCTGGGAGCAGCCATCTTGGAAGCTGCAGATCTGACCCTTGCTATATTTCTTGGGGAGGATCAATCAATCAATCAATCAATCAATCAATCAATCAATCAATCAATCGTATTTATATACCACTTTTCTTTTTTTCTTTTCTTTTTTGCATAAAGTTTTTATTTATATATAAAGGAATTTGGTAAGGGATACAGAAAAAACCTGGGAAGGGGAATACATACAAGGAATAAACATTAGGAAACCCGTTACTGTGTAACTAATTCTTTTACTATATAATCTAATGACATTCTATATTTTTCCATCATCGGCTGTGTATAGTTTATCATTATAAAACTAAACTGAAAATTTAACTCAAGTTTTCACCTATACTAACATTGTTTATCCATCCAATCGTAAAATAGATTCCAATATTGAATGGTTTTATCTGACTTCTCACACAATCTTTCAGTTAAAATATCCATTTCTGCAATCTCATATATTTTCGCTATTTTATTTATATACTGCTTTTCAACACAAAGTTCACAGTTTGAATTTTCAAGTGAGGGTTTTTTATTTTTAGTTCAGGGCTTTTGCATCATATTTTGTCCTCATCTTGCTTTCTGTGAGGGCTGTTTCCTGGTTGTACAATGGCTGCAATCCAAGAATGCCAGTTTGCATTCCAGGGGTGTCGTTTGATTTCGTCACAACTACGGCACTTCCTGCTTGATAATGTCATTTCCAGCCATGACATCACTTCCAGCGAGTCCTGACCCAAGTGCCCTCCTAAAAATTGGGTCCTAGGGCTAAACGTTTGAGAACCACTGTCCTATGCAAACACACAACAAATGAACATGCCTTATATATGGAGTCAGACCATTGCTCCATTTAGTCCAGATTTGCCCACTCTGATAAGAAGAGCCCCATCTAGACCAGCTTCCTATATCTCACACTGGCCCACCACTGTGGAGCTCACCCACAGTGGCCCACCCATGGCCCACCCATGCTCAAGGAGCACATGATTGACTGCTGTTATCCTCAGAGATACAGGGATTAGATGGCCTGTCTGAGGTCAACCGAGGTGGTCACCTCAGGGAATACAATTTTGAGAACGAAGCACCTGTTTCCTTCTTGCCTATGCGGAAAGCTGATTCCTCCTGGCATGCAACTTTTTTATACGTGCCGCAGAATACTGAAAGCATTGGCAAGGCCGGAGTAATTCAATCGAGGCATATCCTTTGTCCCTACGCAGCTGCTGATTGGCTACAAATCCTGGCATGGGCAGGCTTGCTACATCACCAGAATGGACAAGGAGAACATTCAAGGCCTGGATGCTAGCCTCAAAAGGTTCCAGGTAAGAGAAGAAGCCGTGATGCCATGCTTACTCCTTGGGAGATGGTGACACCATCACAAGGAGGAAAAGGTTGTGGGTTTGCAGAAGGGGATGGCGGTTGAGCGTTGGTGGCTGAGGAGGAAACCATAGGCTCCTTCATGCTCCCTCCTGTATTGGTGGGGCTCATATGAAGAAAACTGACAAATGGTTGCTTCTCTGTCTTCTGCCGTAGACCAAGTTGTCCATCATGTTTCCCACGCAGAGAGAGGCAGCGACGCTTCTCCCATCCCTGGTTGATCGTTCCCTCTTGGGCACCACCATTAATGTCCTCTGCAGTCATGTCCCCATCTTCTGGGCTTAGAGAGGTGAGTGACAAATGAGGGCATTGTGGACCAGGCCCGTAGGTGTCTGGAGAACTTCAATTGCTTTCATGCGCATGTGTGTGCATATGCACTCTGACCAAAAGTCCACCAACTGCATAGGTCCTGCAGTGCCCACCTAGGCATGCCTACTCAGAAGTAAGCCCTATGGGATTCAATTGGACTTGTTCCCTGGTAAATGTGCCTCAGCTTGCAGCCTGAAATTTGCCAGTTACCTCTCCCAAAAGTGGCTGATAGGCTCCACCCCGTTTGCCAAGCACCACCCCTTAAGCTCCCAGACTCCACCCCTCTTACAACATTGGCTTCCAGAGACTTAGCTACTTACGGTGGCCAGGCTCAAGGGAGTGGCAACAGAACGCAGGTATCTTGTTGTCTCGTGTGCTCCTTGAGGCACCTGGTGGGCCACTGTGAGATACTGGACTAGATGGGACTTTGGCCTGATCCAGCAGGGCTCTTATATTCTTAGGATAGCAAATTTTGTTTTATTTACCTCAGAATGCCAGATACAAGGGAGTGCAACAGGACGCAGGCATCTTGTTGTCTTGTGTGCTCCCTGAGGCATCTGGTGGGCCACTGTGAGATACAGGAAGCTGGACTAGATGGGCCTTTGGCCTGATCCAGCAGGGCTCTTCTTGTGTTCTTGGGTGGAAGCTTTTTGCTATTGACTTGGTCTTTTCTCCATCACCAACCAACTCCTTCCTTTTGAAGAATTCCTCTTTCCACCCTCCTCCCAGCCTCCAGCAGGCAACTGTTTGAGCTTCCGTAAAGGTCTGAGCCTCAAGAGAGCTGATACATAGGACTCTTACATCAAAATGGACATCAGTTCCCAGCTTGGGCTCCTGTTTCTCCCTCACTCAAGCACAAGGTGGACACACAAGCTTTGGCCAGTTTCTCTGAAGGGAGGGAGCAGTGGTGTCATTCAAATGATTTAGGAACAGGAACTCACTTTTGATTGGCACTTGTCAGGAACCCAGAACCAGCCACGGAGCCCGTTAGGATCTGGAACGCCCGTTCTGGTCCGTTCCCCCTGAATGACATCACTGGGAGGGAGGGAGGATCCTGCCCCAGGGATAATTCCATCTTTGCCTTGCAGGCTCGTGGCAGAGGCGATGTGCTTCTTGATTGCTCCCCCGAGGAAGGGGAAAGCGGCATCTATTGGACCCCTCTACACAGCATTTGGGTGCTTTCTGAGGTTTGCTTCAGGGCTGATCACGCAGCTAATCCGAAGGGGATCGGGCCTGTGGGATCTTTTCCATGCTCGGAGGTCATCATCGCTGGACATTCATGTCATGCACAAGAGAGAGTGAGAGTGTTAGTCCCCACCCAGGAAGACACTATGAACAAAAAGAAGTCCAGGGAGAAGAGAACACACACGGTTTCCGCTCGTGCATACGATATTAAACTGTATTAAAATCACACAATAGCAGAATCCAGGCTATCTCTTTAAAACCTTTTCCAAACAGGGCAAACCGCCTAGTTGGCAGGGAATTGAATTTCAACTTAGTGCAGTGGTTCTCAAAGTTTTTAGCTTTTGGACCCACTTTTTAGGAAGACAATCTGTCCGGGACCCACCGGAAGTGATGTCATGGCCGGAAGTGCTGTCATTGTGACGCCAGAGCCTGCTGCTTTCCTGAGAAGGAAGCAATAAGCTGGGTTATTGCTCAGCCATTTTCCAACAGCAAAGTGAGTCAGAAAGAAAAAAAAATCCTATTTACAACCTTGACACAAGCAAAATAAACACACAGCCCTCCCCCTTTCCAGCCTTCCATCTTTTCAATATGGCTGCTCTAGGTGCTTCACAACCCACCTGAAATTGGCTCTCGACCCACTGCTAAGTCCTGCAGCGCTGACCTTAAGCCAATGTGACCAATGTCATCACATCGGGCCCCACGCTTTGGGGGGGGGGGCCCGCACCAGTGCAGTGAGCATATTGCTTGCTGCTGCAGTCAGGATCTCTTAGGATTGTATGCAGGTCAGTGGGGCCAGCAGAGCAGCTTTCCCTTGGGCCCTCTCGGCTGCCCCAGCTTCTGAAGTGCCCAAAATGGGCCTCCTGGAAGCAATTGGCAGTGACATCAACCTGTCACCACCAACTATTTCCAGGAGCCAGCCACACTTTGTGTGTGGCACCACAAGTGCTCTTCTTGGTGAGTGGGGGGCCCCACAGGAATGCCCCACATTGGGCCCCGCCCAGTGGTGTCATTCAAATGATTTAGGAACAGGAACTCACTTTTGATTGGCACTTGTCGGGAACCTAATGGAGCCCATTAGGATCCGGAACGCCCGTTCTGGTCCGTTCCCCCTGAATGACATCACTGGCCCCGACACTCCTAGAGCCAGGCCTGGGGTCCCGACCCACAGTTTGGGAACCACTGACCTAGTGTCTTTGCAGCCTTGTGCTCTCATGGATGTTGACCAACTCCTGGGCATTTTGATGAGAAACCAAAACGCTGCTTTCCCCCCAGACCTCTTTTGGTGTATGTGTCTTTTGTTCATATTCCTCTTCGTGCTCCTGTCCCCATGCAAGATGTGTTGTGCTTCCTGCAGCCATGCCTATCATTGCACACCAGCTGGAAGTGTGGAAGGACTTCCGCGTGTAAGCCGAGTCCTGGATTACAAGCTCTCTGTGGCAGAGAATACATGCACATGTGCTCTCCCTTTAGCCCCCAATGCTGCCTTCTGATCCCTGCATTTGTCCCTTCTCCTCCCAGATGGAAGTGCTGTATGACGCAGTTCACTTTCTTCCCCTGCTTAATAGCACCCTAACCCTGTCACCCTAGGGTGGCTGCCTCACCGAACAGCTGTGAGCAAAAGCTTGGAGACTCCTAGCTCAGGAAGGAAAAGGCGATGTCTCCCCCTCTCCATTTTTCAGCTTCGGATCACGACTGCTTGGACAACACAGTCAAGACGGCGAAGCGCTTAAATAAATGATGGGCGCCTTGCACTAACTCAAAGTGGCAGCCAGGCAGCCCCAGAGATGGTAAATAATAGATGGAGGGCTGGAATCTTTTGCAAGAGGTCCGTGCCTTTGCCAGGCAGCAGAGCCGTTCAGCTGTTAACACACCCATTGCTTCAGACCAGGAGGGAGGTGGGGATCATACAATGTATGGACGTGCATCCTTTTGTACTCTGCAGGGGCCTGTCCTGCACTGATTTTGGTTAAAGATGCATTAGGGGAAAAACTGTCTATTACCAACAGCTCAAAATATAGCAAGCTGCACGTCGCATAGGAACCTCAGTGTCTATGTTCATGCATTCACATGGGTTTGTGTTAGAGACAAAAA
This sequence comes from Lerista edwardsae, assembly GCA_029204185.1. NCBI lineage: Eukaryota > Metazoa > Chordata > Lepidosauria > Squamata > Scincidae > Lerista > Lerista edwardsae. The sequence continues at coordinate 1,251,042 of JAJKFI010000164.1, read as the reverse complement.
TGCATGCATTCTTGCCACCCAGACAAGGTTCGCCATAGCTTTCCTCCCAAGAAGTAAACGTCTTTTAATTTCACGGCTGCAGTCACCATCTGCGGTGAACTTGGAGCCCAGGAAAATAAAGTCTGTCACTGCTTTCATTTCTTCCCCTTCTATTTGCCAGGAAGTGATGGGAGTGGTTGCCATGATCTTAGTGTTGTTTTTTTAATGTTGAGCTTCAAGCCAATTTTGGCACTTTCCTTGGCTAGGGGTGGGTTGTTGTTTTTTTGTTAAACAATGCATACAAACACAAAACACTGCCTTCTGGGGCTTAAAATAATTTGAAGAAAAACACTGCATTTTGGGGTTGAAGGTATTTTCCAGAAATTAAAATAGAGGGCTTTTCCACGCAGAAATAATATTGTGGCTGCATCTGCTGATACTGTATCACCTATCTAGCGCACTTCTAAAGTATTTAAAATTAATAAAAATGAAACTTGGAATGAGAATGTAAAATAAAAAACACAGAACACTGCAGTTTGCTATTTTAATCAAGAAAATTTGGGGAAAAAATATCAAAAAAACACACTCCTACCCATGACATGCTCTTCCACAAATTCATCTAAGTCACAGACCCTCAGTCCATATCACTGGGCAGCCATTTCCATAGATTAGTCATGCATTGTGTAGAGTAGTATGTTTTTTTTTGGGAGGGGGGGTCCTTCTGCTAATCAGATTCATTGTCTTCGCATTCTGTACATTCAGTCTTCCTTACATCAGGGTATAAGATAGGTCAACATGCTCTTCCCTTGTTCATCTGAGCTGAGCCTAAAGTTATTAGTCTGGCAAGGGCAGGATTTGAACCATAGCCTTCCTGGGACATGGCTTAGAGTGCAATCCTAACCTGGAGTGAGGCCGGCACAGTTAGGCCAGCAAAGTTTGGCCGGCACAAGGGACACCGTAAAGCATGTTTGGACCACTCTCCGAGTCAGGGAGGATGGCGCCAGTGATGTCATGCAGGGGGAACGCAGGGGAACTCAGTTCCACTAGTTAAAATTAGGGCTGACTCCGCCCACTTCACTCTCCCTCCTCCCCCCTCCCAATTCCTCTGCAAAGAGCTTTTCTTCTTGGTTGGCCGGCACTCAGAGGGTTAAAGAGAGCGACTCCGGATTCCTAGGGAGGCAAAGGGGGAAGGGCTGCAGTGGGGAAGTCCCCCCTTCCTCGCTCCCTCCAGCCACACACGTGGAGTCAGCAGCTGCTCTGGTGAGTCTGCAGCCCACTGGGGAGAAAGCAGTGATGTCATTCAGGGGGAACGGACCAGGGGTTCCGGATCCTAACGGGCTCCATGGCTGCTTCTGGGTTTGTTTTTTTTCTTCAACATTTGAATTTGAACTCAGTAGTGAGTTCCTGTTCCTAAATCATTTGAATGACACCACTGGATGGCGCCCATCTGTGTGCTGGCCTCTCTGACTCCGAGAGTGGTCCAAACATACTTACTTTACTCAACAGGCAGCACTAGCTCTCCGAAGTCTGAAACTTGTAAACCTTAGGACGCAATCCAAGGTGCCTTTTGGACCGCGCATGTGCCTTGCATTGGCCAAGGCTGCCGCAAACATGCTGGAAAGCACACCTGCACCAGCCGAAGAGGTGCTGCGCCAAAGCAAGCACTTGCATTGCCCCAGGCACACCAGTGGAGGCAACCAGTACGTTGCTCCTGCGCCGGCCAAGTTCGATCAGCGCAGGGGCTTTTCTCGGCAGGGGGAAGGCGGGAGGAGGCGGGATGTTCTGGTGGGCGGAGCAGCCCAGGGAGGGGGTGGAGCTTGGATGTGGCTAGTAGGCTTCATCCACAGAGGCAGATCTAAGGGAGGGCAGAGCTCTAAGTTTTGCAAGAAGCCTTACCTTGCAGTGGAAATCGCTCCTCTCTTGCACCGTTTTAGCCAATCCTCACAGGGAAAAGCAACACCTTGGCGTTGCTTACTGGCTACGGCAGCAAGGGAGAGGCGGGATTTACATGACAGGGTAAGGCTCCTTGCAACACTTAGAGCTTTGCCCTCCCTGTAGATCCGCCTCTGTTCATCCCAAACCCCATCCCCTGCCTGCACTGCCCAAGTCAGGATTGCACCCTGAGGACCACAAGATGGAAGAACATAATATCTGGCGGGGGCTCCTGGTTCTCTTGTTCAACCGCTCCTCATCAAACCACCACCTCATTCCCCTTTTTGGCCATATCTTTAAGTAGGAGACAAAACCATAGTGCCACTGAGCATACACAGAGAGCCTACTCTCCCCCCGCTCCAGATTTTCAGAGCTGATCCTCCTTCTTGGGCAGATCTGATGGTGGAGCTGCCATTCAGGCCAGACCCCCCCCCCCAAATGTCTGCTCTCTTTAGAAGATGCTGGTCCTTAGAAGGCCTCCCTGATCCGCTGTTGGGGGTGTGGGTTTGCACCCCTTGGGCCCAGTACCCAGGGCAATTGCCCCCTAAGCCCCCTTGGGCATGCCATTGATGCTGGTTCTCCTAACCTGATTGAGATAGCTTTTTCTCACTCTTGGTAATCAGCTGCACAGACTCCTGGCACTTGGGGGGAGGAGGCACCAAAGGCTTCCCCCATCACCAGGAGCTCACCAGCTGTCCCCACCCTGCCTCCCGGTCCATGAAAGGGAAGAAGGGAACAGAGCTGAAGAGGAAATGCAGAGGAGAGTTGCAACTAGAGCACTGGAGAGGAAACCCGGGGGGAGGAGGTGTGGTGGATATGCCCCCTGTTCACCACCACCCCAGGAATGCGTTGTCCTCATAGATGGATGGCCACTACATCTAACTCAGAGTTAGTGCAGCAACTTTTCTTGGGTGCAAGGGAGTGGCAACAGGATGCAAGCACCTTGTTGTCTCGTGCCTCCCTGGGACACCTGGTGGGCCGCTGTGAGATACAGGAAGCTGGACTAGATGGGCCTTTGGCCTGGAATTATGCACGGAAGGGATAGAGTTGATAAAGGGATGTTCGTTTCCCTCTCTCAAAACACCAGAACCAGGGGGCATCCGCTAAAACTGAGGGTTAGGAGAGTTAAAACAGATAAAAGGAAGTACTTTTTTACCCAGCAGGTAGTTAATCTGTGGAACGCTTTGCCACAGGAGGTGGTGATGGCATCTGGTCTTGATGCCTTTAAGAGGGGATTGGACAGATTTCTGGAAGAAAAGTCCATTGTGGGCTATAGGCAATGATGGGTTGTAGCCTCCTTACATTAATAGTAGGCTACTTCAGAGAACTGGGTGCGAGGGAGTGGCAACAGGATGCAAGCATCTTGTTGTCTTGTGCCTCCCTGGGGCACCTGGTGGGCCGCTGTGAGATACAGGAAGCTGGACTAGATGGGCCTTTGGCCTGATCCAGCAGAGGGCTTCTTATGTTCTTATGTTCTTATGATCCAGCAGGGCTCTTCTTATGTTCTTCTCACAGCATGCTGACCCCTGCAGTCTTCTCCTCTTGTGACGTCACACTCCTGGCTTCCGGGAGACCCTTCCGGGTTCTGCGGCTCTGCTTCCAAGGCAACCATCCATGGTAACAATTCGACAGATGACCTAGAAACAGAGCCACAGAACCCGGAAGAGTCATCAACCCAGCCATCTCCAAACCCCCACGGGACGCCCCCAGCCCTCTCACGGCACACGGGTCGAAAACGGCCCACTGAGCTGCATCGCACAGCAAACCAAAGCCACACACGCTGCCCAGGCCCTCTCGCCTTCCCCTGGCCTGGCTCTGCCCCTAGCCCCGGGCCAGGACGTAAGCGATTCCACACATCACTGGAGACCATGCCAGGAGCTTCGCGGCGCGGAGGTCCTCCTTGGAGACCCCGCTGTACAGCGTGCCTTCGGCCATCGGATCCGACCAATTGGGGTTCTGGAAGCCCGGCTGGGCCATCTGCTTGCCGTTCAAAGAGCCGTGTCCTCCTCGGGACACGCGAGACCTGCCCAGGGAGCTCAGGCCGTAGCCCACCGCGGCCCCCGCCGCAGCCGCCCCCGCCACCTTCATCCCGCGGCTGCCGCTGCCTGCTTGGCTCTGCCCACTGCCTTTGGGCGGCGCGTGGAAGCCTCCACGGGACGATCCCCTGCTGCCGCCTTTGCCCCCAGCGCTGCCACCCCTGCCTCCGCCACCCCTGCGGCAAAGGGCTGCGTTGCTGAAGAGAGCGAGGAGCAGGAACGCGGCCCAACACCAGGAGGCCCAGGTCTTCCTCATTGCGCCACACCTGGAACAGAAGCACAGGCAGAAGCAGAGTGAGAAGGTTGCCCAGAAAAAAGACTCCACTCCTTCACAGTTCACAAGCACGGCCGTCTGTGGCAGCTGCAGCAGACCCTAGACTCTGGAATTAAATGGGGAATCCTCGAGATACTCCATTTGCGTGAGGCAAAACCTCATGGCAGTCATTTTCAATGGTTTTTCTTGCCACGGTACACAGACCTCTATGATCTTTTCTATGGTCTTTGCCACTTGTGATGTCACTTCCGGGAGGCTCTTCCAGGTTCTAAGGCTCTGTTTCGAAGGCAACTAGTAACAAATTGCGGGTCCCTCTCCTGCGGGGGGAGGGGGCTCTGCCGGCGGAGGAAGAGGGACTGACAATTCGTTACTACTGACAGTTGCCCACAAAACAGAGTTGCAGAACCTAGAAGGGGTTTTCAGCTGGTTTCAACCACTCCAAACTTGAGTGTGCTCCAAATTCTCACAGATCCAATGCTGCTCCCCCCCCCAGGGACTCGCATAGCTAATGAAAGTGCAGAGGGCAAAATGACACCCTGGAACTGATGTCACAACCGGAGGTGACGTCATAGTTGTTTCTTTGGCCATAATGTTTGACAGAGTAAAGATATTACACTCTGGTTTAATTGCATTCTGCGTCAAATTCAATGGCAGGAGGTGTGGACTGATGGTTGAGCTGCTGGTAATGCCTGAAGCTAAGCAGGAGAATCTGTGGTCTATTTTGGGATGGGAGACGGAATGCCAGGCTATGACAAGCTGCAGTACCCGTTGTGGCAGAAAGGAGTCACCGTGGAGCTGATTAACCAGTGTGGGAATGTGTGAGAAGGCCAGCTGGCCAAAGAACAGAGTATGACAGATTGGACTTACAACTGCCTGCTGAAGCTTGAAGGCACACAGCCGGAAGAGAGAACCACACTGTGAAGCTATATCTGGGACTGAGGATTCACTGAATCACAGAATAATAGTGGATATTTATAAAAACCCATTGAAAAATTGTGCCCATCTAAGCCACCTTAGGCAAGGCGGGGTATAAATTCTTCAAAAAAAAAAAAATCCACATCAAATGCATGCAGCATGCTGGACGTGGTGGCGCAGTGGGTTAAACCACTGCTGCTGGGCATTCCGACCGGAAGGTTGGGAGTTCAAGATTGCATGACAGAGTGAGCTCCCGTTGCTTGTCCCAGCTCCTGCCAACCTAGCAGTTCGAAAACACCTAAATGCAAGTAGATAAATAGGGACCACTTCAGTGGGAAGGGAATGGTGTTCCATGCGCTACGGCATATAGTCATGCTGGCCACATGACCACGGAAGCTTGTCCTTGGACAAACGCTGGCTCTTCGGCTTAGAGATGAGCACCACCCCCTATAGTCGGTCACGACTAGACCATTCGGTTGTGGGGAAACCTTTACCTTTACCTAGTAGTAATAACTCATCCACAATTTTGGCCACTGGTATCCAGCCCAGCTTGTTTCCCACCCCCTTAAGCTTGCTGGCCAGTGCAGTTGCACCCCCCTGCACATCTTCAGCTACACCCCTGCCCCCAGGTGGCTCTGCTGAATACACTCCTGGTCTCATGACACGGCAGAACTTTCTGGGAACGAGGAGAAAAATGCTGAACAACTGCTCTCCTGGCACGTGTGCGTGCACACACATGATCAGCCTTCACAAAAGCCCAAACCACGAGAGAGTGAAACGGACACACACTTTTGCTGCCGAGGCTGTGCGCAACAATGGGATGCTCTCTATTATGTGGTCGATGCAGCGCCGGAGCGAAGCGCTGACAGAAGCAGGGCCAGGCTTTTGCAGAAGTCGAGGGGGACAGGGGTGTGGGACCGACTTCTGTAATCAAGGAGGGAAATGGGGAAAAAACCCCAGCATCTAGCAGTTTCAGATGCTGACCATGCCGACATTGCAAGCAGCACCCTTTCCAAAGCATTATACCTCAAAACCACCGACTGGCAGTTACACAGCCAGGCCTCCTGAAGAACATAAGAACATAAGAAGAGCCTTGCTGGATCAGGCCAAAGGCCCATCTAGTCCAGCCTCCTGTATCTCACAGCGGCCCACCAGGTGCCCCAGGGAGCCATGAGACAACAAGATGCTTGCATCCTGTTGCCACTCCCTTGCACCCAGTACTCTGAAGTAGCCCACCACCTTTGTAAGGAGGTTGCACAATCCATCATTGCCTATAGCCCACGATGGACCTTTCCTCCAGAAATCCGTCCAATCCCCTCTTAAAGGCATCTAGACCAGATGCCATCACCACCTCCTGTGGCAAAGGAGGAGGATCCTGAAGGATGAAGGATGGGGAAAACAGTCAAGGAGCATAGGGGTGATGAGCTTGGCTTCTTGCACCAGGACCCAAAACTGCCTGGCATACTGGAATTCCTGGAAAACCACTGGAATAAGTTCAGGGGGCTGAGACGGCTGGAAAACGGTGGCTCAGAAGATGGTGTCTGTGGCCTCATGCAAGCAGGGCTGGCTTTAAGCCAAGGTGACCAATGTCATCACATTGGGCCCTGCACTTTAGGGGCCCCTGCACCAGTGCAGCAAACATATCACCTGCTGCAGCAGCCAGAATTTCTATGGGTTGTACGTCAGTGGGGTGAGCAGAGCAGCTTTACCCTGAGCCCTCCTACCGGCCCCTGCCTCCTAACTTGCCCCAAATGGGCCTCCCCAAATGAGCCTCCAAATGTCATCAGGTCACCACAAGCGCTTTTCTTGGTGAGTGGGGGGGGGCAAGGGGAGGGGGGGCCTCCACAGGAATGCCCCACATTGGGCCCCGCTGCTGCTAGAGCATGCAAGTACAAGACCAACATTCTACCAAGTTGCAACTACATCAGTTGACCCTGTCTGTAGCTTCAGCCAGTAGGCTGACTTCGTCTGTCACTCATTCCAACTCCCTAGAGGGGAATGGAAGAAGGAGTGTGAAGGAGTGTGACACTCTAGCCCACTCATCTCCTCTCGTCCACACACTTGTCTGTCCTTCTCTTCCTTTTCCAAAGCAGGGAATGGGAGGAGGAGGATTATAGTGGACATGAGCTGGGGAGACAGAAGTAACCCACTCCAGCTCCCTGCTGCCTGAGGCGCCATTCTCAGTTGGCCACATGGATGGGCCAACCGTGGCTGCTAATTGGCACAGAAAAGTCGCCGTTTGTCAAGGACTTCAGAAATGTCACTTTCACTAACACTCTAAATTCCACCCCCTTCAAATCAATCTCAGGAACTTTCCAGCACATAGGGCTCATCCTGTGATTTGGCTCCGTCAGGAGTAAACCACAGGAGCCAACCTCTGAAGAGTTGCTCCTTCCTTGCCTACCTTCCTTGCCTACCACATCTGCATCCATCCCTTCTTTCCATGTCCTCTGGGCACTGAGCACGAAGGAATATCATGTCTGTCACAATAACCCTGTGACGTTTCTTAGGGTGGCTCTACTGGCCCAAGAGTGACAGAGTGAACTTTCAGCGGCTGAGAAGGGGATTTGGAGCCATTCCTCTTTGACTTTCATAAGAGTCAGAGGTTGGCCATGTGGGGTGCTTGCTGGCCAAGAAGACTGGGCTCATCCTGGCCCGCCAGGCCAGGCCAATACCTGAACACCAGTGGCAGTACTCAATGTGCCATCAGGATGCCATGGGGACCCAGCGCAGAGCTTCACCCTAGAGTTCCCAGACCATTGCTGTTGCCTTATATTCTGTCCATGACTGCCATAGTGCAGCAATTTTCAACCAGTGTGCCGTGGCACACCCATGAGAGGTCTACAGGTGTGCCAAAAGAGTTTGGCGCATAGAGGATGAAAGTTGCTGAACTCTTCCAGGATCTTCCATGGAGGAAGAGGGACAGACCATTTGTTGCTATGGACAGTTGCCCTGGAAACAGCCACCCAACCCAGAAGAGTCTCCAGGAAGCCAGAAGTGACATCACAAGAGGCCAAGACCATAGAGAAGACCATAGAGGTCAGAATGTCGTGAGAAGAAAAACATTGAAAATCACGGCCATAGAGCCTCTCACCAGGACTGTTGATCCATAAGAACTCCTGCAAGATGCAGCCCCAAACTCTCATGGGATTTGGCCTTTTCCCAAACAAATCTTCCCCCCTCCCCTCATTCAGAAAAAGACAAATATGCACGGAATTTTCCTGTTCTAAAGGAAATTTTCCTACCTAGCAAGGCTGGAATGACAAGAGGGAAACGACAACAGCTCTGTATCCACAAAAGGCATATTGATTCCCTTACACTATAGCCCAAGGTATGTCTCTTCAGAAGTCAATCCCGAAAGAAGTAAATTCCGGAGTGAATCGAACTCCCTCTGAATTCAAAGAGAGTTACTCCAGGGTCAGCATGCAGGATGGCAGCCTTTGCAGTTCAAAATACGATGTTAAAATGTGTGCCAAATTTGGGCCATTGAGATGTCATCGATGAGAAAAACCCCATCAGTATGGAGGAAGCTTATTTACCAGCTGTGCCTTAAATATGAAAAAGACATTTTGTACAACAACAGCAACAAATAAAGCAATACAGGCGTGCCCCAGTATCCACTGATTTGCTATCCACAATTTCCGTTATCCGCAGATACCACGGATACTGGTATACGGATACTGGATACGGATACTATGAAAAAAATGGGGGAAAATTAAACAAATCTCCTTTTTTAACCTGGTTGCAGCAAAACCACTGGTGTACCCCTATCATTAAAAAGGCGGCCCCAGTACCCACGGATTCAGGTATCCGCTGCCGTCTGTGTCTGGAATGGAACCCCAGCGGATACTGGGGCGTGTCTATATTTTGGATGAACAGCACATCTCTTACATGTCAAAAAGGGGGGAGTGTGATGGGACAAAAGTTTAAAAAAGCAGTGAGAAAAGCCTCCAATTTTAGCACCCAAGAATGGTGAACACATGCAGCCTCAAGAGTTAAGATCGGCAGTGTCCATAATCGTTCCCCCTCCAAAGAAAGTCGGTAAAGAAAACCACTCCACTTACTTTCTCCCAGTGGGGACCCTCGGTGGGGAAAGGGTCTTTGCCTACGGAGAGCTGTTGACGAGCTGCATTCCACGAGGACCGTCAGTGCAATTGTCCAAGCACGGTCCAGCCGAACGGTGGAGAACAAAAGCCTGGAGTCCCACTGTCACCTGACCGATAACCGCAGCAAGCCAGGCTTTGCTTGTTTTTCGCAGTGGGCCTGCACAACTTGTGACCCAACCAGGAGATGCATGGGTGAGGGGCTGTTGGAGCCGGACACCCCTTTGAAATTTTTGCAGAGTTAGCACGATGGGGGGGGGAAGGTCACCTGGGCTTGGTTAGATCAAGTGAACATTATTCGGTGGGGAGAAATCAGTGATGTCATGCAGGGGGAACGCAGGGGAACTCAGTTCCACTAGTTAAAATTAGGGCTGACTCCGCCCACTTCACTCTCCCTCCTCCCCCCTCCCAATTCCTCTGCAAAGAGCTTTTCTTCTTGGTTGGCCGGCACTCAGAGGGTTAAAGGGAGCGACTCTGGATTCCTAGGGGGGCGAAGCTGAAATGATTTTTTTTTCAAAGTGTTGTAAGTGCGCCGTAAAGCTTGTTTGCTCCGGGAGGACCTGAAGGCTGGCGCAAGCAATTTGTGTTGACCTCCCTGCGCCTGGGGCCACGTGGACGTGGTCAGGCTAGTCTTGCAAGCCTGGCACAGCTCCTGAGGGAGGGTGACAGGAAGCCGAATGGGGCAGAGAGGAGACAGAACGGGCGGGCAGGCCGGGGGTGTGTGTGGAAGCAGGATCCAGCCTTTGGACTGGATCCTGACTTCCGTTTCTGGTCTGGGTGACCAGAACATGACATGGGGTGGTGCAGCTCCAAAGAGCTGGCTGGGCTGCAGCACATGACATGGGGAAGGGGAATATTTTCTCCTTTCCCCAGCTAGCATGGCAACAGCTCCAAGCTGGATAGGGGGCAGCTGTGTCGGCCTGCCTATTCCCGCCTGGGGTTTGGATTGCGCTGACAGTGGCTGAGCAGATGTCTCTAGGAGCACACCACAGATCTGCATCCTGTTGTTGCTCCCTTGCAACTGGGATTCAGAAACGGCCTTCTTCTGAAACCAGGTGGTGGCATGATCTGGTTTGTAATCTGCGATCCAATTTTTAATTTGTCCAATAATCCCCTTTGAAAGGCATCTAGGCCAGGCGTCGCCACCACATCATGTGGCAAGGAGTTCCACAGATTAACGACACACTAAGTACACCAATATTTTCTTTTGTCTGGTCTCACTCTCTTGATGCTCCGGTTTAGTGACTGACCCCTGATTCTGGTGTTGTGTGAGAGGTAAAAGAACCTCCCTCTATCCATCCCCTACATAATTTTGTATGTCACAATCCTATCCCCCTCAGGTGCCTTTTTTTTCCTAGACCGAAGAGCCCCAAACGCTACAATCAAACAAAGCCTCCAATATCTATTCTTTTGTTTCTATTCACAAAGTGCTTTAATTAATACAAAATAATCTAGCTGCATGTGCTTTATACTATGCCGAACTTTTACAGAACAGGATTAACAGTGAGTTATTGCCCAACCCACAGTCCAAATACTGGTTTGACATATCACAGAGGTGCCCTTTTGTTCCTGCAACAGCACAACTTTCAACAGATTCATGAACAAAAGACTGAAAAATTAAAAAAGTCAAGGAACTCTGAAGATACACAGCAAAACTGAATAGTAGCCCAAGTTTTGTGGGCAGGTGAACCACAGGCCAGGCTATCACTAACTAAAACAAATGGGTTATATTATTATTATTATGGGGTGAGCAAGAAAATATACCAAATTTGCACTTCGCATGGAAGCTCGCAGCTTCTAGACCAAGCCTCCTGTCTGCAAGTCTCCACTTGATTGTGAAACTTGCAGAACTTTTCAGCCAGCAAAAAAGGCTCCAAAACTAGATTGCACCATTTCAGTCTTTGAAATAGCAACAGGCATCAGCACTGAGGCATCGGATGGGCACCAATTCTGTCTGGGATGAAGGGTGCAGGGCAGCTTGCCCAAGACACAGCCTCAGGTCTGTGAGAGGGTAGAGGGACTCAGCCTGGTAGAGGGACGGGGCTGCCTCCACCACTTCTTCCCACATCTCCGACACTCTAGCCTTCCACTCTTGTCTCCTCTTACACTCTAGCACTCCACTCTCCTCCCCACCAAACGTCCTCTTCTACTCACTCTTCCTTTTTCCTCTTGGCCTGCCATCTTGGGCACCAGGAAGGGCTTAGCCTGGCCCTGGAAGGATACAATTCACGACCTCTTCCAAACCCAACAGATCTTGTCTCAAGCTGATGCAACCCGGAGATCTGACACTGAAACGGGACCTGATCTAAAGCTACATCCAAGAGCCAGTTTATACATTCAGCAGGAACAAGCAGGAACACTCGTCTCAGACAGAACTTCCGGAGGCCAAAGGCTTGTGCATTTGTGCTCTCTTCCATGGAGCAAATTTATGTGCAAAACAAGCATGTCAAGAGTTCTTTCTAGCCATGCTATTTTTCTCAATGCAAGTCAAAGGCCAGCCCAAGATCTCCTGCTACCGGAAGTGGCAAGCTAAATGAGGCACCCCTTACTGGGCACTGCACCAGCTCCCAACTCCCAACTCCCTAGATGTTCCCAGCCCACTCCTTTCCCTCATAATTCATCTCTGTCTCACCACCCTTTTCCAATCAAGGGAGTGGGGAAAGGAGAAAAACAGTAAGTGGGTGACACTTCCCACCAACCTGTTGCCTGAGACAATGGCCCCAGCTGACCTTCTAGGTAGGCCGTCCCTGACAATGTGCTTCAATTAAGTTTTTCTGGACACTCCAACATACATCAGACATGTGCTTTTTAAATGCTGCAGAGGACACCTTCACAGCCCAACCAAGGACTAGAACCAATACAAGAACATTTTGTGAACTGAAAATGTACATTTGGACAACAAAAGCGTTAAAATAATAATCACAGTTGAAAACTGGCTTGTGCAATTGGACCCCAGGAAATGAACATGGGGAGGGGGCTTCCAAAACGCACCACCGGAGAGCAACTGGCTGGTTTACGTACAAATCATTCCAAAAATAATGTTATTTGTACAAATTATTGCTGACACTTTCCGGCGCAGGTGATATTTGGCATCAGTTAATACCAACAAGAATAGAAAAGGTTGAAGCATTAAAAAAAATATCCACAATCAAACTAGTGCAATTTGGAAGTGAAAGGATGTTATGAGGTTATCAAGAAGATGTGTGTGTGTGTGGGGGGGGAAACTACAGCAGGATTCACTGGGGGCACAATCCTAACCTGGAGTTAAAAGGTAAAGGTTTCCCCACGACCGAATGGTCTAGTCGTGAACAACTGTAGGGGGAGGTGCTCATCTCCGTTTCTAAGCCTGTAGAGCCGGCGTTTGTCCGAGGACAACGCCGGGGGTTAAACTACTGCTGCTGGGCTTGCTGACCGGAAGGTTGGCAGTTCGAGACCATGCGACAGAGTGAGCTCCCGTCGCTTGTCCCAGCTCCTGCCAATCTAGCAGTTCGAAAGCACCTAAAAATGCAAGTAGATAAATAGGGACCACTTTGGTGGGATGGGTAACGGCGTTCTGTGTGCCTTGGTGTATAGTCATGCCCGGCCACATGACCACGGAAGCTTGTCCTCGGACAAACGCCGGCTCTTCGGCTTAGAAACGGAGATGAGCACCGCCCCCTACAGTCGGTCACGACTTGACCATTTGGTTGTGGGAAAACCTTTACCTTTACTATTAAAAAGTTTGGGAAGCATTGGTTTTACTTACTTGAGCAAGGGGTGGGGTGGTGGAGACATTTCAGTGTAGGGTTACAAATGCAGGGTTCAGCTGACATTCTTTAAAATGTGCTTTTATTTAAAATGTGCTAAAGGGATTTGTGCTTTTGGCATGGCTATCTCGGCCACAGTTGCATTTCATGGTTCGTCATGTGCTATGTAAAGCTGGCAAGCTGGCCAGAAATTCAGATGCCCCAGGAGAGAGCGGCATGAAACACTGGTGGTTATGGGATTCCTCCTCTTGTTCTCTGTAGACCTTCCCAAACCCAGTTTTATATGGCCAGGGCCACTAGGCAGGCCTGTAATGTTGGCCAACCTGGACTGAGTAGCAAGTCACATGGACAGAGGAGGTAGCCAGAGGGAGCAATTATTCAAGAGTCTCAGGGCACTGATTGGCTCCTCCAGTCACCTGAACCCTGCTAGGCTACAGAGCTGCAGTACCATGCTTGGGCCACGCTGGGGGTGGCACTGCAGAGCAGAAGTCAGGAGAGATGCTGCAACTTCAATCTGACGAGGAAAGTTCGAGGAACCTCAAGATTTGCCCAAGACGGAATTCTCATACCTTCCCCCTCTGGGGCTTGGCGACAATCTGTCTTTCCCAAAGTACCATGAAGTGGAAGGAGGGGCATAAAGACCCTGAGGAAAACTCCAAGCAGACAGGCTGTGGAAGGGATTGACAATTTGGTCAGGCCAAATAAGACATGCTTTGCCAGTGGGGAAGTTCTGCGGAAATTCTGCTGCTGTAGCAGACCAAGATTTGCTTTCTTTTCCCAGTGGGGACTTCCTTCAGAAGAGGGGTCTCCAAACTACAGCCTGGAGAACAAACCTGGCCCACCACAGTATATCTAGCCCGCAGCAACTTAAATTTTTTTTCGCCCAACCACTGGGTCAGACAGTTAACATGTGCAGTTCTGTCCCCTGCACTCTTTTCCAAGGGCCCAGAGCAGTGGCATCTTGGCTAGGCTAGGCATCTTGGCATCTTGGCTAGGCCTCGTACTCAGTCACTTGGGCCACTCTTGAAGACCCTTAAAATGTCAACCTCACGCCTGCTGATAAAACAAATCGGGTTTCTGCACACTCACTTTTCAACAACACTGTAAAACAATCACAACGAGGAAATAGCTTCATTTTTGCATATGCGCCAACAAATCGGATCAACCCAGGTCTCCGCCACAGGTCAGGCAGAGAGAGTTGGCTGTGTGTGCTCACTTCCATCTAATAGAAAGCTGATTCTTTTTGGCCCACAAAAACGTGTAACATATATAATGTGGCCCTCAAACTGAAATGTTTGGAGACCTCTGCTTTCGAGGAGCTGGGGACAGAGGGTGGCTTGGAAGCCCCAATGCGGAAGAGGAGGACAGGAGGGGGTTCTAAGCTCTGCAACCAGCCTAGTGGAAGGACGCGAGCCCACTAAGGACACTAAAGCACATGGCGGAACTAGAGGGAAAGAGGCCATAAGATGAGTGGGTGGATGATGGAAGGAAGACCTGCTAAGATGTGGCCCTCTCAAGTGCGTGGGCATGTGAAATTTTTTCCTCAAGCACCAAAAGCCAGATGCCCTCCAGGCCTCAATGGGCACTGCTAAGCCAGGAGGTTTCAAGGCTAGAACAAGATGTTCTTGCGCGGAAAGACAACATACTCCCCACCCTCCAAAATGCCAGCCAACAGCACCCCATCAGGTGTCTCTGGCCAGATCTACCAGCCCTCCGATGCCCACATGGGGCAACCAGACAACTGCATAACAGCTCACAAGCAAGACATGAACGACCCTCTCCTGGGGCTGTTCCCAGCAGGTGATCCTTGGAGGTAGGCAGCCTCGGCGCATAGAGGCCCCACTGAGTTAACCGTCGAAGATTGTCGAGTTCATCTTCTACAACGGGGGGACAAAGGAAGAGGCAGTGGCCAGCGCAGGTTCTGTGTCCAAGTTTGCGGGAGGAAAAGTGCCTCCTTTGCGCCGTCTAGCACATTCTCCATGTAAACAAGTCTTCCAGAAAACTTCTCTTCCGGAGCCTGGGCGGCGGCAGAGCCCTTAAAATGCTTCACATGGTTGCGGGACCATCGACTATCTCGTCTAATCGCCGCTCGATCATGACACGCAGGACAGAATACCTGAAAAATAATTTCACCGAAGCAGCCAGGTTAGTGAAAGCAATTCCTGAAATGTGTGCTGTTGAGTGCATTTCAGGCAGGCATCAGCCACCCCTTTTAGAATTTTCAGTGTTTTTCTTCATTGAACACTGACCTCTATGGTCTTCTCTATGGTCTTCGCCTCGTGTGATGTCACTTCCGGTCTCTGGGAGACTTTTCCGGGTTCTGCAGCTCTGTTTCTAGGGCATCTCTCTGTAGTCATGAAATTGCCTGTCCCTCTTCCTCCATCGGCTCTGCAGACGATTTGTGACTACAGACAGTCGCCCTAGAAACAGAGTCGCAGAACCCGGAAGAGTTTTTTTCAGCCATTTTCAACAGCTGTGCACCAAACTCCACACATGTGGACCTTTTGCGGCACAGCAATGTGCCACAGTACACCAGTTGAAAATCACAGTCCCAGCTCTGGCTCCACAGAAACGTACGCAAGAACAAATGTGTTAGCTTGTAAGGGGCCACAAGAATTGGTTGGTTCGTACAGTAAATCTAAAACTAGCAGCAACCAAGCCTCCTAAGCAAGTTAAAATTCCACAGTAAACATACACATTTTTATGCAGTGACAAAAGATCATAACTGTAGGTGCCACATGTACAGGGCTAGGGAGCATGCACCACATAAAACAGGGCATCACTATGGAACTCATTTCCAAGCTCAGCTGGTGTGGGAAATAGAGGCACAGACCCACCGAATAGCCTTAAAGTACAGGCATTACCCAGAATCCTCTGGGGTTCCATTCCAGACCTGACTGTGGATAACCTGAAACTGTGGATATGGGGGGTGTCTTTCTAAAGTTGGGGAGCATCAGTAGTTTTGTTGCAACAAGGTTAAAAAAATGTCTAATGCTCCCCTATCTTTTTAATAGGTGTCCCAGTATCCATGGTATTTGTGGATAACTGAAACCATGGATACTGAGTCAGTGGATACCGAGGTCACCCTGTACTTGTGCTAACCTACAGTGCCTTGGGACCAGGTTAAGACTAATAACTTGAAATGCACTTGGATGCATGTGGAGCCCCTGAATTAAGGAACGTATAGCCCATGGCAGTAGGAGCCACCGCTGTGACATTCTGAACCAACTGCAATTTCTGAAAGGTCTTCAAGGGCAGCCCCACATGCAATGCATTGCAGTAGTCAAGCCTGTGCATTACCAGGACAGGGATACTGTTGGCAGGCTTCCTCTTTGTCTGGGAGGAAAGAGCTCAAGAGAGGCGAAGTCTGCAAGTCCGAGCCTGGGCAGGCTCAATTCAGTGGGACTTATTTCTAGGCACTGGCCCTATAGCACTTTCAACATTATTCATGAGAACACTCCCAGGACCTGTCCGTAAAAAATAGAGCTCAACTTTGGCCACCATCCTTTGAAGTGCTTGAAAAACTTAGTCCTGAGGACTAGAAACTTGCCCTTCCTGGTGCTTCCTCCTCTGCTAGGACAAACTTACTTGTGCCTGAGTTTCTTCACTTCACGGTCTTCTTCTTCTTTGAGCTTCTGGATGAAGCTCTTCAGGACGGGCATCTCAAATTTGATATACTGAGCAACCTGCATGGATGGAGAGAGGGGAACAGAGAGTTCTCAGGCAGATCGTTTCAAAAAGCATTGTGCAAGCCAGAAACGGCTCCACGCAGCTCTTGATCTGAGAGCCTAAAAGAGCTCATCAAACACTCCAGGTGTCCAGTACAGCTCTAAAAGGCAAAGGTGAGTCTGTTCAAGAAGTCCCTGCAGTTCAAGATGTCCCTGCACTTTGAATTACATGTTGAGGAATAAGGAAACACTAATGGTGGTAACCGAAGTCACCTCTCTAAGCCCTCTCTTGCACAGGCTTTGAAAGGTTGCCACAACTACCCCAAAATGAGGTTTTGTGACCCCATTGGGGTCACGACCCACAGGTTGAAGAACATTGGTCTAAGCTGCAGTAGCCACTGGTCACATCTCGCAGCAAAAACTCTGTGCCTCAGCATACACTATTTTGGTCTGTTCTAATGCAACGTCAACCTGCAAGTTCTGGCATTGTAAGAGGAGAAGAATTCTCTCCTTCACCACCTCTAGCTTTCCACACCACAGCATGTCCTCTCCTAGCCATCTTTTTTTTCTGAAACTGAAACATCAGGTATATTTCAATCCAAGCTGGGCCATGACTTCCTAGCATCTAGGGGGGGGGCATGTTGAAACACATGACGACTGTCAGCTCTGCCACCAAACCTCCTACTCCCCATATTAAAAAAGGAAGAGAAATAGCCCAGATGAGGAAGGGCAGAGGGGACTGGGTTGGAACTTTTGGACTCTCTAGCTCACGTTCTCTACTCCTCCACACTTCTTCTTTCGCTCTATTTTCCTTCTTCCTTTTTCAATTCAAGGAGCGAGTGGTGAAGGGGCACGTCCCTCTCTAGCCGGGCTGGCCTCGATTTCAGCCCTAGCTCAGATTTAAGAGAGTGAAGGCCTGTAACCATCACAAAATGCAGAGCCTGGGAAATACAGAGCACAGTCCTAACCTTGAGTTAGACCAGCACAAGTTAAGGCAGCAAAGTTTGGCTGGCACAAGGGCCACCGTAAACTGCGTTTGGACCATTCTCTGAATCAGGGAGGATGGCGCACATTTGCGTATTGGCCTCTCTGTCTCCGAGAGTGGTCCGAACATACTTGTACAGTGGCCCTTGTGCTGGCCAAACTTTGCTGGCCTAACTCCAGGTTAGGACTGCGTACACCAGCGTATTACCAGCCCAACTCTCGAATCACTAACCTAGACTGACTATGACAGCCATCAAGCCTTTCCTCCTGTCTTAAGCACTCAGTTTCAGATGTCGGATTGACACAATTTATCACAGTTGTCTTAAAAACCTTTCTGCCTGCCTTGTGCTCCAGGCCTGACCACACCCCTCTGAACCCCACAAGCAAAGTTTAATGCATTGTGTTTCTAAGAATGGATGGTTGGCTAGTTGCAGTGGCAGGAATCCGGCCTCTGGGTGGCAGCAGAGAAGCATTTCCTAATCCTACTCTTGGCTTTCCTCTTCTATCAGAGCATATCTACAATAGGATTGCCACATCAATCAATCAATCTTTATATACCACTTTTCAACACAAAGTTCACAAAGCGGTTTACAGGCAAATAATAATAAAGTTAAATGGCTCCCTTTCCCAAAAGGGCTCAGTTTTTTTAAAAAATGCAGAACACCATCAGCAACAACCACTAGAAAAGACACTGCGCAGGGGTGAAGAGGGACAATAACTCTCCCTTTGCTAAATATAAGAGGAACGTAACTTATGCATGACGCAGAAGAGAAATGATCTTTGCCCAACGAGCAAGATGCCCAACAGGCACATGTAGAAGTTGGGTTTGTAGGAGCTGGGCACACCTGGACCTCAATGGGCAAAAATACCTCCTAAATACGGGGCAGGAGATTGCCAAAATTTTGGAGGGTGCCAGACCCAAAGCCTTCTTTCTTCTTTCATCCATCTGAGCTGACAGCCAAACCGATTCATGTTAGACCTGCCCACTTGTTGACAGAAGCACAAAGCTCGGTATGCAGGAAAGATACCCAGCGAAACCGAGGTTAAGGAGGGAGGCGTGCCTGACATTTCAGAAGGCAGACCAAGAACAACAAGACTTGCATCCAGGTAAGTGCACTAAGCTTGGAATGAACAAATGAAGCTGTTTTCTACAGAGTCAGAACCTCAAACTGAACCTTGAACTGTTTTAACTTTAATATGTTATTTTAATGGGTTTTTAATTTTCTATGTACCGTATTTCCCCAAGTATAAGACGCACCTTTTTCCCCAAAAAACAGGGGCTAAAAGTTGGGTGCGTCTTATTCAAGGGGTGTGCCGGGCAGCGCTACGTTCTCCGTGCTCCCGCTTGCCTTAAAGAGCAGCCGGCCCCAAAAATGTATTTTTCAAATTTCTGGCCCCAAAATTAAGGTGCGTCTTATACTTTGGTGCGCCTTATACTTGCGGAAATACGGGTACACCGCTTTGAATTAGAAAAGCAGTATAAAAATCCTATTAAAATTATAATTAGTTGATCAAAGCAATCCGGGACCCACAAGGGGATCTTTCCAAGCCTCCTGCAACACACTGCCACTGGGAACCTCCTAGTTGTAGGGCAGAGGCTCCCCCAATGCATCTACCCATCCCACAAGTGGGGGAGAGAAGTAAGCCCCGCTGAACTCAGAAAGACTTCCTAGTATATTAAGAATGCCTTCCTTAAGTTTAGTTCATTTCCATTCCAGAGGGTCTCCTTGGCATAAGCCTTTATCCCAAAGCACAGTTTGCAAACGTTTGTTTCTTGCCAAACCCAAATCCACGTTCCACCTGCGCATCCTTGCGCTTGAGGATGGCTTTCAAGGGCGTGTTGAGGTGTACATCGGAAGCTCAAACGGCAAACCGCCCCCCAAAGCCACTCACATCGTAGGTGACTTCTTCCACCTGGTCCTTCTCCATCAGGAACACCTTGCAGACCTGTTCACATGGCCCCTGCAGGATACGAGCGATCAGCGGGTAATCGGTTGCTTTGAGCTTGTGCTTCTCTGCATGGAACAAGGAGCCACAATAAGATCCTGTGAGAGAGGACCACGTTCACGGGCCCACCCCAATCTACCCATATTTCAGTGTTATTCAAACTGTGGGTCGGGACCCACTTGGTGGGTTGCGACCTGATGTCAGGTGGGTCACGGAAAGCTGGGAGCAGCCATCTTGGAAACTACAGACATTCCACTTGCTAGATTCCTTTTGTGAGTGTTAACAGATTGAACGTTCAAGTGAGGGTTTTTTAAAATTTTGTTTCAGTTCAGTGCTTTTACACAATATTTTGTCCTCATCTTGCTTTCTGTCAGGGATGTTTCATGGTTGTGCCATTGCTGCAGTCCAAGAGTGCCAATTTGCGTTCCAGGAGTGGCATTTTATTATGTGACAATAACAGCACTTCCTGCTTGATGATGCCACTTCCTGCCACAACACCACTTCCAGGTTAATGACATCACTTCCGGTGGGTCCCAACACGAGTGCCATTCTAAAAAGTGGGTCCCAGTCTAAAACATTTGAATACCACTGCCATATTTATAAGTTCATTAACTACTCAGATAAGAGCCTCGCCCCCCAGCCCAGAAAGTGGCTGCATCTGCAGTTCCATCAGCTAAGCCTAGCAAATTTAATTGGAATGCGAAGTGCATATTTTTCAAAGATTCAAGTGAGGGATTTCTTGGGTCACAGCTCAGGCTCTTAACACCTATGCCACACTTGTGGCCGACTCACCTCCGCTCGTGTGAACAATGTACAGGGCAAATTCCTCTGCGGAGTTTTCAATCTGGAAAGGGCACAGAAGAGAAAGCTGACACACCCCACAAGCACTCAGATTGTTTTCCAAAGCGCTTCTTATTCAAAATGTGTGACATCTGGAGGTGTCTGCTAATAAATTCAGTGTGAATTTGGTCCCTGGGGATAGATGTTGCTTTTTTTGCACTGTGAAACAGCTGTGGCAGACAGAAAATTTTCAACACTGAGTGGAACACAGAGAAATGTGATCTATGAGGCACAATCTGCTAAAGAAGTTTCCAGCACAAGCGCCATTGTCATGAATGGGAACAACACAAGAATCTCTAAACCATCGGGAATTCGCTCTTCCAGCTCCCTACTTGGTTTGTTAAGGGAGAAGATATGAAGCTTCACTTTTGAACAAACCACATCCCAAAATGGGATGCAATAGGACTTAACGGTTGATTCAAAAACAGAGAGGGAAACGTTCAATCTCCTCCCCTTACAAATGGAAGGAAGACCTGAACCCAAGGCTTACTGTAGCTTGTTCAAAAGAATCTAAAGCATAGCATTGATCAGTGATTTTTTTTAAACTGGTGTGCAATGGCACATTGGTGTGCTGCAAAAGGTTCACAAGTGAGCTGTGGGAGTTTGGAGCACAGTGGTTCAACGTCATTGAAAAAGTCTTCCAGGTTCTGCGGCTATTTCTAGGGCAACTGTCTGTCGCAATCACGGCCCGGCCCTGGTTGTTATCTGAATGGGCAGACAGTGAAGCTAGTGGGCGGGGTTAGCAGTGATGTAAATATACCCAAAACAATGCTGATTCCAAGCATTTCAAATGGGTTTTCGCATGATGTTTAGGACTTATTTGTTTACTCCTGAAGTAAAAACTTATGAAAATAACAACGTGTGATCGTGGAGAAACATCATTGGTAACCTAATTATGATTCAATATGCAATTCCAAGGTTTAATTCCGCGTAATTATATTACTGAACATAGTGGACGAAATGCCGCTTGCTGTCTATTTAAACTCGGATTGCACTGTTTTGACAGACTTATTTTTTGAAATCTACACAACCAAAAATAAAGTGGGAACAGGAAGGAAAGAAAAAAAGGGGGAGAGTGGGCAAAAATCAGATAAATATGTAGGAAAATTACATTAAAATCTCTCAATGTATAACACAAGCAGTTGTCAATATGAGAGTAATTCTTTTTTACTTCTAAGCTATTGAGAGTACTTTTTTAAACTTCTACACTCACCCCCCCCCATAAAACAAATTCTGTTAATGTTCAGAAGTTCGAAAATATTACCGTACAAAATGGAAGGCGGGGAAAAAAGTGTAAACGGGATGTAATGTGAATATATGAATCTTTCCGTGGAAATTAAATCCCATTTTTCTGACAGCGATTCGCACACCCGTATGCAGAACACGCAGGCATGCTTAAAGACGTTGAGATTAACTTTACCACACGGGCAGGGAGATTTTTATTCGTGACGCCGCGGCGGCAATCCTCCTTCGCGGCAATGATCTGAGCTTATACCCATGGCTTCAAGTCTGTGACGTCATGGCTCCTCCATGTAAATAATAACTCCATGGTCGCAACAAACTGTCTGTCCCTATCCTCTGTCAGTACAGGCAGTTGCCCGAGAAACAGAGCTGCAGAACCAGAAGAGCCTCCTGGAAGCCGGAAGTGACATCACAAGGGGCGAAAACCATAGAGAAAATCATAGAGGTCAGTGTGCCATGAAAAGAAAAATGTTGAAAAGTGCTGGTTGAAGAATTGTTTGTACCACTTCTAGATGTCACAGAGGGTGACATCATCACCAATTGCAGCTTCACATTATCTCCTCTCTTACCCCCCCCCCCCAATAAATCTGCCATGCCCAGCTCCTTTTCTTCTCAATAGGACATGTGCAGGAGAACTTCCCAGCAGATTGTGCCCCATGCTAATTAGAATGAGAAAAGACACCAGTGCATTGTAATCCAAGGCAGCAAACAACCTCCTTGGTGCTCCCTGAAGCAGGATTTACTCACCTTAAATTTGTTAAGCAACAGCTTCAAAACCTGGGGCGTCGTCATGGTGCTATTGATCCGAACATTTGTGATGGAGCCATAAGCTGGCGTGAAAACCGACGTCTGAAGAAAAGGAGCAGAAACAGCACAAGGTGCATTGGAACAAGGGAGCAGAAACCAGAAAAGGAACATTTAAATGGATTTCTTCCAATGGTTTCTGTCCAACCTTTCCTGGTTAACAATTACAAGGCCCCTAATAAACATGTACATACGCACAAAATATAATCACAGAAATATGAAACGCAGTTTTTCAAAAAAACATAGTTTCACAACTGAAAAAAAAAATTTAACCAAAAAACCCTGAGGAATAAAAGTGTCCTTAAAAAGGTAAAGGTTTCCCCATGACCGAATGGTCTAGTTGTGACTGACTGTAGGAGGCGCTGCTCATCTCCGTTTCAAAGCCTGTAGAGCCGGCGTTTGTCCAAGGACAAGCTTCCGTGGTCATGTGGTTAGCATGACTATACGCTATAGCGCCCAGAACGCCGTTCCCTTCCCACCGAAGTGGTCCCTATTTATCTACTTGCATTTTTAGGTGCTTTCAAACTGCTAGGTTGGCAGGAGCTGGGACAAGCGACGGGAGCTCACTCCGACGCGTGGTCTTGAACCCCCAACCTTCCGGTCGGAAAGCCCAGCAGCAGCGGTTTAACCCGCTACACCACCACATCCCTAGCAAAAAAGAGTCCTTAGCAATGCCTATAAGTGGAAAATGTGTAGCCTCAAAGGTCAGGAGGAAAAATGAGCGATTCTCAGGCTCACAAGGAATAGGGGGGGTGGGCACGTTGGGAGGTGTGCTGGCCGGGGGAGGGGGCGGAGGTGGGATGTGGCCTTCAGGCTGCATCCCAGCTCCTGTCCCCAGGCTGTGCGGCTCCGATTTGGGCCACATGGCACCCTCTGCTCTGTCCCTGCTAAACAGCAGGCGCAGACCTGAGGAGCCCATACACATGCCTGTGCCCTTGCCGAGGGTGGCTCCTGCCTAGATACGGCGCAGGCGCACTGGCCTAGCGCAAGTTAGGATTGCGCCCTTAAAAAAAAATTACATTTTGCACCCCAGTCAGGGCTGGCAGGCATTGTGCAATGTACGCTGGGGCATGCAGCCGTATTTTTAAAACTCCTTATTGCAC
The DNA here is from genome assembly GCA_029204185.1 of Lerista edwardsae. Taxonomy (NCBI): domain Eukaryota; kingdom Metazoa; phylum Chordata; class Lepidosauria; order Squamata; family Scincidae; genus Lerista; species Lerista edwardsae. The sequence goes on along the minus strand of JAJKFI010000164.1, from coordinate 1,227,469 downwards.
AGGCCAACCTAGCAAAAGATGCGCTGAAGGCAACTGCATTAAGACCCCTCGTCTCAAGCTGCACAGGGGGTACCGCAGAGCTGAGCAGACAGCTTGGGGGTCCTTGCAGGGGTAAGGGATAAGCTGGGAACCTCACCTACCTCTGCTAATACACACTGCTCCCCACTATACCATCAAATTAAAATCAATGTTGGTCAGGTACCTGCTTATCTGTATATTCTGGAAAGCCCCATGATTCGTAGAACCATGACGCTGGCCAGATGTAATGCTGTTCCATCTGAAATGTTGTGGGGGCGATACAAGGGTCTTCCTTACTCAGAAAGGTTTTGTCCATGTCAGCAAAAAGCCATTGAAACGCTAGAGCATATTTTTTTCTATTGTCCCCTACATCAAATGAATAGAGATCTTTATTTACAACCCATCTTGAATTGCACTAGTCTGAACACTGAGGAGGAGGGTCTAAAGTCATTATTTGAAGTGCAGGACCCAGTGTTCATTAATCAACTAGCTAGATTTATTGCACATATAGTTAAGACCAATCTTGGGCATGCAGCTGTGATTCCATTATAATCTTGGTGAAACAAAATAGCATTTCATTTGTGGCATATATTGTCTCTCCTTTTTAGCTTTTTCTGTATAAATTGGTGGGTGTGTTGCTGTATGCCTAATCAAGTTTTTTTGATTTGATCTGATTTGAGCCTCACCTACCACAGACAGAACAAACCACACCAACAATAAGTTGATTCTTTGCATTCAGTGCAGATATTCCAAAATCCAGAATGCTTCCGGCCCCAAGCGTTCTGGACACTGGATACTCAACCCGTACTTGTGGGAACAATACAGGGAGCAGGAATTTTGCATCTCTTCTTCCACCTGCCTTCCAAACCCAGCTGCAGGCAAGGTGGCCACAAGGTCCGTTCGGCACCTCCGCCCACTCACGCCGCATTCACAAACGGCGGTTTCTCCAAAGGCGCTTGCTATGGGGCGGGACTCACCTTGTGGTTATAGAAATGGCCGTTGATGGAGAAGCGGTGGCGCTTGATCCGTCGCTGCTCGCTGGGGGTGCGGAGGTTCCCCCGGCGGCGCACACCAACGTCGCTCCGCGTCCGCATCAGCTGTGGCGCATCTTCTTGCGGGGCGTTGAGATCTTTGGCATCTGAAATGATGACGACACCATACTCTGATTCTCAAAAGAGCTGAGCGCACAGTAAGATGTCAAATACTTGCAGGAAAAGATCTGCTAAAGAGACTCCGGGCACAATCCTAACCTGGAGTTAGGCTGGCACAGTTAGGCCAGCAACCTTTGACTGGCACAAGGGACACCATGAAGTATGTTTGGACCACTCTCGGAGTCAGAGAAGCCAGCACACAGACGTGCGCCATCATCCCTGACTCCGAGAGTGGTCTAAACACCACTCCCTTGTATCTGGCATTCTGAGGTAAATTTCTGAGGTAAAATTCTGAGGTAAATATGAGGTAAATAAAGCAAAGTCTGGTCAGCACAAGGGACACCATGAAGTATGTTTGGACCACTCTCGGAGTCAGGGAGGCCAGCACACAGACAGGCGCCATCCTCCCTGACTCTGAGAGTGGTCCAAACGCCACTCCCTTTGACATTCTGAGGTAAATTTCTGAGGTACATTTCTGAGGTAAATAAAGCAAAGCCTGGTCAGCACAAGGGACACCATGAAGTATGTTTGGACCACACTTGGAGCCAGGGAGGCCAGCACGCACCATCCACCCTGACTCTGAGAGTGGTCCAAGTGTGCTTTACGGTGCTGGCCAAGGTTTGCTGGCCTAACTCCAAGTTAGGATTGCGCTGTGTGTCCCGTCATGTGTGTGCCATGACCCCGCACAAGGCAAGGAGAGCGCACTGTGGTCTATGCTCACCTACGATTCCCCTCTTCTCTCCCTGACTGATAACGCCAAGGTCATCGCAAGGGCCCTGCAAGGTGGAGCATTTTGGCCCAGCAAAGCCCACAATCAGGAGGTTAAGAACTATGGGACAAAGACACAAAATAGCCTAGCCTATTTTTTTCCAACAAAGAGGTGCAGGAGGAAATTTTAAAGCAAGAGGCGCAACTTGCACAGCCTCGTCCACTTCTGCAAGCTTTGCCCACAGCCACCAAAAATGCGTTGCGCATAGAGGCTGCTTGCATTTCTCACAGGCAGGCTTGATGGTGGCAATCTGTTTCCATTCTGCATGTGGGGGTGGCCAAGAGGGAGGGCTGCACACGACAGGACAGAAGCAAGCAGGCTTCCCCGCCCTCACCAAAAAGAAGCGAGAAGGAAGGGTCTGTGTGCCCAGTTTCTTCCAGAACCCCCCTGAAGGCTTAGTTCAAGTTTAAGAAGGAGTTTGATCAATGCTCCTCCTGCAGCCCACATTCTGTGTGCCGGACAGCTGCCACTATGGAAAGATCAAATTGGCACCCTGGGCTGTGACCACTGACCACCATGTCATTTGGGGGCATCTCCAAGATCACTGCAGATGGTAACTGCAGCAATGAAATTAAAAGACGTTTACTTCTTGGGAGGAAAGCTATGGTGAACCTTGACAACTTAATCAAAAGCCGAGACATCACCCTGCCAACAAAGGTTCGCCTAGTCAAAGCGATGGTTTTCCCAGTAGCAATGTATGGCTGTGAGAGCTGGACCATAAGAAAGGCAGAGCGCTGAAGAATAGATGCTTTCGAATTATGGTGTTGGAGAAAACTCTTGAGAGTCCCCTGGACTGCAAGGAGATCCAATTGGTCAGTCCTCTAGGAAGTCAAGCCTGATTGCTCCCTGGAAGGACAAATCCTGAAGCTGAAGCTCAAGTACTTTGGCCACCTCATGAGAAGAGTCCTTGAGAAAAGACTCTCCCTGCTGGGAAAGATGGAAGGCCAAAGAGGATGAGATGGTTAGATAGTGTCACCAAAGCAGTGAGTGTGAAGTTGGCCGAATTCCGGAAGCTAGTGGAGGACAGGGAGGCCCAGCATGCTGTGGTCCAAGGCAGTGGTGTCATCTACAAACAAGGAATGGGAACACTGGGCGGGACTTCCAGGTGATTGGCAGCCCGCCCGTTTCGTTTCACGGCTGCCCTGGCCTGGGGGGGGGGCTGCCCCCGGTTTGTGCACCCCACCGCTGCTCGCCCAGGCTCCGGCGCGCCCCCCACTCGTCTTCCCTGGTGAGCAGGCACCCCCCCCTCCGAGGCCAGGGCAGCCACGGAACGGGACGGGCGGGCAGCCAGTCACGCGGAAGTCCCGCCCAGCGTTCCCGTTCCTTATTTGTAGATGACACCACTGGTCCAGGGGGTCGTGAAGAGTTGGACACGACTTAGCGACTGAACAACAACAACCAACAACCAGTCATCAGGGTGTCTAGAAAAGCATGCGTAATCCACTTCGGCTTCTAGCTTACTTGGAAATTCTCCGACACTGTCGACATCCCACGCTCCAGGCCCAAACCCCTTCATTTTAACCCGACTGCAGTCCAACTCAAAACAAAGCAAACTGGACAGCGGTTGGCCAGGCACCCTCTTCCCGCCTAAGTTACCCCACAGAATAACAGCCAGGATAAAGAAGAGGGGGTACACTTGCTGTCCTGGAGGAGCAGAAGAAGACACAACCAATGCCTAGATTGGCCAGATTTAAAAGGTGACCCCTCAAATTTAATGGCTTCTTCCAAGTGCTCGGTTCCTTTCAGTGAGAGCAGGACACACAGTGGAATGATCCTGTAGGGTGCTTGGCCTGCACCCAGAGCATGACGAAACCCCACTTAATCCATTTTTAATGGGCTCTTTAAACCCTGGCTTCAATCCTGGCTCGCCAAACCAGGTGGCACTCCCATTTCAGGCTTGCAATAAGCTGGCCAGATTGTCTTTTTCCAAAATCAACTTTCAACAGGCAGCCGATTGCAAGGTAAGGCTGCCCGGGGGGGGGGGGACCTCCTGAGGAGATAGGATCTTCTTTCCCCCACCAACACCTTCAAGGGCTGGGGTTTTGGTCACCCCACCGGCCTCTCCCCCCCCCCCCCAGTAAAGAGAAAGAAGGCAACAGTCAAGAACCTTTAACTCAATAATGTCGACACACAAAAAGGACTATGGGACCTTTCATGTACCACACCCTATATTGTGCATCTTTTATAGCACCAGCCCCTCAACTGCAGCTCACCTGCATCAAGAGCCAAGACCCTGCCTTACAAACACCCTTCAAGAGACCTGTTTCTCATTTTGTCTCATTCCTCCAAGGAACAGGGGACAATGGGTCTGGAAGATCTGGGTTCAAATCCTTGCTCATCTAAGGAGGTGATTGGACGATCCTTGACCAATCAGGCTTTTTCAGCATCGTTATGCAAATCAAGTGGCATTCCCCAATGGTGCTGAGAGAGCCTGATTGGTCAAGGATCATCCAATCACCTCCTTAGATGAGCAAGGATTTGAACCCAGATCTTCCAGACCCGTTGCGTCACGCCGCCCAGTTGCCCAATGGGAACTCGGCAAACAAGGTGCCTGGAATTTGACTAGCACTGGTCTGAAGGGCTTCGTTGCTCCCCTTCTGTCCAGCCTGGTGCTAGCGAAGAAAGCGCTTCTGGGTCCTGAGCCCCCTATTCTACCCACCAGATTCTGCAGAATGTTCCCTGGATCTTACAGAGCCTCAGACAACACTCCTTTGATGACACTCAAAAGCCCTCATTCACTCTCTCTCTCATACACACACACACACTCAGCTCAAAAAGGCCTACATTGATCCACTGAGCAGGGCCCCAGGCACAGACTCTGTTGGGGGGGGGCACCCTCTCTGCCCACCGTCTTAGAAAGACAGTCACATTTTGCAGGGGCTGAACATTCTGTGCACTGGGGCCATGTTCCAGTGCTCAGGGGACGTGTGAATGTGCGAGGAGCGGGGAAGCACGGCTCGCTGCCACTACCTGATACCACATACACACTCCCTGAACGAACCGGAAACCAACTGGCTTCCCAGTGCTTCAAGCAGTGCTTGGTTCCTCGGTTAGTTGGCTTGCAGTGCTGTGAAAACCTTTTTTGCACTGCTGTAGGTGACATAGGGACGTGGTGGTGCAGTGGGTTAATTCGCTGCTGCTGGGCTTTCCAACCGGAAGGTTGGGAGTTCAAGACTGCGTGACGGAGTGAGCTCCTGTCGCTTGTCCCAACTCCTGCCAACCTAGCAGTTCGAAAGCACCTAAATGCAAGTAGATAAATAGGGACCACTTCAGTGGGAAGGTTACGGCGTTCCGTGCACTACGGTGTAGAGTCATGCTGGCCATATGACCACGGAAGCTTGTCCTCGGACAAACGCCGGCTCTCCAGGCTTTAAAACGGAGATGAGCACCACCCCCTACAGTCGGTCACAACTAGACCATTCTGTCATGGGGAAACCTTAACCTTTAGGTGACCTCCTCCTTCTCCCTTTTTTTTAAATGATGAAAAAGAGGAGGTGGCCCAAAACCGGCAGGGGTGGGGAGCAGCAGGCTGGAGTTGTGCCTCTGCATACGCACCCCCCCCCGGAACACCTCTGCCGAGGAGCACTTTCAACCAGGTATTTGTGCCACACGACTGGCAAAAAGGTTTAGTGCTCCATGTTCAAATCCTTCATCTATAATTATCTGGATGAAGATTTGTACTTGAATGCACCAGTTACCCCTGCAGATTCAGAGCGCAATCCTAACCTGGAGTTAGGCCAGCAAAGTTTGGCGGGCACGAGGGCCACCATAAAGCACGTTTGGACCACCCTCGGAGTCAGGGAGGATGGTGCCCGTCTGTGTGCTGGCCTCTCTGTCTCTGAGAGTGACCCCAACATATTTTATGGTGTCCCTTGTGCTGACCAGACTTTGCTTTATTTACCTCATATTTACCTCAGAATTTTACCTCAGAATGCCAGATACAAGGGAGTGGCATTTGGACCACTCTGAGTCTGGGAGGATGGCACACGTCTGTGAGTTGGCCTCCCTGACTCAGAGAGTGGTCCAAACATACTTTACAGTGTCCCTTGTGCCAGCCTAACTCCATGTTAGGATTGCTCACTCAAACAGTCCTATCCCCAAACCTGCTATTAGCTGCAGAAGGGAAAACCGTCTGGGCACACAAAAAATGCATCAGTTTTCTGTCCTTGACTCATAGCAGCTTCAGGGAAGGATTTAAAGTCAGGGAATTGACATGGGAAGAAAATGATCACTGTCCCGCCCGCTGTGCGATGGCTCCAATCCAAATTGCAAAAGAAAGAAAAGGGAAGGAAAAAAAGAGGGCTGTTCCAATCACAGAATTCCCATCATATCAAATTTGGCCTGTAGTCTCTGGAACTGTAATGTGAATGATCTAAGTTTGATGGATGGTTAGCTGGGGAGAGGGGGCTGAGCTTTTTAAGCAGCTTTCTTGCTTAAATCATCTTTTCAAAAAGCAAAGGCAGAGTGCAAAGCCTTCCAAGTTTTTAAACAAGCCTCTTGTGTGATGCTTCTTTCTGTTTTCTTAAACAGGAAGGCCGATTTTTGCCCATGCAGCAAGACAGAGCAAGGCAGAGAATGCCTGCAAGTGTTTACTTCCCCATGGTAACCCTGCTCAACAATGACTTCTGTTCTTCCCTTTTCACAGAGGCGAGGGCTGGGTTGCCAAGGGAAAGGGAAGCAAAGCAAGTTCTGCAACACCCCCTGTCTGTCTATGAGGGGCCAGTGGCAGAGAGTGCTTTGGGCCCTGCACCAGTCACATGCACTGAGACAGGAAGAACACACGGTCGGTTCAGATGCGCCTGAACGGCGCAAACTGGGCCAGATGTGCCAAACCAACAAGATCTGTGCCATGCTGCACCGTCTTTCCCTCCCACCCAATGCCTGGTAAAACCCAGGACTTCCTCCTTCCCCGCCACAACACTGCCTCTCAGGGGCAATATTTCATTTCCCCAGCAAGGTCCCCAGCTCAATCTATCCTTGCCTCTCCCCACAACATAAGAACAGCTCTGCCCCAGCTTCCTATATCTCACAGTGGCCCACCAGCTCCTCAGAAAGCACATAGGACAACAAGATGCCTGCATCATGTTGCCACTCCCTTGTATCTGGCTTTCTGAGATAAATAAAACAGAATTTGCTATCCTGTCTGTGGGGAGGGAGCTATAATAACTTGCAAGTCAGTTTGGGTCTTAAGAATGTAAGAGCCCCACTGGATCAGGCCAAAGCCCACCTAGACCAGCTTCCTGTATCTCACAGCAGCACACCAGATGCCTCAGAGAGCACACAGGATAACAAGATGCCTGTGTCCTGTTGCCAGTCCCTTGCACCTGGTATTCTGAAGTAGCCTAAAGTAAGGAGGTTGCACCATGCATCGTGGCCTGTAGCCCACAATGGACTTTTTCCTCCAGAAATCTGCCCAATCCCCTTTTAAAGGCACCTTGGTCTGGTGCCATCGCCACCTCCAGTGGCAAGGAGTTCCACAGATTAATTACCGTCTGGGTAAAAAAAAGTATATCCTTTTTCACATCTTACCCACTCTGCCATCAGTCTCATCGCTGTCCGCCATGGATTCGGCCTCTGTGACCTGAATGTCTGGTAAGGTACTGGGTTTTATGACAGAGCTGATGACAAGAGAGAAAGAGAGAATGAATGAATGAATGACCTGCTGATATTCTCCAAATCTTCTCAAAGTGTGGATTGATGCCGTCAATCAGCCTCTCAACCAATTATAATTTATTTTTACTCAACCAATAATCTGTATTTTAACCAATGCCTGAAATCATAGGGGGGGGGATGTGTGGTGCTTTCAACTTGAGTGAACTCACTGTGTGTCTTCACTTCCTCAGCCTCCATTGCTGCAACTATAAAGCGATAAATATATTGTATTTACATTCCCCCCCCCCGATCTAAACAGAGATGCCTCTTTGCGATATGGGCAGAGCCTGCCAATTCATTTTTGCAAGACAAGCCTTTCAGGGTGAAAGACAGCCAAGCTATCCCCTAGGACCCTTTGAAATCTACTGCTCATACAGACCAGCTCGCCCAATTAGATCATCTAAAGGGGCTCTCCTTAGAGTTCCCCCTCTGTCCCAAGTTAAAGGGATAGCAGCTCGGGGGGGGGGGGCGAGCCTTTTCTGTAGCAGCTTCACAAATATGGAATTCCCTTCTCGAAGAATTAAGAACTACACACTCCCCCAGGGCTTTTCAGAGCGGGTTCAAATCATACCTATTTTATCTGGCCTTTGGTTGGCTGACTGCTCTCTATCCCTCCGGAATACTGTCATAGGGCACCATCCTAATCTGGAGTGAGGCCGGCACAGTAAGGCCTGCAAAATTGGCCGGCACGAGGGCCACCGTAAAGTGCACTTGGACCACTCTTAGTCAGGGAGGATGGTGCACGTCTATGTGCTGGCCTCCGACTTCCCTCTCTCAAAACACCAGAACCAGGGGGCATCTGCTAAAACTGAGGGTTGGGAGAGTTAAAACAGATAAAACGAAGTACTTTTTTACCCAGTGGGTGGTTCGTCTGTAGAACTCTTTGCCACAGGAGGTGGTGATGGCATCTGGTCTAGATGCCTTTAAGAGGGGATTGGACGGATTTCTGGAAGAAAAGTCCATCATGGGCTATAGGCCATGATGGATTGTGCAACCTCCTTACACTAGTAGTAGGCTACTTCAGAATACCGGGTGCAAGGGAGTGGCAACAAGACACAAGCATCTTGTGTCTCGTGCCTCCCTGGGGCACCTGGTGGGCCGCTGTGAGATACAGGAAGCTGGACTAGATGGGCCTTTGGCCTGATCCAGCAGGGCTCTTCTTATGTTCTTATGTTTGAGAGTGGTCCAAACATACTTTTACAGTGTCCCTTGTGCTGGCCAAACTTTGTTGGCCTAACTGTGCTGGTCTAACACCATGTTAGGATTGCGCCCATAGTTCACTTGTTTGCTCCCCTGGTCACTTGTTTCCCACCCTCCAAAGGGCCTGATGAGCAGTGTTGGGCCTCACCTAAATTTTGAACGTTCTCTGCATTCGTTAAACATTAAGAGCGCAATCCTAACCTGGAGTTAGGCCAGCACAGTTTGGCCAGCAAAATTTGGTCGGCACAAGGGACACCATAAAGTGTGTTTGAACCACTGTCGGAGTCAGGGAGGATGGCACACATCAGTTCAAACATACTTTACGGTGTCCCTTCTGTCAACCAAACGGGGCTGGCCTAACTCCAGGCAAGGATTGCGTTCTTAATGTCTTTAAATATTTTTAATGTGTTTTACTTATTGTGGTTACATTGGACTTCTATGTTGCTCCGTAAAGCGCCTTGGGCACTTGCTTCGGCTTGGGAAACGCGGGGTATAAATTCTTCAAACTAATAAATGCCACCTGCATCAGGTGACCACATAGGCAGCCAGCAGCGCATATGTGCCAGTTCTTGCCATTTCAGCAGCAGTAGCAGATTCATGCAACAGCTGCCACAGTCCCAAAGAATTTATGCTTGTAGGGGAGGATCCGTCAGCACCCTGGCTGTAATTTTTTTCCGCTTAACCTGTTTGTTTTTTCTTGTTTATCCTGCACCCTGTGATCACCAAGATTACAGTGCTCCACGAACAGAAGTTTAGTGTTTATAGCCAGGGCTGTGCCTTCTAAAATTCTTGAGCTGAAAAGCAACCTTGGGGAAATGCCGAACGCAGGGGATACTTGATCTCATCTAAGGCAAGGAGATTCGGGGAAGAAAAGGAGAGCTGCAGCAAAAAATTCCACCCAGCTCCCCAATCGTTTGATGGAATTTTGATCCCCTTATCCATATCCAAATATACATGTGTCCCTCCATATGCGCAATTCACAAATTTCCGCCATTGCCCTCTCTTGTTCTGTGCTGGCTGCGAGCACTAACAGGAAGCAGGAACGCATTGCTTTCAGCCCTCCAACTCCCTTCCTGTGAGCTCTTCCTGCTTCCTTTCCTCCCTCTTTTTTTCCCTTTATTAATTGTATTAAAACAAAAACAAACTCACAACTACAAAACAAAAACCAGAAAAAAAACCAAATTCAGAATGTATAAAGCAAGCATGGAGTAATACATCTAAATTACTTACATCCTTTACAACCTATTAATAACTGCTCACGTTAAAAATTATGTCTCCTCATCAGCCTCTTATTCTTTTAATACTTTAAAAAAAAAACTCCTTATCATTTCTCTTCATGCCCAGCGAACTATTTCAAGTCTAGATCATCTGCCTATTCACATCAAGTCCATAATTCGTCACACCAAAATTTGCCTTCTCACACAGGAAGTCAGTGAGTGGTTTCCAGTTATTCATAAATGACTTTACTGACTTCTCTTTAAGTCGTAAGTTTATCCATTTCCATTAAGTCTAGAATTCTTTATTCATGCTTCCTGTTAAGTGTTTGCAGCCAGCACAGAGACAGTGACAGGAGGGCTGTAATCAGACTAAGACAAGTCATTTGTAGAATGGGGGGATTTCTGAATTGCTTCTTGTAGGGTTTGTTACTGTCCACAGTTTACAGTATCTACAATAGCAGCAGAAACCCCAGCGGGTACCGGGACAAGCGCAGATTCCAAACTCTTCTTTAAACATAAATCATTGCTGAAAAAAATTAAAATACAACCAGCAGAACTGAGCAAGCACATCAAACATATGCCAAGGGGGGAGCAAAAAACAAAAACAAAACCTGCATCATGGCATATAATTTATTCCAACTGCAGACCTAGAGAATCTCCGTTGCAATGCTCTGCTTCCCCCCCCCCCAAAGCACCACTTCTGACCCTTTGGTGCCGTGACCGTAGCTATGGCCTGAGTCCAGGGCCAACTAACCTCACATGGAAATGCACAGAACAAAGTCCAACAGGCCAGTTGATTGAAAGAAAAAAGCAGGAAAGGGCAATTTTGAGCAGATTTTCAGCCGCACTTTTATTTGCCAGCATAAACCCGCAACTGGACACCACCCCTTCACAAAGCTGTTCTCCTGTCAAAGAAGCATTTGTCAGAGAGCCAAGACATGTCTTTGGGGTCCCATTATTATTATTATTATTATTATTATTATTATTATTATTATTATTATTATTATTAGCCTGTAAACCGCTTTGTGAACTTTGTGTTGAAAAGCAGTATATAAGTACCTGTTGATTGATTGATTGATTGATTGATTGATTGAGCAGAGTTATTCAAAATGTGGGTCAGGACCCACTTGGTGGGTCACAACCTTATACCAGGTGGGTTGCAGAAAGCTGGAAGCAGCCATCTTGGAGACTGCAGGCCTTACTCTTTTTATATTCCTTTTGTGAGTGTTAACAGTTTGAATTGAACAGGTTTTTTTAATTTATTTTGCTTTTAGTTCAGTGCTTTTACATCGTATTTTGCCCTCATCTTGCTTTCTGTCCGGGATGTTTCCTGGTTGCACAATTGCTGCAGTCCGAGAATGCCAGTTTGCATTCCAGGAGTGGCATTTTATTATGTGACAATGACAGCACTTAAGAACGTAAGAAGAGCCCTGCTGGATCAGGCCAAAGGCCCATCTAGTCCAGCTTCCTGTATCTTACAGCGGCCCACCAGGTGCCTCAGGGAGCACACAGGACAACAGGATGCTTGGATCCTGTTGCCACTCCCTTGCACCCAGTACTCTGAAGTAGCCTACTACTCATGGAAGGAGGTTACAACCCATCATTGCCTACAGCCCACGATGGACTTTTCTTCCAGAAATCTGTCCAATCCCCTCTTAAAGGCATCAAGACCAGACGCCATCACCACCTCCTGTGGCAAAGAGTTCCACAGATTAACTACCCACTGGGTTAAAAAGTACTTCCTTTTATCTGTTTTATGTCTCCTAACCCTCAGTTTTAGCGGATGCCCCCTGGTTCTGGTGTTTTGAGAGAGGGAAAAGAACATCCCTTTATCGACTCTTTATCGACCCTTTATCTTTATCGACTTCATGCTGGATGATGTCACTTCCTGCCACAACATCACTTCCAGGTTAATGGCATCACTTCTGGCGGGTCCCAACATGAATGCCATTCAAAAAAGTGGGCCCCGGTCTAAAACATCTGAGAGCCACTGCCATAGAGGACACCCGGGCTCAGAAGCCATAACAAGCGCCTGCCACTGTGCGTCGCGCACTGACCCGTGTGCGCCCAGGTTGCAGCCCGAGTGCCAGGATGACGACGACGGCGGGGGACGGATGCGCTGGTTGTCATCTTGCATCTGCAAGCGGATTGGCCTGCGCAGCCCCCAGGAGATGTTCAGCAGGCCTTCCACAATGAACTCTCCTTCTTCCTACAGGGCAGAGAGAGAGATTTGGGGAGCTGTGAACAGTCGCAAACAGGCTCGTTGGAAGAACACCCTGCAAAGCAGCCCTCCGTAACACTGAACGCAGGTGTATTCTATCTGAATCGGTTGGAAAGGTAAAAACGAAGAACCAAGTTTGCATCCCAGCGTCCAACCTCTCCCCACCCAGCTGTCCCTCACTCACCTCTCGATGTCGCAGCTGCAAGTTCTGGCCTTCATAGTACAGGTTGTAGGTCTTCAAGTGCAGGAGCAGTTCGTTTCTGAAAGGGTGACAATGGGACAAGGAAGGAGTCCGCAGGGGGGGGGAGTCAGAAGGGGGCAGGAGGAGAACAGGGGACTCTCTCCGCTGCTTGGCAATAGCCACGATTCCGACAGCCAAGAGTGGGTTTTTAAAGAACGAGGTAACCACTGGTGGCGTAACAAGGGGGGGTCAAGGGGGAAAATGTCTTTGGACGCCACCTGGCAGGGGGTGGACCCCTGCCTACCCACCCTGATGCCACCGCCGCTCAGAGCAAGACAGCTCCCTGGAGCTGCTTTACGTAGTCACAAAGTGCCGACCCCTCCAAGTACCGGCGTGCAGGGCACCACTTCTAGCTCTGGAAAGTGGCTTTGCACCGCTACAAGTGGAGCCTCGTTCCTCAGAGGATCAGGCCCCACATGTAGTGGTGCGAAGTCGAGCGGCTTTGCACTGCTGCAAGAGGCACCTGGATCCTCACTGTGGACCACCCCCTGGCCATGTAACTGCACTGTAAAAGGTAAAGGCTTCCCCAAGACTGGATGGTCTAGTCATGACCGACTGTAGGGGGCGATGCTCATCTCCGTTTCTAAGCCTGCAGAGCCAGCGTTTTGTCCGAGGACAAGCTTCCGTGGTCATGTGGCCGGCATGACTCTACGCCGTAGCGCAAGGAACGCCGTTCCCTTCCCACCGAAGTGGTCCCTATTTATCTACTTGCATTTAGGTGCTTTCGAACTGCTAGGTTGGCAGGAGCTGGGACAAGCAACGGGAGCTCACTCCGTCACGCAGTCTCGAACTCCCAACCTTGCGGTTGAAAGCCCAGCAACAGCAGATTAACTCGCTGTGCCACCATGTCCCTGACGTCACCACAAATACTTCTGGGTTGGGGGCAGGGGGGGCAGATTGGGGGTGGCCCCCCAGGGCCCCGAAGCCCTGGGACCACCAATGGCAGCTACCCATATTCTGGGCCCCAGAAACACTTCCTCCTCCGGCTGCACTCAAGACCAACAGCACAATTCAATGCACGTCTATGCAGAAGGCAGTCTCATTGGGTTCAGTGGGCTTATTCCAGTGGTGTCATTCAAATGATTTAGGAACAGGAACTCACTTTTGATTGGCACTTGTCGGGAACCCGGAACCAGCCACGGAGCCCGTTAGGATCCGGAACACCCGTTCTGGTCCGTTCCCCCGGAATGACATCACTGGCTTATTCCCAGGAAAGTCCAACTGATGTCTGCGGTCTTTTCGCAGCACACAGGTTGGAAATCGCTGACCTAGGCATACTGCTGTCCGCCTTCCCTGCCTGCAAGTGTCCATCTCTGTTTTCCCAGCACAAACACAGACACAACCACCCACGAGACAACTACAAATACACCGTCGACTGCAAAAGCTGAAGATGCAACATCCAGCCGCTTACTTTGAGATGTACTTGTCTTGGCCGCACGGGACGGGGCACGTCTCAGTGATGTAGTCCATCCTCACGAGCGTGTGTCATCCGGAACCGAAGCCTGTGTGGAGACACAGAAAAAGCGGACTTGAGCAGGGGTTTGGCGCTCTCTGGGCAGGTGGGTTTTAATCAAATCAAAGGGAAAGATTCATTGGGGATTAAAAAAACAAAAGTGCAAGCCCTCCTGATGGAAAAGGGGTGGCTCTGTCCTTACAATCACAAACGTCTAAGCATACTGCTGCAGTCACGAGGACTAGAAGCTTGAGCTCTTTAAAGAAAATTGAAAAATGAGGTTCTCAGGTTCGGAGCACCATGCCAAACACCACAATTTTTTTTCCATGCTTCCTCTCAATTACTGTATACAGAATGCTCTGGGCATAATCTCTTGGACTAATACTCTGCTCTGGCTGTTGTACAACACCAACAGGTGTTCCAAGGCGGAGGCCTGCCATTATCCAAGACACAAAACCTTTACATGCACATTAAACAAGACGACCCTTTGTCATCTTGTTTAATGCACATAAAGGCTTTGCGTCTTGGAACAGGAAGCTCAGACATTGAAGGGCTCTGCCGCATCCGCAACACAATTGTTCTCCAAAAAGCGAGAGAAGGGAAACACCAAAGAAAAGCAAGAGCTAAAAATATCACACCCTACCAGCAGGACGGCTGTCTAAACTCTGCATTTCCTGCCTCTTTTGAAACTGGCTTTCATAATCTGCGTTTCCTTCTGCGTGGCTTAGGGGCAGAGATGGCCTTCCATGTCAGGCAGCTGCTGTGTCATACCATTAAGGAACAAGGAACACTGTAAAGTATGTTCGGACCACTCTTGGATGGTCATGGTGGATGGCGCACATCTGGGTGCTGGCCTCTCTGCCCCCAAGAGTGGTCCAAGCATACTTTACGATGTCCCTTGCGCCAGCCAAACTTTGCGGGCCTAACTGTGCCAGCCTAACTCCAGGTTAGGACTGCACCCTCAAACGCTTACAATAAGTTTAAAAAAAATTTACAATAAAGAACCACAGGCTTAACCCTCCTGAGCAGTTGCTGATCTGTTTTTTAAAAACTCCCGAAGGCTGCAATCTTATCCACACTTTCCCAGGAGGAAGCTCCACTGACTATCATTGTTAAAAGCATATACATAGTAAAGGTAAAGGTTTCCCGATGACCGAATGGTCTAGTCGTGACCGACTGTAGGGGGTGGTGCTCATCTCTGTTTCAAAGCCTGTAGAGCCGGTGTTTTTGTCCAAGGACAAACTTCCATGGTCATGTGGCCGTTCCCTTCCCACCGAAGTGGTCCCTATTTATCTACTTGCATTTTTAGGTGCTTTTGAACTACTAGGTTGGCAGGAGCTGGGACAAGCGACGGGAGCTCACTCCGACGCGTGGTCTTGAACTCCCAACCTTCCGGTCAGAAAGCCCAGCAGCACCGGTTTAACCCACTGCGCCACCACGTATATGTATCTACATAGTAGATACATATTAAAAGTACAGATCTGTCACATTTCCCCAAATGCAGCCACACACCATCGTAGCATCAAGTCTAATATATTAAAAACAAAATGCACTTGGAATGAATGGAGACCCACGTGAAATTGGCTCACACAACCCACAGTTTGAGAAACACAGGCTAGAGTATCACCAATGGTCAGTGGTGTCGCTAAAACTTCTGGCACCCGGGGCACAAATTTTAACACCCACCGCCATTCTCAGCCTGCTTTTTTCACCTAGGGTCTGCCGTTGGGAACGCGGGTTGTCACCCCTTAAGGCATAGTGCCCGGGGGAAAGTCCCACCTTGCCTCCCATAGCTATGCCACTGCCAGTGGCTGGCAAGCTGCCAGGTAAGGATGAGGCATTTGGCACGCCATGTGAGGTCCAGAGTTAAGTCCTGAAAGCACCAGCTGCTCTTCCCCATCACACAGCTTTGGTTAAAAGGTCCTCTGCAATTCCAGAACACAGATCACAAGACGTCTTGAAGCCAGTCAGGAATGTCGCTCTTCTGCATCTCCTGGGAGAGAAGAACTTGCAAGAGAAAATCTTGGGTGGGCTCTCCCCTCCCCAGAACAGCCACAGACCCTGCACAATAGCGACTCACGCCTTCTGCCAGGGAAGCCGCCATCATTCCTTCCGCAGCTCATTTCCCAGCAGAGACAGACAGACAGGCTCCTGCCCCCTTCCAGATGTTCTCGCGAGCCTGCAGGAATGTCTCTGCAATAAAACATCTGAGAAGCCACAGCTGGGAGGGAGGAGCCAAGTCAGCTTTGTAGGTCAGCCTCTCCCCAGAGACCACCTCCTGCTTTCTGGATCAGACTAATGCTGCAGACTTGCCCTGTTCTCATTGGGGCGTCAGATGCATGTCTTTTGGGCCAGGCAGCACAGGAGGGGGGGACTATCCTTACTCTTTCCACCAGCTTATGCCCATACCCTGGCCATACCCAACAAGCACGGCTTGAAGACTGGACCATCCGGCCATTGCATTTTGGAAGGTCTTCTTGGCCAAGTCAAAGACTGACCCTGGGGGTACCTCCAACAATCCCACCAGGACTGCCACATCCACATCTTGCTTCTAGCAGCTGCACCAATGAGCGTGTTCTTTCCACACTGCACACATCCGTCCTGCCCCCAATCTGCACCCTTCAGTCCCCTGTCCCACCATGCACCCATTGGGGACACGGGTAGAGCCAATCAGGGAGCTCGGAAGGTTCTCCAAACCCGTAGAGCCGTCAGCCTAAAATTCTGTATTTGGAAGGGGTCAGCGTGAGCAGGACCGGACCATCCATGAGGCCAATTGAGGCAGTCGCCTCAGGGAGCACAGCGCTGTCTGTGGAGCCTCTGCTGGTCCTCCTTCCTTTCTTCCTCCCCCTGGATTGGAAAAGGAAAAGGGGGACAGAGAGGAACTGTGGATGAGTGCTGAGCTGGAACATTGGACGGGGAAGGGAGCAGAGGCTGGCACAGTATTGGGGAACAGTTGGCATACCATCAGGGGGTCTTGGGTCAGTCAAGGAGTCAGCCCTCCCTCCCCCCACCCCACATACACACTTCCAGTAGGACTATAATTGGCCTGGTTTGGGAGCTCCACTTCGGAATCCTGCTTCACACCCACCTGGGGCGATTCCCTCTGTGCGTGTGAGGGAGGGGGCTGCTTGGCTGAATTAAAGTGAGTTTGGGAAGAATGAGCTCGATTCCTAAATGAAGTACCGCCATGCCTCATTATCCACTGGAGTTCCGCTCTGTGGATACCAAAATCAATAGAAAAATAGCTTCTAGGTTTCTTGCTCCTCCATTGTTGCTCCAGTGGGGCTCTTCTTATGTTCTTATGTCTTATTCTTATGTCTTATTTAGCCAATAATTACCAGAAGGCCTTCTTGGAAGAAGAGTCAGCTATAAATACAACCAGAGGCATAAGACACTGCCCTGGCACCCGGGACAGTGATGTCACAATGTCATGTGATGCTGTGACATCATTTCCAGGTTCTCCCTGGAGGAGGGAGCGCTCACTACAGTGGCTTCACATCTCCCTGTTCCTTCTCCTGTAGAGGCTCCGCTTTGAAGGAGAAGGGACTGGGGGGGGCACGAAGCTGCCAGTGCCACCTCCATAACTAGGGCAGAGTCTGAGGGGCAGTGATGCACCCCTCCTTGGCATCGCACCCAGGGCAGATGCCCCTCAGACCCTGTCCTAGTTACGCCTCTGAATGCAATGCAATACAAGCGACCTTACTGGCAGAGTAGAGCACAAAGGCCTGGTCTTGTGTATGTGCCACAAACAGCCACGTGCAGTGTAGCAAAAGAGAAAAAAAGCCTTGCAATAATCTTGTCGCAAAAAGGACACCGGCTCTTTGCATCACAGCAGCAGCAGGCGATGGGCCGACAGCCTATTTGTCATCCTCCCGGACCGCGACATCCTTCCCACCCAGCTACCCGCCCCCATCCTGGGCCGCTTGCTCTTTCTCCACGCTTTGCCATCGTCCTTGCCGTGTCCCGTTTGTCATCGGCTCTCCCGTGGACCAAGACAGAGCGCCATCCATCTCCCTGACAAAAGCAGCCCCAGTGACCCGGGGAGGAAGCGGCAGAGAGCAGAGCGGGGTGGCTGCGTGCTAGACAGCCGCACTCGTGGGGCCCTGGAACATGAAATGCAGCACAAACAGACACCGCAGCTTTTAAATCATCTGTGCGCCCAGGCCCAGGGCTGTCTGGCAAGGCTGCTCAGCAGCTGGTTTCTTGCAACGCTTAAATGTTCTGCCTGCATTTCCAAGATCTCAAGGCAGCGAATGTGGTGCCCCTCTCGGCAACCGTTAGGCTGAGCCAGAGCCCAAGGTTATTAGGCTCTCACCCAAAAGCTCTGTGGATCAGCAAGGGGACCAAACGCAGGCCCTCCGGTCCATGTCGCTAACCACTACACCACACTGTGACTCCTGCTGTCCAACAAGAGACTTTGAAAGGGAATCAGAGGTGCCCTGAAAAAAATCCCATGTGGAGTCTGTTGCAGTTTCACACCACACACTCCAGAACTGGTTGAAACTGGCATTCCGTCTCTTCGTCTTCAAATCAGATAGAGCACCTGCGTGTCCTTGGGTGTTCAGCTTCCCAGCTTGTTAGTGCAATCTGCTACACAGTAGCTGAACTCCCTTTAGTTAGTATAACATAAGCAGGCAAAGTTTCTCACGGGAAGCGCTGGCTAGCAAACACCCACTTTCTCATG
Organism: Lerista edwardsae; assembly: GCA_029204185.1. NCBI lineage: Eukaryota > Metazoa > Chordata > Lepidosauria > Squamata > Scincidae > Lerista > Lerista edwardsae. The sequence continues at coordinate 1,208,863 of JAJKFI010000164.1, read as the reverse complement.
AGATCATGATGTTCAAAGGGACACCCCATTGGGTAACATGGGGCACAAGGGTCTCCAGGTATCCACCTACCAGATATACTCTAGCTGCACCCTTTGTTCTTCTGTCTGTACCATGTGTGCGCACTGAGACTGAGAATGTAACTACATGCGTTGAAAAGCCGCTTGTACGCGGCAAGCCTTCGCCGGCTTTCGCTAACCGGCAAACAGAACTTCTTGCTTTCTGACTATCGCTACTGTAACCAATAAAAGACTTTGTTATGGAAATGTAGCGATCTCGTCGTTTCTCCGCTCCGCTCGCGCGAGGCAAGCGCTGAATGGGTCCACAAGCCCCCAACTCTGCTACAAACAATCCAAACAAACAACAGAGTCTCTAACCACATGAGTAGGCGAGCGTTGACTGGTTGGTCGGCATTATGCGACCCCGGAGCATTTTTATATTTTATTTTATGATCCACTGGGCTTGTTGTTTTTAAATTGTATTGTTTTGTTTTAATTTTGTTTTATTGTATTGTTTTAATATTGTTTTTAAATTGCTTTTTAATGTTAACTTTTATATTGCATTTTTATATTGTAATGCCGCCTTGGGTGCCTCCGGGCAAAAAGGCGGGATAGAAATCTAATAAATAAATAAATAAATAAATAAATAAATAAATAAATAAATAAAAATAAAATTGGTGTCTACCCCCAAACATTTCAGAAGTCTCTTAAGTGCATTTCAGAGGTTTTAGGCTCTTTTTTAAGTGCCTCGAGCTCTTTTCCTCTCAAAGGTAGAAAGGAAAATGTGCAGGTGGCATCCGACAGATGCTCAGTAGGGAGCACACCTGTCCCCAGCACCCTGGACAATGTGTGCAACGGACACAGGAATGCCGGACCAGCACCAAATTCAAGAATTGAATGACTTAAAACACGCTAGATAATTTGCTCTGGTTTTTTATGCCAACTTACAATGCTCTCCCCCCACCCAGGGCACCACCGGGATCCCTCCCACAACGTTTCCACCAAAGGGACATGCAAGAAAGGAGGAGCAGGTTTCTGGTCCTCTTGACACAGCAGAAAACGGCAACGATTGCACATCCAGGCACTGCGCTGCTATGCAGAGGTAAACATGATTACGGGAAGCAGAGGTGCATAGGTGAGCCTGCGGGGGCTCTTCTTATGGGCATAAAATTTTGTGCTCCTAAGAATCAGGTGAAGCCGTCAGCGCCCCGTCCCCATGCATAACGCAGACAGTCTTCTCAGAGGCAGGCCTCTGCCGACCTCAGCACACTTCCCTGGCTTCGAGGGGCGCCCAGGAGAGATGGGTGGGAGCCCCGCCTCCAAGTAACGACAGTAACTGATGTTTTGCAAGCCACCCTAAAAGCCAAGATTGGCAGATTAGGTGGAGCAGAAAAACTAACCAGGGAAATCACACAAGGTACCAGCCTAGAACTTACAGGCAGTCACCACCACCGAAAAGATGCCCCTCCAAACAGAAATCACCTCCTAGACTGATCGAGACTGGCCCATCCAAAGGCTGGCTGAGATTATCACCTAAGGGCAGGAGGCACATGCACTTCTCTCGGCCCCCTCACCTGCGCTGTCCATACGAAGTGGAGCGGGAGGAAGACCAAAGTAGAGTTAGATGGATAATGAATCATAGAGTTGGAAGGGAATCTACAAGGTCACCTAGGCAATGTGGAGGAGGAAGGAGTGTCTCGACACTCTAGCCCACCACTCTCGTCTCCTCCACATTGCCTCTTGGTCCATCTCCCTGTTCCTTTTCCAATGAAAGGAATGTGAGGAAGAGAAGTTGGTAAGGGGGGGGGATGATAGACACAACATGGCACAGCACCTCAGGAGGTCTGCGGGAATTTATTCCTGTTCCACAGAAGAGGAAGAGCACTGCAGAGACACAGCGCAGACATGCAGAACGGCCAAAGTTCAATCCCAAGCGTCTGCATTTCCAAGGTTCACAGCTAGCAGGGCTCGGGAAGAGCCGAGGCCAGTCACAGCTGGGCTAGCCAGTCCAGTGGTCTGCAAAGCGCACGCCAGCCTCCGATGCACACCCCACTTGCAGGAAAGCCGGTGGAAAAATCCACACTCTTTGCCAAGGAGCCCGAAACAAGGCATTCAGAATAAATTACAGCCTGCTATCTATTTGCAAAATTTATGCCACTTCCCAGTTCTCCGTGTGGCAATCAATCAATTTGGAAGGCCTCTGCAGCTCCCACTGGGCACGTGGGGGAGGGGGGGAGGAAGGAGAACCAGCATGTTTCCCACGGGCAGACCCAGGAAAAGGAGTTGGCACCATCCAACCTCTCATCCCTGACATCCAGCTCAAACCTACTCCGGATTCCAAGATTTCCCTGGAGACAATTCACAAATGCTCTCCATGACCGCAGGGGCTAGCAGAAGCGTAGTGTGGGGGGAGCCAATGAGGCCGTTGCCCCGGGGGCAAAATTCTTTGGGGCGCAAATTTTTGCACCCTTAAGAATTCAGGCCGGCAGCACCCCACCCCACGGAGAAGCAGGTCGTCTCTTCGGAGGGGGGCTCTGCCGGCCTCAGTGTGCCTGCCCCCACTTCAGCTGAAGCCAGGGAGAGACGCAGTGAAGCTGCACTTTGGGGGGGGTGCCACGGAGAGCCCCCGTGCCCCCGTCTGCTTCCCAGCTGGGGAAGCAAATGGGAGCGCCTAGTGCGCATGCTGCCATGGCGCAAACAAAATCACCTGAGCCACGGCAGCAAGAGGCCAAGTGCCCCCATTCCCTTCCTGGCTTGGAAAGCAGACAGGAGAGCCTGGCGCTGGGCACATTCGCTGCCACAGCAGGGACAAAGTCGCCCAAGCCATGGCGCCAAGAAGCCAGGCGCATTTGCTGCTGCGGCCTGGGCGATTTTTGAAACCACCCTGGCTACTGCAGCGAGGTTCCGCATGTGATGCCATGACACAGCATCATGATGTCACACATGGGGGGGCGCAGCATGTGCTTTGCGCCCCCAGCCTTGCAAGGCACACTACACTAGCAGCTTGCTTTCATGAAGCCACACACAAAAAGAACGCAGATTACCAGGAAGCCACATTCTGCACTGGATAACAAAGCCGTATTTGCCCACTGACAGCGAGTCAATCGACATTCCCTCTCAGTGGGGAACCCTGAGAATTGTAGCTTGGGGGCTAGGACAGAAGATCTGGATCATGCATCAGGACTGAAAGAAAATCCCCAGGATTCTGTGGGGGAAGCCAGGACAGTTGTTTCGATGTTTATACCAGCTCTGCTGCGCAAACACAGCAACGCTTTGACTGTCATCCACTTGACCTTTCCTGCTTTGCTCTTTCAGCCATTTTCAATGCTAACCACATTTCAAATATTGTCCGCCTTCTTTCCCCTTTCATCCGGTTTCCTCCAATCCCCCGCAACAACATTCTGATGTTTGTTTCTCTTTTATTTCAGCTGCGCACACGTTCATGTTTTTCCACAAGCATCTTGGCTTTTACATCTACGTTTTTCAGCAGTCCAAATGGATCTGCAAGCTAAACAAGGCGCTGCTTTGACATTCATCCAGTGATGTCATGCAGGGGGAACGTGGGGGAACTCAGTTCCACTAGTTAAAATTAGGGCTGACTCCGCCCACTTCACTCTCCCTCCTCCCCCCTCCCAATTCCTCTGCAAAGAGCTTTTCTTCTTGGTTGGCCGGCACTCAGAGGGTTAAAGGGAGCGACTCCAGATTCCTAGGGGGGCGAAGGCAGTGATGTCATTCAGGCGGGACCAACCAGAATGGGCGTTCCGGATCCTAACGGGCTCCGTGGCTGGTTCCGGGTTCCCAACAAGTGCCAATCAAAAGTGAGTTCCTGTTCCTAAATCATTTGAATGACACCACTGCATTCATCCGTTTTTGACTTTCACCCGTGCTGTGGACCCTAACCAGGAAAAAAAAAATGCAAGCGGTATGCACTAAGAGGTGCATGGAACATGTGCAAACCTAAAGGAAAACCACCAACTGTAACACACGCTGAGATCTGAATGGAATATCCAACAGCCACAACTGCAGCCCACTTTGTTCCTGTTTCACATTATCGCTCTCCGGGAACAACTGACCCCAAAATCAAAGCCATAATCCAAACTAAAAATATCTTCCAGGCCATTTTTCCATTTGCAACCAAACCCATCTGCTCTGCAAACTGGCAGCTGCTCTCCAGATGAGGCGGCTGCAGATCTGGTCACCAGGCCCTTCCGATCAGCGGTGCTGAGCTCAGCAAGACAGCCTTGGTGCAAGGAAAGAGGTGCACCCATTGAGAAAGAGACGGCATGCCGTTTAAGTGCTGCGCAATCTCGGGAAGAGGAAGTACCAGCTTTATCTCATTACAAATGCCAGCTTATTTGTTTTCTAGATAAGTATCTTCCCAGCTTCCCACAAAACAAAATAACTGGACAAAGGCACCTGGTTAATTCTTAACCGAGATTAGAATGGGATCCTACTTGCCTCCTGGAAATACAGTACTTTAGGATCTGATTCACCATCACGCACACATCATTTCTTCCATATAATCTTCTTCCATATAATCCTACCCGTACTCTTAGATCATCTGGGGGGGGGTCCTTTTGACTGTGCTGCCACCAGGAGAGGTGAGGGGGACGGCGGCCAGGAAGAGGGCCTTCTCGGTGGTGGCCCCCCAACTTTGGAACACCCTCCCCTCAGAATTGAGAACTGCTCCCTCTTTGTTAACATTTCGGCGGGGGCTGAAGACCTTTTTATTCCAAAAAGCTTTTAACTGTTGACAGGCTGGCTGGCTGGTTTGTTACATTTTTATATTTTATACCTTAATGATCCACTGGGCTTGTTGTTTTTTAAATTGTATTGTATTGTTTTGTTTTAATTTTGTTTTATTGTATTGTTTTTAAATTGCTTTTTAATGTTAACTTTTATATTGTATTTTTATGTCGTAATGCCGCCTTGGGTGCCTTCGGGCAAAAAGGCGGGATAGAAATCTAATAAATAAATGAATGAATGAATGAATGAATGAATGAATGAATGAATGAATGAAT
>JAJKFI010000164.1:1186436-1199235 GCA_029204185.1 Lerista edwardsae | reverse complement strand
ATTTCAACTTGCAAATTAAATATAGTGTTCCAAAACATATCCCAACATAGACCATGCAAGGGAGTGAGCTCCCGTCGCTTGTCCCAGCTCCTGCCGACCTAGCAGTTCGAAAGCATGTAAAAATGTGAGTAGATAAATAGGTACTACTTCGGTGGGAAGGCAACGGCATTCCATGCGCCTCGGCGTAGAGTCATGCTAGCCACATGACCACGGAAGCTTGTCCTCGGACAAACATCGGCTCTTCGGCTTAGAAATGGAGATGAGCACCGCCCCCTACAGTCGGTCACGACTAGACCATTTGGTCGTGGGGAAACCTTTACCTTTAGGCCACACACCATCACCACGTTCTGTGGCAAGGAGTTCCACAGACTAAGTACATGCTGGGCAAAGAAATATTTTCTTTTGTTCTGACTCTCTTACCATTATGTGTGTGGGTGTGGGGGGGGGGAGAACATCCCTCTATCCACCCCCTGCATCATTTTGTACATCTCAATCATGTCCTTTTTTCTAGACTGAAGAGCCCCCACCCCGCAGCCTTTCCCCATCAGGGAGGTGGCCCAGCCATTTTGGTCACCCTCTTCTGCACCTTTTCCTGTTCCAGAAGCAGCTGTGAACGTGCAGAGCAGCAGCGAGGATAAAAGTCACGCTGTCCGAACACATCCAGGCAGGTGAGCACAACAGACAAGGGGAGCAGAGTCACAGCCACGGTTCCTGGATCCACGCATATTGTCTCGAACGTGGAGTCAACATAAACCCAATTGGCCATGCCTCCGACTCTCTTAATGTGACCAGGAACTCTGTTCCACCAAGGTTTTCCAAGATTCCCGGAGAAAAGAGAGCATTACAGATAGATAGGTGTGGATACAAGCCATCACGGGGGAGAGTGTCTAGCTCAGGGGAGAGCACCTTTCGCAGCCAAAGGTCCTTCCCCAGAATCTCCAAGTCAGGCCAAGAAAGGCCCCTGACTGCACTCATAGCCCTGGAAAGCCACTGCAGCTAATACAGGCAGGGCCATATTAAATCTGTGGCTGGGCCCCTTGGCTTTCAGATATTTGGGGGGGCCCTTCAAAACTCTTCAGGAAAGTGCCTGCCACACTGAATGGAAGCCCCTGGTGGAAAGGCAGGGAGGCAAGGTGCCCCTCCCGTCCTTTACAAATAAAGCCTCTGCACCTTACAAATAAGGCCCCTAATCTTAGGCTATCCAGCTACACACAGGAGAGCTCTGAAAGCTTTGCCTTTGCCAGGCTAGGCTTGCTTTAGTCTCTTGACAGCTGAAGGATTGGCAGACTGGACGGGAGCCCCCAGGGGCCAAATCTGGAGATCCATGCACTACGCTGATGCCCAGACATGCCAACCTGATGGGCCCTAGTCCCTATGGGGCCCCTAGGCTTCAGACTACTCAGCCTATACTATAAGATGGCCCCGAATACAGTGCTAGACGGACAAAGTTTGGCCAGCACAAGGGCCACCATAAAGCATGTCTGGACCACTCTTGGAGTCGGGGAGGATGGTGCACATCTGTGTGCTGGGCTCAGAGCCGGCTTTGAGCCAATGTGACCAATGCCATCAGAAGATTTAGCGGGCAGAAGATTTAGCTGAGAGGGTTAATGTCTCCGTTTGCCCGAAGATACAGCTGAAGATCTCAAGGTCGTGAGCTCGGGACTGCGGGAAGTCTCTGAGAGCGGCAGACCTTGCAACTGCGGCTGATTAGAAGCTGAGCTTCAGCTGCCTCGTGGGAGGAGGAGTGTGCTGAAGGTCAGCTGCGTCTCTGGTGAGAGCAGGGAAGCATCAGCCAGCAGAAGACAGACGGGTGGCTAAAGAAAGAAGGCTAAATCCAGAAAGGAAGATCTGAATGTGTGTAGTTCTTGAAAGATAGAACATTCTGTAAATTGTAAAAACCTTCGGGTTTAAGAATAAAGTCTGCCCATGTAAACCGCCTTGAGTTGTAGTCACTGGAGAAATCTGGTGATCTTAAGAAAGGCGGTATATAAATACATGTATTATTATTATTATTATCGGGCCCCGCGCTTCAGGGGTCCCCACACTGGCAGGGTGAGCATACTGCCTGTGGCTGCAGCTGGAATCTCTATGGGCTGTAAGTCAGTGGGGCGAGCAGAGCAGCTTTACCTGGGTCTCTCCCACCTGCCTCTGCCTCTGAACAGCCCAAGATGGGCCACCTGGAAGCAGTTGGTGGGGATGCTATGATATCATCACCACCAACTACTTCCACATGGCATGCTTTGCACGTGGCACGAACAGAGCAATCCTTGGTGAGTGGGGGGCCCCACAGGGAGGGTTGGGGGCCCCGCAGGAATGCCCCACATTGGGCCCCGCCGCTGCTACAGCCGGCCCTGGCTGGCCTCTCTGACTCCAAGAGTGGTCCAAACATACATTATGGTGTCCCTTGTGCTGGTGAAACTTTGCTGGTGTCGCAAACTCAGTTTAGGATTGCGCCCTCAGCAGGTAGCAGCTTCAAATAGTCACGCGCCTCCATGAAATCATTTCAGAAAACGCACAGAGATGCAATGCGCACCCTCTTTGCACGAGAATAAGGCTAGCACGGAAGTGCTGTCTGCAGCATCGCACCCAGTTCCAAAGATGTTCAACTGTCAACTAATGGAGGGAAAAAAATCCTGGTTTCCCCAAAGCCAGCCCCACATTTCCCAGTGCTCCTTTTGCAAAAAGGATAAAGGCATCTCTCCTCCATCCACCTCAGGGCTCCCGGCTGCCTTCAGACAAATGCAGAAAGAGACTCTTCCTCAGTTCCTCTTCGCTGGGAGGGGAACGTCCCAAGCGTGCTGTTGTTTAATGAGTCTGTGGCCACCCGAAGCTAGCGTTGAAATCTCACTCAGCTTCATGCAGCTGTGGGGATATTCACCATGGCAGTGCCTTGCCGGAACGACAGCTCCTAATGCCCCAGGTTGCCTGCAGCGATTCGGTCTTGCAAATAAAAATGCAACATTAGCCCGGAAACTTGCACGAATCCCGGCTGGGGCAGGGCAGCAATTCCACAACTCGGACAACTGACACACACCAACCAAATGGTGCACATTTCTGCCAGTTCTGCATCATTTCTACGGCAGTCATTCCCATTTAGCATAATTTATTCTGCTCCGTGGGGAAAGAAAGGAAGCCCATACAATAAGGAAACCTCCAGGAACTCTGATCAGAATTCAGCTTCCTTCAAAACCTTCCTTCCAGGCTTGAATGGGTTCAAATTTCAGCAGGTCTGTGCACTTTCACATGAAGAAGCTTGGCTTAAAAAACAAAAATTGAGCCAAACCAACTACAACATTGTTTGCTTGTGCTATTGTTGCACAAGGGACACTGGCAAGTATGTTTGGACCAGTCTCGGAGTTAGAGAGGCCTGCACACAGATGTGCACCATCCTCCCTAACTCCAAGTGTGGTCCAAAAGCACTAAACGGTGGCCCTTGTGCCAGCCAAACTTTGCTGGCCTAACTGTGCCGGCCTAACTCCAGATTAGGATTGCACTCTAAGTCCATCAATTTCTGTGATCAGTGCAATCAGATGGACATAAAATTCCTTTGTTTTGGCTGGATGGTGGCCACAGCCCTTATCAACCCAGCCTGTTCCTTTGGTATGAGGTTTCTGGAGCCCTTTCCATCCTTAATAACAGTCTGTCTGGTCACCTGGGGGCGCTTTTCATTCGCCGGTGGGTGAACAAGCCACTGGCTATTTACAAGCCATCAGCAACTCCAAACCAAGCGCTCTCTGTTGTACTAATGAAAGTAATGCATCAGCTTGAACATTCATTTCATAGCTTCTTTTTTCAAAAGCCTAGGAAAGGAGCCTGGCTTGAAACAAAGAAACTTCTCTTGGCTTAATGTAGCATGTCCATTTCAGCACTGTGAGGGCTTCCCAGACACGGTTTAACTATTTCTCTGCCAGAGACCTACTTCGAGGACTTCTAGTCCTTAATAGTCATTTGTTTTGGAGGCTCAATTTAGCTTTGACACCAGTTCCTTATCAATTACAAATTTAATAGAACAAATATTCAGAATACTTATACAGGCGTACCCAGGTATTTGCGGATTTCGTATCCGCGATTTCACGGATACCGGGGGACCACTTTAAAGATGATGGGGAAGTAAAGAAAGAAGCAAAAAATAGCTTTGCCTATCCTTGCGCATTTTGTGCCTACAGCTGCATTTTGAGGGCTACAGGCACCCTTCCTGGTCACCCAGAGGGGCCTCAAGGTCACCCCAAGACTGCGCGGAGCCCTCAAAATGCAGCGGTTTTGCTTTGCAAATGTAGGCAAAGCTTTTTTCCACACCTTTCTTTATTTTCCCGATGTTTTTAAAAGTGCATCCCAGGAATCTGCGGGAATGGAACCCCGAATGGAACCTGTATACCACTTTTCGACAAGAGCAGTTCACCAAGAGTTTACCGAGTAAAATACATCGACAAAAGGATTATTTATTGATCAAGTAAGTACCACTGCTCCAAAAAATCCAATAAAATCTCCAAAAAAATATTGAGAGCTAATATGATGCGGTGGTTTTGGTGTTACACTTAGACTGGGGAGATCAGGGTTCAAATCCCGGCTCAGCCATGAAGCCTTCCTGGGTGACCTTGGGCCAGTCACCATCTCTCACAGGGTTGTTGTGAGGACAAAAGGAGGGGGAGTGAGCCCCAGCCTTGGGGTGATCGTGAGGACCCTCCGGGTGACCAGGAAGAGGCTGCAGGCCGCTCAAGAGTGCCTGCAGCCCTCAAACCGCAGCTGTAGGCACAAAATGCGCAAGGATAGGCAAAGCTATTTTTTGCTTCTTTCTTTCCTATGTCAACTACCCTGAGCTCTCTGGAGGAAAGGTGGTATAAAAACAAAAGGTAACCCTCCTTTCTTGGCCTTCCTAAATGAGCAATGCAAAGAAATAGAGGAAAACAATAGAATGGGAAAGACTAGAGTTCTTTTCAAGAAAATTGGAGATGTCAAAGGACAATTCTGTGCAAAGGTAGGCCCAATAAAGGACAAGAAGGGCTAGGACCTAACAGAAGCAGATGAGATTAAGAAGAGGTGGCTAGAATACACAGAGGAACTATATAAGGCCGATCTAAATGTTCCTGATAACCACAATGGTGCAGTCACTGAGCTTGAACCTGACATCCTGGAGTGTGAAGTCAAGTGGGCTTTAGAAAGAATCACTTACAACAAAGCTACATCTTTCTTACATCTACTGGGTGGGAGGTGAGTGTGCCAGCAGTCTCCACTGATGAGAGTCCGGCCTGCTTTCCTGCAGCAAGCTTGCCATGTCCCATGCCTGCCAACCAAATAATTCTTCCTTGACTCATAAGAACAGAAGAAGAGCCCTGCTGGATCAGACCAAAGGGGGCCTATCTAGTCCAGCCTCCTGTATCTCACAGTGGCCCACCAGATGCCACAGGGAGCACACAAGACGCCTGCATCCTGTGGCCACTGCCCTGCATCTGGCATTCAGAGGTAAATACGAGGTGAATAAAACAGAATTTGCTATCCTAAGAACATAAGAAGAGCCCTGCTGGATCAGGCCAAAGGCCCGTCCAGCTTCCTGTATCTCACAGAAGCCCACCAGATGCCTCAGGGAGCACACAAGACAACAAGATGCCTGCATTCTTTGGCCAGTCCCTTGCACCTGGCATTCTGAAGTAGCCTACTATTATTGTTAAGGAGGTTGCACCACCCATCATGGCCTATAGCCCACAATGGACTTTTCCTCCAGAAATCAGTCCAATCCCCTTTTAAAGGCACCTAGGCCAGACGCCATCACCACCTCCTGTGGCAAGGAGTTCCACAGGTTAATTACCCGCTGGGTAAAAAAGTATTTCCTGTTATCCGTTCTCACTCTCCCGACACTCAATTTTAGTGGTTGTCCCCTGGTTCTGGTGTTGTGAGAGAAGGAAAAGAACATCCCTCTCCACTCTATCCATCCCCTGCATAATTCTGTATGTCTCAGTCATGCCCCTGCTCAGGCGCCTTTTTTCCAGACTGAAGAGCCCCAAACGCTGCAGTCTTTCTTCATAAGGGAGGTGCCCCAGCCCCGTCATCATTTTGGTCGCTCTCTTTTGCACCTTTTCCAGCTCCACTATGTCCTTTTTTGAGATGTGGTGATCAGACTCACGTTTTCAGGCCTGGGCAAGCCAAATCAATACCATCCCTGTCGCCTGCATATCAGGGATCAACAATATTTAGCTCCACTGCTAATGAGTTTGTACATAGTCTGGGAAACCCTGGCAGAATGTCAGAACTGGCTGGGGAAAGGCCCAGAGCACCTGCTCCAACATCTGAGGCGGAGATGTGCAACAGAGTGCGCTTCTTCCGAACCACCAGGAGGGAAGCCCTGCCACTAGAACAGGGTCTCTCTCCAGTCCAAAGGCGGCTGCATTCACTTTGAAGAACTTTAAACGACCTTCAGATGAACGCAGAGCAAGGAAAAGCAAGTACAATTGCAATTAAGAGCAAGACAGCAGCGTTATAAAGAGACGTATACCCAGGTCGTAGGCATCATATAAAAGAGACTGCTGAAGATTTAGAAATATTAAGTTTTGTATGCATAGCTGCTGGAAAATTTGAGATTATGATTTAGATCGTATACAAACAGTAACAAATAAGAGGATGACGTAATAGCCGCAATCAATGTGTACCTTTTGTGTGTACCTATGTATCCCTTACCTTATGTTTATTCCCCTTTTTTCCTTTACCCATATCTATAATAAATAAATAAATAAATAAATAAATAAAAAAGAGCAAGATAGCAGCAAATGCCAGAACAGTCACAAAAGAGCCAGGCCAGCCAGCAAATTATGATTGTTATGCTAATAACAACAAAGAATCATTATTAATAATATAATATTACTATTATAGTGTTACTATCACTAATATTATAACTATTATTATTATTATTAATAATAATATTATAATAATAATAAGCCATCGTACAAATTGATGGTCAAGCCACATCTGGAGGCTTCTGAAGCCACATCTGAAGCCACATCTGGAGGTGTACAGTTCTGGTCGCCACATCTCAAAAAAGGACATAGTGGAGCTGGAAAAGGTGCAGGAGAGAGCAGCCAAAATGATGACTGGACTGGGGCACCTCCCGTATGAGGAAAGGCTACAGCATTTGTTGCTGACACTTAGACATCAAACAGCTACATCAGCACATCCAAGACGCAAACCAGGGCAGCTCTCGCCCCCCCTCCCCCCGCGCAAGACAGCCTGCATTCCTGACCCAAGTCAGGCCAACCTCCCCACAGCACTTGGGCCTGATCGTTAATTACATCCCACTTTCGTTAGGACACCAAAAAGCAGCTTACAACAATGAGGAGGATACAAAATCAGCAACGTTTTAAAAGCATCAGGCCACCTTCTCCGACTGACATTTCACTTTGATCCCCCACATCAAAGAACTGGGCAGCACTCTAGAGTTTCCACTGCCTCTCTGGCAGGGGTGTATGAAGAAGGTAGCTGTGGACCCCTGGTCCTGGGTACCACTTTGCAGGGGGCTGAGGGGGGTAGCCAAGAGACTACCCCCGAGACGGCAGTAGAGGCAGGGCAACCCTAGCTCATACTGGTATGATTATATATTTGAAATTAGAAAGTTACATATAAGTTTACAACTAAAAACAGTCTTACAAAGGACAATGTTCACTGCCTGTGCTCCTCTGGCCATTATTATTATTATTATTATTATTAACTTCATCATTACTATTACTGAAAATAATTTTATCATGGGGGCGTGCCCAAAAAATGTATGGGCCCTGAATGCCAAATCAACTTGGTACGCCTCTTCTCTCTGGCATCCAATGAAGACAAGGCCAGACAGCATTAGCATATGGACAACACCTCTGTGCAAATCTCTGGACAGCTGCACTTAATGGTTACGCATAGATATGAAAGCTAGGACAAAAGGGAACCTTACAGCGCACCATAGATTGATGGCCAGAACAGAAGACGGCCGGGATGTTCTGGGATAGATCTAACCCAAAGAACAGCCACAGGGTGCAATCCTAACCTGGAGTTAGGCCGGCACAGTTAGGCCAGCAAAGTTTGGCTGGCACAAGGCCACCGTAAAGCACTCTTGGACCACTCAGGGAGGATGGCGCACATCTGTGTGCTGGCCTCTCTGACTCCGAGAGTGGTCCAAACATACTTTACGGTGTCCCTTGTGCCAGCCAAACTTTGCTGGCCTAACTGTGCCGGCCAGGTTAGGATTGGGCCCACGGTGGCCTCGATACCGAACAATACTGGAGATCGAGGGAGACCAATAGGGTTAAAAATTCCCCATCCTAAGTAAGCCAAACTTACCTTGAAGTGACGGCACTTTGATCCAACGTGCCTTTCGGGAGAGTTCCACAACATGCAGGCCGTGGTCTCTATGCCGCCTACGGAAATCGACAGCTCTCGATCAGCCCAACCGTTTCTCTGGCAGGAACTGACACCAAATCACTTAACTCTGAAGACAGGCACAGCCCTGTTCGGAAATGAAATCTTGTGAACCCGACTTGCTTCCTGTTTCAGTCACATTGCTCTCTTCCCCACCCCAGACCAAGGACAGGAACAACCCACTGCAAGGGGCTGGGAGTGGGGAGCAGCCACAAGCTACCCTCCACCCAAATGACGGATGAATAGACTCTGAAAGGCAAATAAGGAGATGGGCTGTGTGCATGTGGCTCTCAACTGGAGAAAAACAGCACCCAGTCACGCTATCTTCAAGTCTCGTGTCCTATTTTATGGGACATCCTCCCTGTTCACACCATCTCCGTGGGTCAAAATAGGATCCAGCGGTCCAGATCCACATTTGCCTGCTCTCTCCAGGAGGATGGAACGCTCTCCTTCCCAAACTAAACATTCAAGCCCCTGGCCTCCTCGGCCCCCACTCAGGGGGAGGTTCTCCTGCACAAGCACCCCTTGAAACCTTCTGTAGTACCTCTCCTTTCCATGGGGCAAGAGAACTTGGCTTCTGAGCTCCAAGCCGCTTGCCTGGCCATAGGACCCGATCCTGTGCACGTTCGTTTGCTCCCATTCTGGGGGTGCCGCCAGAGTCCTAAGGTTTGAAGGCAGGCGTGCATGCATTTACTCGGGAGTAACTCCCAAGGAACTCACAGAGGCTCGTTTACTCGGAAGCCGGTCCCTCTTCGGGTGCAGGATGGCCTTACTCCCAGTTAAGTTTACGACAGAAACGCCCAGCAGATTTACTCGGGAGGAAGCTCCACGGAAAGCAGAGGGAACTGCCCCCGAGCAAACGGGACGAATCGCGGACTTGCTCCGAACACCCAAGTTGTTCAAACGGGGAAGAGTCGCTGCAGCGATACCCCCCACCTCACGAGCAGCCCCCACCGCCGCTTTGCTCCCCAGCTAAGTTTCCATCCTCGCGGATGTGGAGGCGGCCGATCGAGGGGTGCAGCTACAGCAGGGGGAGGGCAACTCTCAGCCCCCGCCTGCCCCCGGGGGTGGGGGTCCCCCAGCAGGCAACCCCCGAGCGCCTCCACGAGAAAGCGGACTCCGCGGTCCCCCCGCGACAGAGAAGGACCCGGGCGGGCGGGGGGCTTTGTTGTGCAAACTCCATGCCCGGAGCGGGGCGGGGGGGGGGCAGCGCCCTGGCGCGTCCCGGGCGGGCGAACTCGGGCGGGCTGCAAAGCCGAAGCTGGCCCGGAGCAGGAGGAGCAGCAACGGCACTTACCGTGCGCGGCGGCGCAGGTGGGGCGCGGAAAGAGCGCGGGCGGCGCAGCTCCCAGCCGGCTGAGGACGCCGCGATCCCACCCAGCGCAAGCGAGGCAGCTGCAGGAACCTCCGCCTCTCGGGCCCCCCCCCCGCCCTCTCTCCCTGGAAGGATGGAGCCCGCGGCACCAATCGCAGCGCGGCCTCCGCGCCTCCTGCGCGCTCATTGGAGGAGGCCGGCCTGGGAAGCCCCGCCGGACAATGCTGCCGAGGAGGGGGGCCGGGGCTCCTCATCCCCACCCACGGCGGGCGGGCGAGCGGGCAGCAGGAGGGGCGAGTGGGGTGGAGGGAAGGACGGACGGACGCCGCTGCCCCTCTCCCCACCTTTGCTGCTGCTCAAACAGGTCCAATAGGTTTCTTGCTGCCGTTTCCAAAACCCGTCAGACCTATTTGGGCAAAGGCAATGATGGGGCAAAAGGCCGGTGTGTGCGTGCGCGTGCACCGTGGGAAGCGAAGCCTCTGGGACCCCCCTTTTTAAAAGTGTTTTTTAAAAAAGTCCATGGTCCACCAGCAAGTAAAATAAAATCCAGGATTCAGGGCAAATGCAAGACTGGCGTCTCCAGCTAGTGTCTCCCCCACCCCCGTCCAGCACCTCATCTCTGCCACCAGCAAACCAGAGGGGATGACAACCTCATGTACTAAAGGCGCCCTCTGGGGGGCACTGCTAGGCTGGACCCCCTTGCTCCAACCCCCCCAACCCCCACCTCTGGGCCAGCCACACAGTCTAAGCCAGTGCTCCCCAAACTGTGGGTCACGAGAAGTTTTTGAAACTTAAAAAAAAAACCTCTGCAAGCATCCTGTCTGCAGAGGAAGATTGTTCTGCAAAATTATGAGTCAATCAAATTATGAGGGTATGAGGTCATCTTCATAACCCACCCCTTAAAAGATCGCATTTTCCTATACTTGCTACTAATTCTAGATCAGTGGTTCTCAAACTGTGGATCGGGACCCACTAGTGGGTCACAAGCAGCGGTGAAATTCAGCCAGTTCTCATCAGTTCTGCAGAACCTGTGTTAATTTTAGGTTGGGAGAGGGAAGAAAGGCAGCGGCCGCCCTGAAGGACATATAACCGGTTGTTAATTTATTTGAATCCCACCAGTGGGCCACAAGCCAATTTCAGGTGGGTTGCAAAGCACCTAGAGCAGCCATATTGAAAATACGGGATGATGGGATGCTGGAAAGGGGGAGGGCTGGCTGAGTGGTTGTTTTGCTTGTGTCAGGGTTGTCAATAGGATTTTTTTTTCTTTCTGATTCACTTTGCTATTGGAAAATGGCTGAGAAATCACCCAACTTATTGCTCTGCTCTCAGGAAAGCAGCAGGCTCTGGCGTCACAATGACGGCACTTCTGGCCACAACATCACTTCCAGTGGATCCCGGACAGATGGTCATTCTCAAAATTGGGTCCTGGTACTAAAAAGTTTGAGAACCACTGCTGTAGATCACTTGTGAACCCAGTTTCAGCCTTTTGCCTGGCCTGCAAGTTCCTAACTGCATGTCTTGCTCTCCAGTTCAGCCTTCTGGGTACCCTGAAAAGATAACTGTCCTCAAAATCCATTTTTAGGGAGTCTACCAAATGCATAAAGGTAAAGGTTTCCCCACGACCAAATGGTCTAGTCATGACCAACTGTAGGGCGCGGTGCTCATTTCCATTTCTAAGCCTGTAGAGCCGGCGTTTGTCCTGAGGACAAGCTTCTGTGGTCATGTGGCCAGCAGGACTCTACGCCGTAGCGCACGGAATGCCATTACCTTCCCACCGAAGTGGTCCCTATTTATCTACTCGCAGTTTTACATGCTTTCGAACTGCTAAGTTGGCAGGAGCTGGGACAAGTGACGGGAGCTCACTCCGTCGCGTGGTCTCGAACTGCCAACCTTCCTGTCAGCAAGCTCAGCAGCAGCGGTTTAACCCACAGCACTGCCACGTCCCACCTGTGGGTGTACTACTCTTCAACAAAAAGTTCAGAAAGCAGCGACAGCTTTCAGGGCAAGATCCAAACCTGGAGTTAGGCCAGCACAGATCAACAAAGTTTGGTCTGCACAAGGGACACCATAAAGTATGTTTGGACCACTCCCAGAGTCAGAGAGGCCAGCACACAGGCGTGCGCCATCCTCCCTGATTCCGAGAGTGGTCCAAATGTGCTTTACAGTGGCCCTTGGGCTGCCTAAACTTTGCTGGCCTAACTGTGCTAGCCTAACTCCAGGTCAGGATTGAGCACTCGGGGGGGGGGGGAGCAGCCACACTGAAAGGGCTGGCCTAGGACCTCTCAGCCCCCCCTCCAGGCAGCCTGCCAAATGCTGCCCCTCCCTGCAATCTGGGCATGGGCCAAGCTCTCCTCTGCCCACTCCCTGGACTGAAACACTGAAGCCTGTCACTCCTGTCCTCCACACTTCCTCTCTGTCCCCCTCTTCCTTTTCAAAGCTGGGGAGAGGCAGAGAAGCAGGGAAGGTGATGGGGTGGACAAGGGCCATCCCTCATCTCTTTGCTGCCTGAGGCAACTGCCTCAGCTGGCCTTCTAGCTGGGCCGGCCCTGCATATTAGTAGCCATAAAAAAAAACAAAGTGCCGTGTTCAGGAAGTGTGTGATTGGTCTAGCTAGTCATATTCTGGGCTGACCCTGGAATGCTCTGCTTGCAAAACCAATGCTCCCACAGTGTCAGACCACGGAGCCGCCACCCCCCCCCCCCCAACCCAGCAGTGGCTCGCCAGAGTTCTCCCAGGCAGAGATTCTTCCCCAGCACTTGCACTGAATCGAGGCCTTCTTCATGCAAAGCGGCCCCTTGGACAATTGTTAGCCTCAGGGGCGTAGCTACAGTGGTGCAGGGGTGTGAGTGCAGTCGCACCGGGCCACAAGCTTTAGGGAGGCAACAAATTGACCTTGACACTCGTGGCCAAAATGGTGAAAACTTTGATGTGTATGAATTATACCATCATGTTATATATCATTGGAAAGGTAATTTAATGAAGAGTGCAATGGAACAAGCCAAATTTTGTAAGCTGCTTTGGGGTGTTCATTTGGGAGAAAAGCAGAGTATGAATTGAATGAATGAATGAATGAATGAATGAATGAATGAATGAATGAATGAA
>JAJKFI010000164.1:1158790-1177376 GCA_029204185.1 Lerista edwardsae | reverse complement strand
GATCGCGCTGCCGCTCACCCGGAAGACACGCCCAGCGTACCGGTCGGCTGACACTACTGGTTTTGCTCCCGTCCAGTGGACAGTAACATGATACACACAAGCATCCATCTTTACGCTTCCAAGGTACCGGGATCCACTCGGAACACAGTGCACACATTTTTCCAAAGCCACAGCCAAGACGCACACACTAGTCCTCATTTTAACCAACCAAAAAAAGCCACTAAAATGTGAGAACCGAAATGTACCCACCAGGGAGGGGATCTATTTCACTTCAGCCACTGCTGTGTTCAAGGCCAGCTCTGGCTCTGGTGTTGGAGGATAGAGAATTCTGGCTCTCTAACTCCCTATCAAACACAGGAACCAGAGCTGGCCTTGACCACTGCAGTGGCTGAAGTGAAACAGATCAGCAGGCGTCAAACCCTGGTATGGTCCATGGGCTGGATCTGGCACCCAAGCACAGCCTTCCCCTAAGTGAACGGAGCTGACAGTTCCATGGGGCACCTGGTATTTTCCTTGGTGGTATTTCCTTCCTGATACTTCCCCAGAACTTTGTGCTGAGCATCCGTGCCTGCCTGGAAATACAGGAACAGGGCATGCTGGGGCAATGGAATGGGAAGCAGCTACTTGACGCAAAGTTCTGGGGAAACTGGCAAGGAAGGTATCAGGCTGCCCTGCGGAATGACAAGCTCCGTTCATGCCGGGGACAGAATTTTCGTTGTGCAGCAATCCCGAGTCTGGAGACCACAGCTCTAGTTGTTCCTTCCCTTCCGCCCCCAGTTTGCCTGTGCAAGCTCCACTGCAACAAAGGGGAGTGGTGCAAACGCACAACTGCACACTTTCATCCTAAGTGCTCAAAGGGGGAAGACTGGCCTCTGGAAATCAGGGCGCAATCCTAACCTGGAGTTAGGCCGGCACAGTTAGGCCAGCACAAGGGACACAGCACAGCACGTTTGGACCTCTCTCGGAGTCAGGGAGGACGGCGCAGGTCTCGGTGCTGGCCTTCTGACTCCGAGAGTGGTCCAAACGCGCTTTACGGTGTCCCTTGTGGCAGCCAAACTTTGCTGGCCTAACTGTGCCAGCCAAACTCCAGGTTAGGATTGTGCCCACAAACACACCATCCTTGACTGGCTACTCCTTTCAGAAAAAGGCTCTTTTCTCAAGGTAAAAAAATGCCTGCAAGACAACGGTCTGCCTAACACTGGAGCGCCCTCTTGTGGCGACTTCTGCAAAACACTGGAGATCTCGGCTTGATCTTGGCTTTGATCGCATCACCTTTTCAAACAAACTGAGCACATTTCTCCCCAATTTTTCTTTTTTTGGGGGGGGCTGCCTTTGTAAACACTGCAAGGGTCTGGCAAATCTTTTCTCCAACAGCTCTCAGCAGTCTACACTCAGGGCCGTGCAGCTACAGTGGGACGTTCAAGCTAGCAGAGACTTTTAGGGAAAAACGGAACTTCTGGCTCAACACAACTGGAAACGCTTTTTCACATAATTTGCTGTTTTAAAACCTACATACCAAACCGTGGGGGAGAGAAACCTTTACATATGGATTGACACCTGAGCACAGGTGGACAGCAAAAGGCAAAACGAGAAGTGCAAGTCGCTTGCTTCGGTGTGATCGACTCAAACTTCGCAATAAATAGGGAATCTTTGCCAGGGATGGTTCATACAATATTAAGGTGCTTGAGATAGGTGGGTCCCACCAGGTGCATTTCTTGGTTAACAAATGAGGGCACAACCCACTAGGGGACTCACTCCTGTACAAACTCCCAGAAGCAAATGAGGCTTTGGTTGCTGAATGCAACACTCTACAACCTCCATACCAGGCGCTTGGACAAGAGTGTGCCGCTTTTGGTGTCTCACACTAGTGCATCACGCTTTTAGTGTAGTAGCAAGCACTGTGTTGTACGTCAACAAAAGACTGGATCTAAAGAAGGGAAAGAAGGGAAAAAAAACAAGACAGACAAATGCCGGCCAGGACCCAAACGAGGATTAAAGTGAATTCCACCAGCATCAAAACCGAACAACTTTTGCCTCTTCGACGCATGCAGAAGAACCAGCTCTTTTATATTTTACAGGATAATTACCCTTTCCAAAGGGGGCTATTTCCTCCCCCCCCCATTTTCTCCTTAGTTGCACATGGTGGGGAAATGAAGCAGGCGGCCCCAGGCTCCTTGGCAGGGCTCACTCAGAAGTATGTGCCACTGTTTCCAGTGACGCTTATTCCCAGTTCGGTGTGAATAAGCGTGTGTGTGTGTGTGTGTGTGTGTGGGTGCCCGGTCCTGCAGGCACTGCCTAAGCTGCCATCGCTGCCCAGAATGGCTCTGACATCAAATGGGAGGGCCCGCTCACGCAGTGCATGACAATGCCTGCAATCCTTACTGTGCCTCCCGGTCAGCGGCGTCATGCTGCCGGAACGCTGGGCGGGAGGAACGGGTGAGTGGCAGCCCGCCCGTTGTGTACCGCTCCATTTCGCCATCTTCCCCGCCCCGCGGGGCGGGGAAGACGGCGAAATGGAGCGGTACACAACGGGCGGAGTGCCGCTCACCCGTTCCTCCCGCGGGGGTGGGGAAGACGGCGAAACGGAGCGGTACACAACAGGCGGACTGCCGCTCACCCGTTCCTCCCGCGGGGGTGGGGAAGACGGCGAAACAGAGCGGTACACAACGGGCGGGCTGCCGCTCACCTGTTCCTCCCGCCCAGCATTCCGGCAGCATGACACCGCTGCTCCCGGTAGATATGCTAGTGGTTGAAACTGGAACACACAAATACTTGCTCAAAAGCATGGGCGGCTGCAGGTCCAAGGGCCAACTCTAGGCTAACCCTAAGTATACTCGTTTGTTTCAAGGTAACTGTTTTGTGTGGCACCTTGATCTATTCAGACAACAAATCACAGAAAGTTCTATCACCTTTTCTGGGAGAGCAGGAACAATCCTGATGCAAAAAAAAAGCTGTACAAGGAACACACCACAGAAACGGCCAGGGCACAATATCTGCAGATTCATTCCCTTTCGTACCACTCAACACTGAAGCATCAAAGCTCCTTCGGCCTTCCCCCTCACCCGAGTAACCAAAAAGATTCTTTCTACAACAGCCTGTCCTGCTTTTCTCCAGGGATCCAGTTTGAGAAGCTGACTGACAATTTACAGTATCAGCACTTTTTCACAAAAAAGAAGGACACACAGAACACAAGGACCTCCGCACATACTGGCCTTGAGAAAATACTTACTCTGATGCCTCTCTGACAAATCTTCCCACAGCTTAAAAAGTGCTTTTTGGGGGGCCACATTGGAACAAAAACAACACAGATGTTTAAAAACTAACTTGCAACAGTAAAAACATTAAACAGGAATAAAGTCTTATAATGATGAATGCACAATGTACACGCAACATCAGAGCCAAAACTAGTACAGGAGAAAAAACCTGAAAGGTCTGAATGGCACTCGCAGAGGGCCCTCAACACCCGTTAAGCCACTCAGCAGACAGTGGTGTAATACATAGTGTCTCCCCCAATTTTTTTTAAAAAATTGGTCCTGTGTTCAGCTTGCAAAAGGAAAAAGACATTTTAGAAGGCCAGACTGACCGTAGGCTGCTTTGAGGACTGACAGGAGTGTCCAGCCCTGAACTGTTTGGAAAAGCGTTGGCACAATTCTAGAGACACGCGAACCAATCTGAATAACCTCACTGAGAGCTAGGCGCTTAATAAATATCATGAGTATAGTAGAAAGATCGACTGGAGGATATGCAAGAGAACCGGGCTGTTTAGGCAACCTTACAGTGTCGTTTCGGGAACATGCAATCTAAACAAGAGCCGGAGGGCACAGTAGCCTGCCTCACCGCAGCCCCTCTCCATAGCTGCTGTGTTAGGAAACGCTCCGTGTTTTGACAAAGAGCTCCAGGTCAACGAGGAACAAAAGATCTCTCCGCTATTGCTTTTAGGAGGAGGACCCTGTGCTAAGGCACGGCTTTCCGGCACTGCAGTCCGACACCTAATCGGGGGAGGTTTTCAAAGCAGAGCAGCCCCTAGTGCGAGAAGCTCTGCTGCTATTCACCGGAACAATGCAAGACAAGGAACTGCAGGCTTACAAAAAGTAATGGAATGTTTCAGCTGTATACAGGAACCCCACAGCCCGTTTGAGCGCTGGGTTTGCAGAACGCCGACTCCCAATTTTGGATCTGGATCAGGAGTTGTGCCAAAATTAGGACACACCATCCTAACACGGTCCTCGGGGTTTTTTTTGGGTTCTCTTTTCCTAACACAACATCACGTTAACTATAGAGAGACGTCACCGCCACAATAGGAAAGCTATTTGTAATAATTTGCCCCGGCTCTGGCTCTGGCATTTAAAATGCAGATATACAAAAATTAAAACAAAAACCAGTGAGAAACTGCGGATGTGTCTGTGACTACGGCTAGGAGGCAGAGGATTTGCCAAGGGCTATACGGTCGCCTCTGAGTCGTCCTCGGAGCTCCTGCCTTTCCTGAACCCTTTCCATGTGTAGCCCATGAAGGTGGGGCTGATGGGCAGGAAACTGAAGCACCGGTACTTCTTGATCACTTCCATGCCGAAAGGCAAGTCGTAGGTTTCCATGCCGTCGATGGACTTGCTCCCCTTGCCCGCCCCTTTCTTCCATTTCCGGATTCCTCTTTCCTCAGGGCTTCCTGCATTTTAAAAGGAAAAGAACTGCATCAAGAGGCCAGCCCTGCAGACACAAGCAGCAAAGCAACCGTCTTGCACAAAGGAGAGGAGGTGAAAACGGAAGACATCCAGCTACAAACCCTTCCTGGATTCCATGAGCCCTGCTTCAGGGAGACTGAGGGCGCAATCCTAAACTGAGTTAGGCCGGCATAAGCTAAGCCAGCAAAGTTTGGCTAAGCCAGCAAAGTAAGCCTCCCTGGGGCACCTGGTGGGCCACTGTGAGATACAGGAAGCTGGACTAGGTGGGCCTTTGGCTTGATCCAGCTGGGCTCTTCTTATGTTCTTAAGGCCCAGATTGGGTGCAAATTATTATTTATCTCAGAATGCCAGTTACAAGGGAGCGGCAGCAAAATGCAGGCAGCCTGTTGTTTTGTGTGCTCCCTGAGGCACCTGGTGGGCCACTGTGAGTTACAGGAAGCTGGACTAGGTGGGCCCTTGGCCTGATCCAGTGGGGCTCTTCTTATGAGCATGAGGTGCCTGTATGGTGTCAGGAAACCATTTAAGACAGAAGAATGAAACTGTGACCTGGTCACAGGAAATGCTTCTTCCAATGTTGACTGTCTAAGGATACAACTCAAGGTGTATTTAAGGGAGACACACTAGCCTAGCTATGGGGGTGGCGGCACGTTACGTATTGCAGGCGCCACAAAGTGCGATAAAAGCGGCCCCTCCCTCTTGCCGTTGGAGCCATTCTGGGCAATGATGGCAACTGTGTTGCCATCGCTGCCCAGAATGGCTCCAAAAGGGAATGGGCAGGGCTATTTACATGGCACGTTGCAGTGCCTGCACTACTTACCTTGCTGCAGCTCCCTGTAGCTATGCTACTGGCTTAGACCTTGAAGCTGTATTTGGATACCAAGGCTGCAAGCCTTATACACACTACCTGAAAGTAAACCCCACTGAGAAGACAGAAGGACCTCTATCCAAGTGGACATGAATCAGTATCCTTTGCCGAAACGATGCATAGATTTAAATGACAAAAGTATGTTGAAGGAAAGCGGCCGCTGTTTTCATTATCCATAGCTTCAATTAATCATGTTGCTCAAGTCACTTTCTGGCAGGCCAGTCCAAAGACATTCAAAACAAAACGCCGCCCTTCAATGAGGCAAGCTGAGCCGACCGTCCAAGAGCCCCGTGGAAGTTTGGGTTCCATGGAGGGTGGCAGAAGTGGGGTGGGGGTGAAGATGGGTCTGACACGTGTGCAGTACGACCCCCCAGGAGGGCCTGCTGCACGGGCGTCCCAAACACGAACAGAAGCTGTGGAAGAGGACATCAGTCCCATCTGCTTCCATTACGACCTGGGACAGTTTGTTTGGGGGCGGGGAGACGGCTTCTCCTTCAAGCACCAAGACGTCTTTGGGGGGGGCGGGAGAAGAAAGAGAGACTAACACGCCTGACTGACCTGGAATTGTGTTATCCAAAATAAATGCTACGCAGCCCCCAACAAACATGGCTGTGGTAAGAAGAACATTTAATACTTGATCGATGCTGGCGATTCCTACAAAGCAGAAGGGGGAAAACGTTAATTAGATGTGAGGAGCTGTCGTATCTGTACATGCCATTTCAGGAGCCAACTTCACTCAGGGCGCAATCCTAACCAAGGGTTAGGCTACCACAGTTTGGCTGGCACAAGAGACACTGTAAAGGATGTTTGGACCACTCTCAGAGTCAGAGAGGCCAAGACACAGACGTGCGCCATCCTCCCTGACTCCAAAGCGGTCCAAACACGCTTTATGGTGTCCCTTTACTTGTGCCAGCCAAACCTTGCTGGCCTCACCGCAGGTTAGGATGCCTGGAGCTGCGGTTCACACACACACTTGCATGGACAGACTGCACAAAAGCAACTGAGCCAGGATGGCAACTTTTCCACCTTGCCAGCTCTAACCTGCTTCCTATTACAGTGGGCACCTCCTCATCTGTGGGCTCAGCATCTATGGATTTGGGTATCTGCGGATGCCAAGCCTGCAGCTGGAGGGCCTCAGAGGACCGCTTGGACGTGACTGGAAGCAGTGATGTCATGCAGGGGGAATGCGGGGGAACTCAGTTCCACTAGTTAAAATTAGGGCTGACTCCGCCCACTTCACTCTCCCTCCTCCCCCTCCCAATTCCTCTGCCAAGAGCTTTTCTTCTTGGTTGGCCGGCACTCAGAGGGTTAAAGGGAGCGACTCCGGATTCCTAGGGGGGCGAAGGCAGTGATGTCATTCAGGGGGAACGGACCAGAACAGGCGTTCTGGATCCTAACGGGCTCCGTGGCTAGTTCCGGGTTCCCGATAAGTGCCAATCAAAAGTGAGTTCCTGTTCCTAAATCATTTGAATGACACCACTGACTGGAAGTTACTTTGGTTCACGGCAACAGCTTCCGTCACACCTGGGAGGTGCTCTGAGGAGGCCAGGAGGCTGCACAGGCATGACCCCCAGGTTAGTTATTGCGGCACTGTGGCATCACCCCCTATAGATTTAATTTTACACTGATTTCAGTATCCACCCAGATGTGTGTGTCCGGGAACAGATTCTTCCCCTCGCCCCCCGGATACTGAGGGCCTACTATACATCACACTTGTAATGGGGAAAAAACTGTTGCATGTGAGCCCATCCCAACAGGGCGTTCTCCATCGTATCTTGCTAAGGGGTCAAGGGTGAACATGGGTTGCAAATCCCCAGAAATCAAGCTGGTCAATGGGATTGCCTTTCTCTAGTTAAGAGTGACTTTTAACCAACTGACCTGTTCCATGTTTTAAGATTACAATTTGGAAAATCACGATAAAGGTTATCGTTGTTAGGAAGGCATGAAGGAAATAAAAGTGAGAGTTCCTCTTAGGGGCGAGACAGCTTTTGCCCACTGTTTTGCCAGCTCTCTCGCTAGATTCAAAACGGTGTGAAAAACAAGACCTTCAAGC
Source organism: Lerista edwardsae (assembly GCA_029204185.1). Classification (NCBI taxonomy): domain Eukaryota; kingdom Metazoa; phylum Chordata; class Lepidosauria; order Squamata; family Scincidae; genus Lerista; species Lerista edwardsae. The sequence goes on along the minus strand of JAJKFI010000164.1, from coordinate 1,169,779 downwards.
ACAAAGTCAGGAGAGTGGAATGTTCCGTTCCAAAAGGGATCTCTGATCACATGTGGCACGCGGGGAGAGGGAACATTCCTCTCTCCCTGGTTTGCACCAACAACCTTCAAGTACTAGATGTCAAACTGCACCTTGCAGTTCAATCTTGGGTTAATCACACCAGCTATTCACAGCTGCAGCCCCAGCTGACTTAGGACGCAATCCAAACTGCGCCCTGGGGCTGATGCTAGCTGCTTGTGTCGGTCCGACGGCACCAGTGCTGACATGAGGGTGCTGACCGGCACCCTTGTGTTGGTGCTGGGGCTGTTGGGCTGACGCTAGCAGTCGCATTGGCCCAAGGCCACACCACACCGCTCCTGCGGAAGCTGAGTTTTGCTGGTGCAAGAGCGGTTCTGGGCGGGGGGGGGGGAGGAACTGGGTGGCATGGATGGGCTGGGAAGTGTGCCAGCCTGGGGAGGGGGGTGGAGCTGGGATGCGGCCATTAGGCTGCATGGACACAATTTGGGCTGCGCAGCTTGCTTGGAGTTGCGCCTGCTAAACAGAATGGGCAGTTCTGAGCAAGCCCATCGGGGTGCCTGGTGCCTTGCCCCAGGAAGACTCTGGAGGCCTCCTAACGTGCGCTGGATACGGCACAGGCCTGACAGCCTTGCTGTTCCAGCGCAGGCTAGGATTGCGCCCTTAACAAGGATGGAAAAATTTGTATGGCCAGTTTCCCCATGAATTGCACCACAAAGTGTTGCATCCTGATGCGTGCATTAACACACTTTACTCCGAATGATCCATTTTTAGCGCAAGTACATTTAGCAGACATGGCAGAGAAAGAAAGAAACTTCATACCTGTGACCAGTGGGTTTTGTCGGAGATAACTGGGGAGGACAAGTCCAAAGAAGATGGAAAACCCAAGTACAAAAAGGTTCCGGGAAGAGTTCAAATCTATGAACTGGAGGTTGGAGAGTCCGACTGCAGTAATCATCCCTACAACGAGAACAAACAGAGTTTCATCTTCCAAGTGCTAATTCTTTAATTTAAATTCAAAGCATGGAATGCTGAGCACTACTAAGGGAAATTGTGACATCCTTCACCGTCTGGGCCCTTGCTGGACAGAGCCTCAGAGACTTCACTCCGCCTAGGTCTGCGCTCTTTTTAAAATTGGTATGTTTGCAATATCATTTGTGAGGTCGTGTGGCCTCTCCTAGCCCATTTTTCCTCTTTAAACTTCTGAGATCCTTCAGGAGAGGCCTGCGGAACACATAGAATACAACACGCAGCTCTGAGCCCCTGGAATACAGCAGGATGACGACTGAAATCACAATAACAATAATTGTTGTGAACCATTGTTATAATTGTTGTGTTCTTGTGGGGAAAGACTGGGGGGACAAACATTTCTTAAATAAAAACTTCTGCTAAAGGAATCGATTTGGGAGAAAACCACCACCATATCCTCAATTTATAGGCGAGGATGTCAAGAAAGAATAGGCTGAACTCCAGTGTTTCTGCTCAGGTCTTCTGTGAGGATGGGGGAGTGGTTTGGGGGTTAAGCTTAGACCTGGACGATCCAAGTTCAAAAACCCTGTGCGGTCCTGAAGCATCCTGGGTGAATTTGGGCCAGTCATTCTCTCTTTCAGCCTCACCTACCTCAAAGGGTTGGTGTGAGGACAAAAGGAGGGGAGGAACCATGCCCACTACCCTGGGCAACTTGGAGGAAGGGCAGTATAAAAAATGCGATGAAATATTAATCTTTATGGAAAGTTCAAAAGTAACCCAGCATTACTGCAAGAGCAGGAAGGCCGTATTTTAAAAAAAAATCCATGTGCCTATTTTCTTACTGTCTCTTAAAGTGCCATTAAAGTCCAATTTTCTTTATCGTAAACTACTTTGGCTTTAAATTACAAACCCCCACCTTTCAGGGTTTCTCTTCAGCAGGTCAGGAAACTGCTCTAGTGCATGTGATCCCCAAAGGGGGCGGGAGGGGGGCTCTTTGTGTCCAATTTAAGGCACTGCTTGGTGGCCTAATTGACGGCTTAAGTGGTGGCAGTCTACTTCTTTTTTATCTGCGGAAAACTTTAGCATTTTCTATGTTCTTTGGGCTCCTGCAGAGTCAGGCGCGACAAGGCAGGGTGAAGACTAATTGAAGGAGTCGACGCTTTTCTGGTGAGAGGTTGTTAAGACTATAGGGTAGCTATTGCTTTGTTATTTTAAATGTTCATGTGTCTCTACATTGGTGGTTCTATGTTTTGTTCTGTAATTATTCCAAGCGCCTGTCTTTGTTTAATCATTTAATAAACTTCAGTTCCTTTTTCAAAACATGGCTAATTGTGTTGTCAGGGAACTTATGCAGTGGTGTCACTCAAATGATTTAGGAACAGGAACTCACTTTTGATTGGCACTTGTTGGGAACCCGGAACCAGCCACGGAGCCTGTTAGGATCCGGAACGCCTGTTCTGGTCCGTTCCCCCTGAATGACATCACTGAACTTATGGATGGGAGTTAAATCCTGCCTGGGTTATTTAAATTCCTACTAAAAACATATATGTGATATTGTTAGTGGCTCTGTTTAAGTTAATATTGGTGCTCGGTCAGAGCCAAGAGATCTCAGAGGGTCTATAAAGTGGTAGCCGGGTGGATACTTGTTTTATTGTCCCAGCTGCTACTGGAGGGTAAGTTAGCCCTGGCATGGTGAACAAGGTAGGGGGCCATGCGGATCGCCCAATGTTTAGAGTTAGGATGACTCCACAGAGTACATACAACCAACCTAGTATGTGATAACCGAATAACCGCCCCCCCCCCCCGGGGATTTTGCCCCAAGGTGGGGTGGGGGGAAATGGACACGCATCGGCTGACATGGCTGCATAAAGACCTTTTCAAGTAGCAAATGGAACGTTAAGGGAGCAAACCCCCTACCAAAGAGAGTGCAGAAGAGAGCGCCAAGCACCGGGTCAGGGAGGGACGCAAACAGTGCGCTGAACTTGCCAACCGTTCCGAGGAGCAGCATGAAGGCTGCTCCGTACTGAATAACTCGCCGGCTTCCAACCTACAAGGTACACAAAGCAGGATAAAGTACAATGGTTTGGGGATGATCCAAGAGTGGTTTTTGTTTTAAAACTTCTAAAAAACCACACACACACACACACACTCTGAAAAATAAATGTTGGCTATAGATGGAATTGATGTTGCAGTTTCACACTCACGACCACACTGAAGTCTCCCAGTCAATGGTTTTTTAAACACAAGCAAGCAGCACGCCCTCCCCCCCCCCACCAATAGGGAGCCTATCACCCCCCTATGCTGGGGGTGAGAGGGAGCGTCCCTGATTCAGTGCAGGACTACTTTGTCAGGACACCCGCGACTGGAAGGCCCCATTATGAACTTCCCGTGTTTGCTTTTCAGCAAGAACCACAGGCAAAAGACTATTAGTAGCTACTGCTATTAGTAGTAGTAACAAGGGGAGGGAAAGCAGATACAGGTCTTGGACAAGAAAGATCACCAAGAATAATGCTGAACAACTGTCAACCGGCACTGACAGACAGCCCACCTGTCCTCGTGGGCTGTTCAAGGGTATGAAACTTTTTTTTAAGTGACAAAGCCAACTCATATGGCCACATTTATCAGATTCATTACCACGGCAGAGCTCTGCAATTGTCGCGGAGCTGCCTAGAACAGCACTAAAAGTGCAGCAGCCCAGCCCAGCCCTTCCCCTTCAAAAGATGTGCAGTTTGCGAAAGCAGGATGCAAGGCAGAGGAGGATGAGGCAGTAGCTGGAGGACTCTCTCTCTCTCTCTCTCTTGCTGCAGGGATGACGGGGTGGTGAACTGCCCAGGCCTCGTACACAGAAGCCATCCCTGGAGGCCGGGCTGCTTGCAAAATGATGGTGCACCCAGGCACAGGCGCTCACAAAGGTTGAAAAGCAATGCACCACGCAAAGCATTTCTGGCTCAGGATTGTGGTTCAACAAACGCAAGGAGAATCCAATGCACTGCCTCACGCAAGGGACCTAGACCACTTCAGCTGCCGAGAGGCTCTTGAAGTATGAAGAAAATGTCAGCATCGGTGCTAGTTCCTATTTGATTCCACTCTCTGCCTGCCAGTGATTCCTGATCACTAGAAGACAAAGCGCTGAAGTACTTCTCTACTTGAACTGGCTTTAGAGGCCAGAATGAGGCTAGGATGGAGCTGGGTTTTCAAGTTTGCTGTATTCGGGATGACCTTTGAATCTTTTCGTCTCTTGCTTTTGATGGGTTACATGTCGCAACACGATGTGGTCCTCTGAGATCATGAAAGGCATAAACTCAGGTACAGCCGCTATATTTTAATGCCCCCGTGAATGTAAAATCAGGGTACAGAAACAGGAGCTACTGGTTAGGTGCGTGCTTCTTTCCTGCTTGGCTCTACCATGTTTCATACTGTTGAGCAATTATTTTTTCTTGGCAAGAGAAAATTAAGAGATGCACCCAGCGGACGACAATGTTCGCAATTATACATTGTCCCATAACTGCCTAAGTACTGGTTGGATTCCAGGGGTCTGTCCTAAAGTTAAGCTGAAATGTCCAGTTCTTGCTGGCCCAGTGCTCTCTTGCTTGTGCAAAAAAAATACTACATCTGCACAAAAGCACCAATGCAGCCATCCGTAACTCGGGGAGCCAGTGTACTTTCAAACACGTACTGCACCGAGACCAAAAAGTGCCCACACAAAGAGTAGCAGACCCACTTCTTTCAACGTAGGTCTACCCAAATGCTCATGAAGCCCACAGGGGAGAGGTACAATTTCAAACACGGAAGGTGGTGCGGTTCCTCGCTGCCCAGCCTGCCGTTTGAAAGTCTATCCTGTAATCCATTCATTTCTTCGGAATTCATTTCATTTCATTCATTTCTTTCTTCATTTCATTCATTCCATTTTAATCCATTCATATTAAAAACGTCCCTGGTTATGGGAAAGGAACCCACCCCCACTAGTGTGGCTCTTGGTATTTTAAATTGAATGTGCATGTACTGTATTTGTACACAGATTGGAACCAAGCCTCATTTAAAGACCCAGGCCTGCCACCATCACATACACAGGAAGCTGCCTGACACCAAGTTGGGTCCTTGGTCCCTCTAGCTCAGAACTGTCAGCACTGGTGGGCAGCAGCTCTCCAGGGTTTCAGAGAACAGCTTGCCACAGCCCTACCTGAAGAACCTCGGACCTTCCTTATGCAAAGCAGGTGCCCTTCCACTGAGCCACAGCCCCCTCCCTCAAAGCATAGCCTGGCCATCGGACATACTAGGATGCTGCAAGAAAAGGCTGCTTCTATCACTCAAGTTTTGACAATGCACAGATAGGACCATCCTTCTCTAGTCCAATCTGATGGGAATAAGCTTCCCATTTCAAATTGACAGCTGATAAGGGGAAAGTGGAAGACCACAACTCACAACAGAGCACAGAACCAATGAAGCAACTGCCCCTTGTACTCAGTGTTAATGCAAGCACAAAATGCTACTAGCCTGCATTAAAGTGTGCAAGCTACAAGCAGTGGCGTTTCTACAGGGATGGCAAAGCTCTAAGTTTTGCAAGAAGCCTTACCTTGCAGTGGAAATCACTCCTCTCCTGCACCGTTTTAGCCAATCCTCACAGGGAACAGCAACATCTTGGCATTGCTTACTGGCTACAGCAGCAAGGGAGAGGAGGGATTTACATGACAGGGTAAGGCTTCTTGCAACACTTAGAGCTTTGCCATCCCTGTAGAAACGCCTCTGGCTACAAGCTCAATGCTTGGCTCTGAATGAGTCATTTGCATTTACTGAAGTGTGGATAACAGATCTGTGCCCTCTCTGAACAACTTCAACCTGCCTCTGCTTTGGAGCAAGTCCCTTTGTCATTAGGCATGTCCCGAGAGTGCTCCCAAAGGCGTATGTCCAGTGTGACTGGTTCACTGAGTCCGGCTAACAGAGTGCATTGGCTTGCCTGAGTAGACCCAGTACCTTTGTAATCCCCAGGACTCCAATGTTGGGGCTGGAAGAGGTGGATCCATTCCCGGTGCCAAACACGCCGTCCACGACGCAGGAAAGGCCTTCTACAAAAATGCCTCTGCAGTGGGAAGAAACGGGTTGCAGTGAAGCAAGGAAACACGGCAGGAAGCAGAAAATGCCAAATGTGCATCATTTGACAGCAGCTATAGTTCTAGCTGGGCACCTGACTGGTGAAATACACACTTGTTCAGCTGACGAAATACCTTTACGCATTTGTAAAATAGGAATATTCTGAAACAAAGTGATAATTATTAATTTAAAACAAATTAACACTCCAGTCAAAGGTAAGAAGCCAGACGCACACATGTGCAGGAGGCAGATCCAGTAAAACAACACCCATTAGGGACACCCACATCAAGCCCCTTCCTGAACTTTGTTCCCTCTGCAACTCTCACCTCCACTCACTTCCTGGCTCTCACTCATCCGACTCAGAAGCCCGGGTCCAACTGCAGATATACAATGCAGTGGCTCTTCAGGGCTAAGTCACAAATAGTCACCTTTTGATTATGCAGCATTTTGTGGCACGTGAATGTGAGGAGAATGGCATTTAGTGAAAAGGTGTTTGGGTGATGCAAAATGAAATGTAAGCTCTGGTTACAGTATGTCATTGGTGATGGTCACTTGGAACATCCCACTCCCTAGCTTGAGGGAGCAATCCAAGACCCTGCATTGGGTCAACGCTAGCTGCTATCATTGGCCCAACACAGAGGTGGATCTACAGGGAGGGCAAAGCTCTAAGTGTTGCAAGGAGCCTTACCCTGTCATGTAAATCCTTCCTCTCCCTTGCTGCTGTAGCCAGTAAGCAACGGCAAGATGTTGCTTTTCCCTGTGAGGACTGGTCAAAACGGTGCAGGAGAGGAGTGATTTCCACTGCAAGGTAAGGCTTCTTGCAAAGGCTTCTTTGCCCTCCCTTAGATCTGCCTCTGGCCCAACGGCAGCAGTGCTGGCACGGAGCACTGACTGGCACCTTCACAGCAGTGTTGCCGTCATTGGGCCGACGCTAGCAGCAGCGTCGGCCCAAAAGCGCTGGGCTGGCCAAAGCCAGCGGCACAACGCTCCTGGGTCAGCCAAGGTTGGCTGGGGCTGGGGCATTTCTGGGAAGGAGGGAGGGCGTTTCCGGGGTGGTGGTGGAGCTGGGCACAGAGGGTGCAGATCCGAGGAGCTCATTGGGGCGGCTGGCGCCTACCCCAGGGTAAGGGTGCGAACATGCCCTTGCCCCGTGGAGGCTCCAGCAGCCTGCTCCCAAGCTGCGCTGGATACAGTGCAGGCCCACCTTGAAGCTTAGGATTGTGCCCTGAGACAAATATGTAGACTTGTCCTCAGTTGGTCCACATCTGTGAATACTATGATCACAAAAATGTGTGCGTTTGTATGCAAAAGTCTGGTACAAAGTGGCACCCATTTGCTTGGGGTCCAAGGTAACATGAGAAAACAGACACAGGACAAACACAGGGGGGGGAAAACCCACCAAGACTTTTTTTCAGGAGACTCACCTGTTTATTGCATGGATTGGTGGTGGAGGAGCGCAAGACAGCCTTGCGCAAGCATAATAATCACCAATCGATTCAATGATGCTTGCGACCACGGCGCTGAGCATTCCAATCACACCTGCAGCGGAAACGGTTGGCAATCCCCACTGAACTGTAAAGGCAACAAACAAACCCTGAAATCTCCTACTTAAAAACAGCTTTTAAGACAGAAAGTGCTCTCTTAGGTCAAGAGGAGCCAGCTTCTGCATTTTTGGAAGACTGCTCTATTCTCTAGACCAGCGATTTTCAACATTGGTGTGCCGAGGAAGTTTGGAGCATGGCAATTGAAAATCATTGAAAAACTATTCTGGGTCTGCGGCTCTATTTCCAAGGCAACTGTCTATATTAACAAGTTGCTTGTTGTGACCAGAGGAGCACTGCTGTTATAGAAAGAGGGACAGTGTTACTACAGATAGTTGCACTAGAAACAGAGCCCCAGAACCCGGAAGGGTCTCCTGGAAGTGACATCACAAGAGGCAAAGAGAAGGTGACCATGAAGGTCAGTATGCTGTGAGCAAATTCCTGCTCTAGACAGTGGTGCTAGGAGTGTGCCATACCAACCTGATTTGTCACATGTGATGAGAGTCCATCATTAAATCAGTGTTATATAGCAGGGAGCAGCTCCTGCAAACATTCCAACAGCCCCGCATGCAGATACAGGATGCACATGTCGATCTTATGCACCAATTACAAATCTGTTCGCTGCACCAGGGACCTAATCAATGGCCTTGCAGGGTAGATTATACAACTGCTCTGTCCTTGATTATACAACCGCTCTGAGGAAAGGTTAAGGCTGCCATTAGCCTTCAAAACTCAAGAGATAAATAATCAAAGTAAAGGGGAAAGATTTTAAGTAACTCTGTAAGCCACTCTGAAAGTCCTTCATGGAGAAAAGGGGGGCACAACATAAGTAAATAAATACAGTAAATAAATACAGCATCAACAGTTCAACTTCAGTGGGCTGGCTAGTACCACCATTTGTCTATCCAGTAGCTCAGCAAGAGATTTTGCAGCCTTGCTGGTTTTTAACTGGAGATGCTGTGGACTGAAGCTGGGGCCTTATACTTTCAAAGCATGTGCTTCACCTCTGAGGTTTTCCCCATTGTTTGAATCAGCTGCTGCCACTGAAAGACTCCCTGGACGTCCTTACTGTTCTGCCGGGGAGTGAAGTTACAGGCATGACTATAGCCCCCAGGTGTCACCACGGCCAGCCGCACCTGCCCAGAACGCTGCTCGCTCAGCCTGCTGGGGACACAGAACCCAGAAGTGGCTAGTTGGGGTGACACAAGGAGCCAATAGTTGCGCCTGTAACTGGGCTCCCCTGCAGAATGATAAGAACACCAGAGGAAGGCAGCGAACAATGAATCCAGCCCATGGGCAGGAGTCTAGAGACCACTGGTTCAAAAGCTTGGCATCTGAATATTAGATCAAACCCAGAGACCTGAGCTTAAACAGACGTGTGGAAGAAGCTGAATAAGATCTAATTTCATCTCCAGGAAGCCCTGAACATAGAGCTTTATTATGAACTGTCACCAGTACAGGCATGTGCTAATCAGGTACCTGTACAGGTATGTGCTAATCGGGCAGTGACTTTTTTTGGACTTGGCCTGCAGGAAGAAATTAATGTGAGCCTGAATCAACTGCATCAAAAAGCAAAGCTCTGGAACAGAAGGAAAAAAAAACCCAAAGCTTGCCAAATTCACTTACATGGATACGGAACCTTGAACCACGGCGCTACCAAAAGTACCCCTTGCCTAGCATCAGTCCGCGCGTAGAATCCGTACTTTGTGTTATCAGGCGGAAAGACATCCGTTACAGTGAAGATAAAGCACAGCAACCATGACACTAGAATGGCTAAAATGATCTGTAATGGGGGATACAAGAAATATGTTGAAATATAGCAGGAAACTCAGTGATGAAGCATGACCACAAAGAGACCTCATTATCAGTATTCTATTTTTAAAAAATTCAACCTGAACAAAAAAAAAATCCCATGGATTTGGTGAACAGCTTCTTTATTAAATAAGTCCATCTTTAAAAAAAAATGCTTTCAAATTTCAGGGAGATCTTTCATACAGATTTTCAATACTGGGAATGTTGCCAGATGTGCAATTAATGGATTGCTATCGATCTGTTCAAATTATGAAGACTAAGCACTGTGCATAGTGATCAACTCACAAGGAGAGATCAATGAATCCCAGAGGCTAACTAGAGCATAGAGGGAAGGATTCTTAGATGATACAGAGGCAAAAAACACAGCACTCCTACGGCAGGAGATCCCCAGTAGGGATTGTGGGCTGAAGTGGGGGGAGGAGTCGTTGACACCAAAGGTTCATCTCATTCAACATTACTGATTGCAATGGTAGCCAAGGCAGGTGCTGCTGGAAAGATCACATACAAGGTGTCGTTCCTTGTACACATACAGGTATGTTCCCTGTGCCTGGTCATCAGAAGCAAACTGCTGCTGAAAACAGTGGTCCTCTAACTCAAAAGGTTTTCATATCATCTACAACAGTGGTTCTCAAACTTTTTAGCACCAGGGCCCACTTTTTTGATGACAATCTGTCCACGACCTAGTGGAAGTGATGTCGTGGCTGGAAGTGACATCACTGTGACACCAGAGTCTGCTGCTTTCCTGAGAATGCAGCAATAGGTGGGGTTATTTCTCAGCCGTTTTCCAATAGCAAAGTGAATCAGAAAGATAAAAGCCTATTTACAACGTTGTCACAAGGAAAACAACCACACTCCCCTCCCCCCTTTCCAGTGTCCCATCTTCCCACGTTTTCAACATGGCTGCTCTAGGTGCTTCGCGACCCACCTGAAAGTGGCTCACGACCCACAGATTGGGAACCACTGGCCTACAAAATGGGAGACTGCACTTAGCTAGAAGGACTATTTGCCATATTGAGGCCCAAAGGCCAAAACTTGCTTAATCCTTTTAAAGCTGTGGTACCCAACCTTTATTTAAAAGGACAACTGGGTAGTAGCAGGGCGGCGACTCAATGATGCCGGTGGCGACAGCACTCCCAGGTTCATGCCACTGCCGACTCAAGGAAAATGGGTTTTATGGACTTGCCCTTCTGCAGCGGCGGAAAGAACCCAGGTTTTGCAGCATCTCCAGCTGCCACCGTGCAAGTCCAACCTTCCTCTTTCTCCTTGGTTGGCAGTGGCACGAAGCCAGAAGTGCTGTCACCACAGTCCTGCCTTCACTGGCAGATTGCAATTCCCCTTAAGGGGGAACATGGTGCTTCCCATTGCCCTGGGGTGGAGTCGCAACTCCCAGGTTGGGAACCACCTTTTTAAAAGCTACCTGAATGAGCAGACCTGGCCACGTCTCACAGAAATGAACTCCGGAATTTAGTTTGACCTGAATATACTTACATAAGAACATAGAACATAAGAAGAGCCCTGCTGGATCAGGCCAAAGGCCCATCTAGTCCAGCTTCCTGTATCTCAC
>JAJKFI010000164.1:1030682-1158780 GCA_029204185.1 Lerista edwardsae | reverse complement strand
GCTGGATCAGGCCAAAGGCCCATCTAGTCCAGCTTCCTGTATCTCACAGCGGCCCCAACAGGTGCCCCAGGGAGACATGAGACAACAAGATGCTTGCATCCTGTTGCCACTCCCTGAGCACCTGGTACTCTGAAGTAGCCTACTACTAATGTAAGGAGGCTGCACAATCCATCATGGCCTATAGCTCACAATGGACTTTTCTTCCAGAAATCTGTCCAATCCCCTCTTAAAGGCATCTAGGCCAGACCCCATCACCACTTCTTGTGGCAAAGAGTTCCACAGATTAACTACCCGCTGGGTAAAAAAGTACTTCCTTTTATCTGCTTTAACTCTCCCAACCCTCAGTTTTAGCAGATGTCCCCTGGTTCTGATGTTTTGAGAGAGGGAAAAGAACATCCCTCTATCGACTCTATCTCTTCCGTGCATAATTTTGTATGTCTCAATCATGTCCCCCCTCAGGTGCCTTTTTTCTAGGCTGAAGAGCCCCAAATGCTGCAGTCTTTCTTCATAAGGGAGGTGCCCCAGCCCCGTCATCATTTTCGTCACTCTCTTCTGCACCTTTTCCAACTCCACTATGTCCTTTTTGAGGTGCGGTGACCAGAACTGTACACAATATTCCAGGTGCGGCCTTACCATCGATTTGTACAATGGCATGATAATATTGGCTGTTTTATTCTCAACCCCTTTTTTAATTACCCCAAGCATGGAATTGGCCCTCTTAACTGCTGCCTCACACTGGGTTGATACCTTCATTGAATTGTCCACCAGCACCCCAAGATCTCTCTCTTGAGCTGCCACAGACAGCTCAGAACTCATTAGCCTATAGGTGAAGTTTTGGTTTTTTGCCCCAATGTGCATCACTTTACACTTGTCTACATTGAAATGCATCTGCCATTTGGCTGCCCATTCCCCCAACTTGGAGAGATCCTTCTGGAGCTCTTCACAATCCCTTCTGGTCTTCACCACCCGGAAAAGTTTTGTGTCATCTGTAAACGTGGCCACCTCGCTGCTTATCCCTGTCTCCAGGTTGTTTATCAACAAGTTGAAAAGCACCGGCCCCAAGACAGATCCCTGGGGCACTCCACTTTTCACCTCTCTCCATTCTGAAAACTGCCCATTGACCCCCACTCTCTGTTTCCTGGCCCTCAACCAATTCTGAATCCATCAGAGGACCTGCCCTCTTAGTCCCTGACTGTAAAGTTTCTTCAGCAGCCTTTGGTAGGGGACTGTGTCAAACACCTTCTGAAAATCCAAGTATAGGACATCCACAGGTTCACCCACATCCACGTGCCTGTTGACCTTTTCCAAGAGTTCCAAAAGGTTCGTGAGGCAAGACCTACCCTTACAGAAGCCATGCTGACTTTCCTTCAGCAGTACTTGTTCCTCTATGTGTTTTAGAGGAACAAGCAGTACTTGTTCCTCTACGTGTTTGCGATACTTGTTAGTCTGCTTACATTCCATTTCCTCATTCAATTTTCAAAACTGAGGGCCTGGTACAGAAGGCCCATATTGCCAGCAGTATGCACGTACCAACAGTGAAAGTGTTGCATACGTGCCATCATGTCCACTACATGTTTACACTCACATTGGGGCAGCGCTCATTCAGCACCTGGCCCCAACGCAAGTGGGTGGGTGGCCGGCACTCCAGCAGCCACTAAGCCCATTTGGGGCAGGGGGAAAGGTGGGGAGGGGGGAGGATCTGGGCAGGGGGAGGTGACCTGGCAGTGGTTTCCTCCACTGGATCTGATCCCCAGCAGTGGCTCGGACAGCCCGACACGGGGCAGCTCAATTCACCCCTGGTAAAATACCTGGCGGCGAGCCAAAGAGCCCCACTGCGGGAAACGTGACTTTCCTGGGGGAAGGGGACGAATGTCCCCTTCTCCTGGGGAGACTCCAGCAGCTGCCTCACTGCCATTGGATGCAGCAGTAGCCCTTTGGATAACTCTGCACCCGCGGCAGTTAGTCTTTGATTGATCCACCCAATGCAAGGCTCACTTGACATTATATCCAAAGAGGTAGGTAGCCTAAAAAGATCTAGAAGGATGAAACAATGAAACAGGAAACAGACTGTTCACTCTGAAAGTTCACCCATGACTACGTCCCCAGTATTGATTTTTGCAATACAGTTACAAACAAATCAATTCCAGCCTTTTTACAAATACAGAAGGGGAAAAAAAACCCCATTTAGATAATGATGAGCAGAACAAAGAATAAAAGAGCAACTAAAAGCTCAGTGGAGAAAAAATTACTTACAGGAAACATTTTAAAAAGCTGTAACCGGTACGCAGTCCATCCTTTTTTGGATTTGTAAATTGGTAAAGGGAATTTGACATTCCGGGCATACTGAGAAAATAAAAGCACTAGGAAAATAGTTCTGGGATGGGGGGGACAGGGAGTAGAGAAAGAGAGACAGGTAAATGTTAGATGGCAGAAACGTCTGAATTTCCTAGAGGTTTCTACTGTGTTTCACATTGCAAATTTAACACTGCACTAGCAGGACTATACCCAAGGCAGTTCAGCATAATGAGAGAAGTGTTTTCTTTAGAAATATAGATTTTTTTTTTTTTTTTTAGGAATATAGATTTTTTAATTGAAAATTTTTCTTACTACTTCTTTGTTTTACATCCCCGAGCGCAAAAAACCGTCACATTTCGGATTTTCTTTACTCATCTGACTAATACAAAATCTCTTACCTCTCTATCCTACTACTAATACATTTTTTAACATCCTACACTATAGTGCTGTTCAAGTCCAAGGTATCATTCATGTGATTGATGGAGTGGTTCCTTGGTCCCAGGGCCAAAATTTGGCCCATCTCATTTCAGATAACCTTTCTTTTTCGAATCTGCTGAAAGCCCTCACTTTGAACAAAATGAGTTCTACTGCATGGTTAATTCCACATTCTTTCCCTGTTTTTACCTCTCTGCTCCTTTGGAAATTTAAAACTAACAGTACAAACAAATTTACTAAACGCACTGTTGACCAAGGAACCAACCAGTAATCACTGGCAGGTGTCTTCTCTTCTTTAAATTTCCTCTTTGTAGTCTTCTTCTTCTTTGGCCCTTTAAAAAGTTCTACATCGCTCTTCCCGGAAACTATGCTCTCCCAGTGCTGCTCTGCCAATTCTGGCCAGTCCATTTTCCTAGCTAATTTCTTCCATATAGTTTTTGCCGGGAGACAGTCCTTAACAAAATGTTCTAATGTCTCTCTGTGTGTCTTCCCAGTTCTCTCCATTTCTCGGCGACAAGCTATCCTGACACATAACTGATCATTTACTGCCAGCCACGGTCGGGCTGCTTGAACACCATAAACATTGTGATATACCCGCCACCTCAAGTCCCACAAATAAAAAGGTACCCTGCTATCTTTAAAGTATTCAATGGGAAACTCAGGCTCCCTTAAATATTTACATAACGTCACCTTTGTTTTCTTTTTCTTCAAATCCGGGGCAAAGAAACTTTTTTCTAATATCTGTCGGTACACTTTCCTCTTAGTCACTTTTACTATTGTTCCTTCCTCTTTCAACATCTTTGACTCTACATTCCATTTCTTAACTCTACTATACACTTCGCATAAGTAGTCTGGTCCTACACATTTCATTGACTGAGTTACATTGTATGATTGACTCTCTGATTCCCACCACGTATCTCCCCAAGTTTTTCCTTTCCACCCTAATGCGAAAACTATCAACCAGAACTTAACGTCTATTATTTTATTGTTTTTAAACTCCAGTTGTGCCCATCTCCCAAAATTGAAAGATAAGAATGTTGCCAAGAAGAGTGGCCCTATTGCTGGCAAATCCAACCCCCCATCCTCCACTGGTCTATAGGCTGTCACCCTTGCGAGGGGAAAATGAGCTGTACCCCATAAGAATGTAAAAATCAATGTATCGACTTTTTTCAGCACCCATTCCGGAGGAGGGTAAACTGCAGCTACATTGGTTACCACCGGTAACAAATAAGTTTTTACATAGACCGCCTTTTGGTAAACTGTCAGAGTCCATTTTTTCCATATCTTTATCTTTTCTGTAATTTTTTCCAGCCAATGTTTCCAATTGACTTCCCACCCATTCCTTGCGACTGAGAAATAAACACCCAGGAGTTTCACATGTTCTGTTTTTTCCATTTTCATTGTTTGTCTCTCTGGGCTGATAACTTCTTTCATTGGGGTAACCACCATCTCGGTTTGCGCCGCACAAAGAGAAACCAGAAAACTCTTTTGTATGCTCAATTTGGCTCCTGAACACTTTTCATAGTCTTTAAACAATAAAATAAGCCTTTTCTTTCTTTTCTAAGTGTTTTCTTTAGAGCCAGGGAAAACAAGAAATTCACCTTTTTTATGAAACACAATTTTATGTTGCCCCTCTTCGAAAATGTCCTTTATAAACACAAACTTAACATTCAATCTGTTCTGGTTTTAACCTTTGTATACTAAACCATTTCAATGAATTGGCTTTTTAATGTGTTTTTTAAACCTTTAAACCTTTAAACCTCCGAGATGAGATACATTTTGTCTGCAAAAGACTTGGATTTACCACCGAAAAAAGTCAGCCTCGAGCCAATGCCTCCAGATGTCCAGTTTTATTTGTTTATATATGCACTCATTCTTTACTCAAAATGTTTCTAAACTGCTTTTCCAAAATTTATGTCACTTTTAGATCACAAGCTGCTTTTAGATTGTTTTTAGCACTTTGTAGATTACAGCTCAGGCGCAGATGAACAAAGCATGATAGTGGAAACAAACCTAGTACTCCTGCCATTTAAAAATTTCTTTTGCCATGCAAAGACAGCTGATGCAGATGGTCATACTATGAACTGTGCGATGTTGGCTGCAAATACACCCTCCTCCAACTTCACTTCAAACTTGGACTTGTACAGGATCAAAGTGAAATTCGGACTCTGAACGTAAAAGAGACCACCATTTCCGCAAGGTTAGAGGGGAGGTGTGTGGTTTCCCCCCTCCTTCCTCTCTTTTAGAAGGACTTGCAAGGCACATTTCATTTGGTCTTCGGTTTTGCTGGCTAATTGAGGGTGGGGGGCGGTTTCCTGTGGGACAGCTGTTACCTTCTATATTTTTAAACTTCTGTTTTAACCATTTTTGCAAGCCACCATTTTTGCCTATCTTTTTGAAAGGCAAAAAGAATGTTTTTAATAAAATTGGATCAATGTACTTCTTTGTACCTGCAGATATCTCGTACTACGTTTTAAAAAAACCCTACGGTCCACAGCCAACTTAGGGAAGGAGGAAACTGGAGACAGATCCATCCAGTCTATGCTAGTATAGATCTGAAATGACTCTTGGCCCGGAACTCACTGGGGCTTCCTGGCATAGTGACCATGGGATTCAAGGCAACTGGCCCACAAACCTTCCTGACCCCGAGCTTGATTAAACAATCCTATTTGACAGGTTAATGATCCAAGCCCAGGGCTCCTGATCATGTCAGCAAATCCCTGAGTACACAAATCAGCACATCTATGTGCCATGACACACATTAAGCCTTTGTGCTGGAACAAGATCTTTAAGTTGAATGCCAAACACAGCTCTGAGAAACCCTAATCCACACCAAGAACACAGCTATGGTGTCCTAAATAAACTTCCTTGAAATTCTAGGAGGGTCAACCACATCCCCCATTTATCAAAGAGCAAGGCTGATAATCCAAAGGAAACAAAGTTTTGATTTAATGCACAAAATTAGACCTTTTCATCCAAAGGAAATAAATCAGAACGTTTGTTCTCTTTCAAGCTTCAGGGCACAAAGAGTTGCTCACTGCACTGGTATCATTTGAAGCCCTCACCTTCTGTTAAGTAGGAGTGAGTAAAAGGAGAAAAAAAAAACACTTTCCTCGTGTGAAAGGAACTCTCTCAATCATTTTCAATGGTTGTAAAGTGCCTTTATTCAATAACTTTGATCTAGCACTGATTTTTGATACAAAAACAGGAGGTGGGGTTCACCCAAAAAGACAAAAATATCCAGGCTGCCACTCTTTCGCCCGTCTAAACTTGAAAGAAAGATCCACAGCCAATCAGGGATCACAAAGTAAATGTTATGTCATCACAGGACTATACCTTTGACAGCTCAATCCTGACCTGGGCTGGAATAGGCAGGCTGCAATGGCTGATTAGGAAGCAGACCTGGCGCAACTCAGAGCAGGGACGTTTGTCCCCTTACCTTGGGGTAAAGCCCCAGCCACCACTATGGGGCTACTCAAATCCACTACGGGGCTGGCACAAATCCAAGCGGCCCATGTAGGGCTGACCAGGCCTGGCTTAAGTACAGAATCCTGGCTCCACCCCCTCCCAGGGGCCTGCCCTCCCCCTGCCCCATTCTGCCTTCCCTCTGCCCTCCCTGGGCGGGCCTTACCTGGTGCTGGGACTGGCGCATGGAGGGCTGTGCACATCTGTGTGTCGGCCTCCCTTTCTCCAAGAGTGGCACAAATGCACTTTATGGCGTGTTTGTGACACCCAATGCCTGTGACACAAGCTCCTTGTGCCTACCTACAGCACAGTTTGGACTGCACTCTGACTGCCATTGAGACCATCGAAGTCCTTGTATTATCCTCACTTTGACGTTACAGTGAGGGAGCCTCTGGTACCCAGGAGACCAGCCCGGGCTTCCTTAACCCATCCAGCTGCGCTGACTAATTCAGACTGATGTGCATGTCCAGTGGTATCATTCAAATGATTTAGGAACAGGAACTTACTTTTGATTGGCACTTGTCGGGAACCTGGAACCAGCCACGGAGCCCGTTAGGATCCGGAACGCCCGTTCTGGTCCGTTCCCCCTGAATGACATCACTGTGCACGTCCAATATGGATACTGGTACGAAGCACATATCCTGAATCACATTCTGCTGCAACAGAACAGAGCACCTGGACTGGGATGCAGGAGTGTATCCCTCCTCCTAAGTCCAAACCTGCTTTACGGTGTCCCTTGTGCTGGCCAAACTTTGCTGGCCTAACTTGTGCCGGCCTTATCTCCAGGTTAGGATTACGCCCCAAGTCTCTGTTTATGTGGATATACTTCAGGAGACTCAGGTTTTCACTTGTAGGCCTGTATCAGAATGAGGGCCCAATCCTATTCAACTTTCCAGACCTAATGTTTCCTTACCTTGAGGAGATCTCTGCGATTGCCCCAGTAGTTTGCAGTGCATGCCCTGTTGGCACTGCTACATGAGTGGGCCCCGAGTCTCTCTAAGACCTGCTGCTTGAAAGAAAAGCTGGTTGTGAGGCTTTGTTTCTTAGGGCGCAATCCTAACCAACTTTCCGGCACTAACACAGATGTGCTAATGGGGCTTGTGCTATATTCTGCAGTGCAGCAGCAGTCATGGAGGCCTCCTCAAGGTAAGGGAATGCTTGTTCTTTTTACTTGGAGCTCCATTGCCCTTACTCCGGTGCTGGAAAGTTGGTTAGGATTGCGCCCTTAGTAACCTACTATACGCTCCTGTGCGAGGTTGCTTGGAATTCTCCCAGCCTTCCACAAAACCCAACCAACCAAAAAACCCACCTCATTTGACGCAAGATGAAGACAGATCCTGTGAATATCACTGGTAAATAAATCTTGCTTTGTTGGAAAGGTTGTGCTGCCTCACTTATCCTTGCCCTCTTCCAGGGGAGTAAGTGATAACTATCCAATGCAAAAGGTGAAGATGACTCAAGGGGCAGAGAAGACTGGGATCCACCCTTGAGGGACCAAGTATACTTACAGCATGGCGATGCCCCAGTGTTTGCCTGCTCTCTCCCCTGCAGCCTGGAATCCAGAGAGACCAATGAGAGCCACCGTCGGTGTAATCGTCAGTGGCCCAATGTAACTCAGGAGCGCGCCTGGCAGGCCCAGGAACCCGATCACCACTTCTATCAAAGATGACATGATAATAGCACCTTGGATCTGAGCACACAGAGAAAAGGGAATAGCTCAGTTAGATTGCTTGATAAATACTTTTCTTCAAAACATTTGAGGGTTTTGTTTTGTAGTGGCCATAACTGCAGGTCAAAGAATTCAGTGCCTAGGCAGAACTTGGCAATGGCAGGCGTTATCCAACCCAGTGCTTAAGCAGGAAGTTCTCCAGGCTAAAGAGCATCTGCAGAGGTCAGAGGTACATTCTTGCCAACTGACGTCAGCTCAACAGAACGGTCACCAACTTTATCAACTCACTGCTTAGGCTTTTTAACACCCAACAAGGTGCGCGTGTGTCAGCAGCACATCACACTGTCATACAGGAAGACCTGGGTTCCAAGCTAACCTTTAAAGCCCTCAGATCGAACCGGCCAGGGCTGGTGGCGCCACGGAGGTGATGCTCTTAGCTCCTAGGGGCAGAGGGTATGATGCATTGGGTCACTCGCGCTCTTTAGAAGCTGGCACAGAGCAGCGCAGTGGTCTCAGGAGACTGCCAGCCCCCCCCTTGGCTGCAGGCCTCTTGGCAGGATGGAGCTACGGTTTGAAGATGGGGAAGAGAGAGGGGACGTTTTAAGTTGAGGAATAACCGGCAGCCCAAAGCAATGGGATGGGAGAAAAGATCCATGACACACATGTGAATCGAGGCTTGGGCTGGTGTTTTTTTTTCCCCCTGAAGCAAGACAACTACCCTGAGATGTTGAAAGATAGGGGACATTTGTACGATCAGGTGTTCGAGGGGAAGGGGAAGCTGAGCAGCAAACGGGACAAATGTGGGGAGGACTAACTGCTTCCAATTGTCCCTGGCCCTCCAAAACAAATACACAGTACCACAAAGGCCTGGTTATTCTCCTTGCAAAGCAGCTGACTGCATTTCTGAGCAAGGAGACCCAGAGGGGCAACGGCAGCTAATTAGTGGTTTGCCTACCACTGGCCTGGCACCAGCTGCACCTGTTGCAAGGTGCAGAATGCCAACTCCCTGGCAGGACAGCATTTTCTCACCAGCACCGTTGTGCAACTTACTGGGTTTAGGGAGGGGGTGGGGGAGAGGCTTCACAGCCACAAATGAACATACAGGAAAGGTAAACACCTGCATGAAGTGAAGATGCAGAAAAAGCCACATGCAAAGGGCAGCAAGGAAACAGGGCAACCATCTGCACAGTTCAGAGGCAGCCAGGCTTCTGGATGGGTCGGAAGGGAGGGCGCCAAGGCAAACACGCTGGGGTGAGTTACCTCTCGTATCCTGGGATACCAGATATGTTCTGTGTGCAGCAGCTCGGCCGTCCCGTTTGTCACCGGTATAGCTTTAAAAGGCAAAACACAAACACCATTGTCACCACGGCAAACAAAAGCAGCACGCTTCAGTGCGCTGAAGTGCGCCACGCCCCTTTCTCATACTGCAGGGCCCGTCCCCTTACATCTCCCTTCCGCACACAACAGGCAGGGGGCCAAAAAGAGTCTCGACTCTGAAATCGGCAGAGAAGGCGTGTCACCTAAGGGCTCACCCACCTTTCTTGAAAGCCAGAACCTGACGGAAATTAAGCAGACTCGTTTATAGAGTCACTATATCCATGAACCACAGCAGTTGGGGAGGAACATCACAGGGAAAGACAATGCCTTTGCACCTTGCTTGCAAGAGATCAATGGTGCCTGGCCAGCAGCTGATAAATGGCTGGTATAAACCATTTTTATGTTCTATGAACTGCTCCTGCAGTCAGTGGTTTAGAGGAGCCCAACTCCCAGGGCTGGCTCCAGGAGTGGCAGGGCCCAATGCATGGCATTCCTGCAGGAAGGGCTCCCTAACCCTCTCCACGACAAGGATGTTGGATAGCTGGATATGCCATGACGTCACAGACTTGAAGCCGTGGATTTACTAAAATGGCTGACTGAATCATTGCTGCGAACGACGAGGTTTGCCGCCGGAAGGGCTCTCTCGCTCGCTTGGCGCGCGTGTGAAAGTTAATTTTATGGGGGGGGTGAGTGTAGAAGTTTAAAAAAATACTCTTAATAGCCTAGAAGTAAAAAAAGAATTACTCTCCTATTGACAACTACTTGTGTTATGAAGAGATTTTAATGTAATATAATTACGCGGAATTAAACCTTGGAATTGCATATTAACTCATAATATGGTTACCAATGATGTTTCTCCACGATCACACGTTGTTATTTTGGTAAGTTTTTACTTCAGGAGTAAACGATTAAGCGCTAAACATCATGCGAAAACCCATTGGAAATCATTGGAATGAGCAATGTTTTGGACATACTGTCATGGCCGCTAAGGAGTCAATGCGTTCCCATTCATTCTAAAGGAAGGGCCTAGCCCTGCTCCACGACCCCCACCCCCTCACCAAGAAGAGCACTTGTGGTGCCGCATGCACAGTGTGGAACTTGGAAACGACATCACTGCCAACTGCTTCCAAGATGTCCATTTTGGGCCGTTCTGAGGCAGGGACAGTTGCGGGGGGGGGGGCAAGGTGAAGCGGCTCTGCTTGCCCCACTGACGTACGGCCCATACAGATCCCGGCTACAGCAGCTGGCGATATGCTTGCTGTGCTGTTGTGGGGGCCCCCACTGTCATGACACCGATCACACTGGCTTAAGGTCAGTCCTGCCTCCTCCTCTTTTTTTTTTTTTTTTGATATCTTTTGGATATCTTCCTTTTCATTTCTCCCGCTCCAAGCTCATCACAGCTTTCCTTCAGTTCACGCAACAGGCTGTATTCACTGCACCCGAGATACATTCATTCCTCGAGGGCTAACCATGAAAGCCACATAATATTCCAAGTGGATGACCCCAACTGGCACAACGAGACACAACTCAATTTTAAGAGCTGTGTGGGGATGATTTCATCGCGCAGATAATGTGACTTTTGCACATTATGCCCCCAAATTTGTTACCAATTAATTTGGCCAGCTGGACTTAAACAGGGGCTCCTGTCTGATGCCCTGAGAAGGCTGCAATAGGTCAAGGAAGACAAGGCAAAGGGATCTATTCACATGCTCTGTATTTATGACTGCTGTGTAATGTCTACATCTCTGGTCATGTAGGAATGCAATCATGCCCATCTATTAAGAACAGGCAATTTGGCCTCAACAACAGCAGTTCACACCCAACAACACCACTCCAGTGTGAGCCATGCACAGGAAGGTCTGGCCTCTATGCGAAAGGAACAAAAACAGATTCTGTAACCGGAAAGCATAAATCACACAATTCTAATTATAAGAAGACACGTGGGGCCAGGTATTTCAGCCCAGGTGTTGCAGACTTTATGATTCCTCCAGAAGCCTGCAGCTTTTTACTGCAATGTATTTGGGAAAGAGGATTTGGAGCACCTGGAACTTTTGCTGAGAAAAATACTACCCCTGCATCTCCTGACTAGGCATGAAACTGCAGGTTAGCAGCCAGTCAAGGCAAGTCAACCAGGGGTACACATTCCATACCCATTTTGTACACCTGAACCAGAAACCTATCCAAAATGCCAATCTCCCATGTAGCTCCTGATCCAAAAAGGAAATGCCCAGGGAAATGCCCCTGGGAAATGCCCAGACAGAAACCACCCCCTCAAAACGCATGCTGGTAAATGTATTTTGCAGGAAGTGTCCTTTTAAAAAAGAGTTTCAGCTACTAAGAGAAATCCCCATAGGCCATGGTCTCTCCTATTAAGTCAAGTTGCACAACTACCTCTCTCTCTCAAAACCCCATTGTAAAATGGGAGACAGTTTCAAAAGGGTTATCATGTGGATGAGGAGATAAGCTCTAAAGCACTCTACACACAATGATAAGACAGAATCTCTGTTCTGTTTGTATTTTGATTCCAAGGATACTTCAAAGCAACTGATAAGCAAGGCATCTTGGATTATCAAACTTTGATCACTCTGGGGCAAGGCATTTACCTACTGTGCTGCCTAGCAGGTCTTCTCATAGGTCTTAAGCAACAAAAAAAAGAACCCCAGAAATGGCTTAGTAACCTTTTCCCAGCTTTGAACTTGGAGTTCTCTAAAACCGTTCCATGAAATTATTTTTGTATTTCTGAACGCATTTTCCCTGTCAAACACAGCTAATGTCAAAGGGCAACAGAGAGCATGAATACACAGTCATACGGCATCAAGTACACCATCAAAATGATCCACAATCTAAGCCTCTGCAAATGTATTCAAGGACGTTAGGCTGGAAACTGACATGAGACCAGAACTTTTCAACTGGTGGCACTAGTAACACTTGTGGTTCTTCACAGTAGGGCAGGTGGTACTCGGCTGGCCCCCCTGCCACGGTGCCTGCCACGGAACCCCCCCCCCCCGAAAAGGGGAGAAGACTGGGATGGCGATACATTAGTGGGCAAAACGTGATGCAACTGCCTGGCCCTTCAAAAGAGGCACGGAGTGAGGGGAAGGAGAATGCAGAGCAGAGCACCAGCACTAGCGACCCACTCCTGCACAACCCACAGCTGCTGCCAGCAGGAAACGGTGGAACCTGCAAAAGAGACTTGCACTAGAGGCCTCTCTCACCTTGCAGAGCTTGGTATAAACATCGTAGGGGGGGGAATTCAAAGTGACACTGTTTCTTTCCCCTTTCCCTCTTAAAGAGCACATTGTAATGAACGTGTTGAATAACCCCAAAGAATACATCACTGGCTGTATTTGTTCACAGGCCCTCCAAACTGTTTTAGTTTGGCAATACAGGGTGGACTTCATTATGCATGGGGGTTTCCAGAAGCCCTGTGGATACAGAGACCCTGTGGATCTGGATCAGCAGGAGCCTTTGAACATGACCGGGGCTGAGCTCTGGTCACATTTGGGAGGCTTTCTGAGACCCGCAGAGGCCACACGTGACTGCCCAGGGCCTCTGAAGGCCTCAGAATGCCGGCTGGACCAGTTTAAAGCTAAGTTCTGGTTTTTGCAGAAACCTGGAAGCTACCTTTAAATTGCTCTGGCTGGCATTCTGAGGCCTGCAGAGGCCACACGCTACACTAGAGGCCCACCCAGGCTGGCAGGCCACTGGGTCCTGGGAGGTGTTGCCAAAGCCTGTAAGACGGCCCAGCGTTAAAGGAATGTCTGGTCCTGTGATGGACAACAGTAACTCTCCTAGGAATCCTCTTCAAATCCACAAGGACAGGCTAAGGAATGCCACTGAGTTCCGGATAAGCAAAACTTCAGCACCACAACCTACTTTAAAACAACATTATTTCAGACTACAGTAAGGTTAAAACAACTTTCATCCGTTTCAACTGCACTGATCAAAGGAAATGGCTTTGCTTACCTGTGTTATTGCATTTCCACTTGTCCAAGGAGAGAATTGCTCTGGCGGGAGCCAAGAATGCAAATGCGCTCGCTTGAAACAAAGGTAACCTGAGGAAACAAAAGGAAAAGGCTTATCCTCGTGGGTCAGCATCATGGATTTACATGTCTTATGACTATCAAAAAGAGGCTCTTCTTGCACAAGCTAGTACTGGCTGCACCAGATTACAAGAAATGTTGGTGCGAATCCCAGAGTTGAACTTTCTAAACCAGTGGTCTGGGAACAGGGGTAAATTACCCCAAATGGGGTAAAAATGGAATTCCTGGGGGTAATGGACGGTCACACTGCCGAGACACAGCCGGGCATGCATATGAATCTATATGCATGCCCGGCTGTGTCTTGGCAGTGCAACCGTCCATTACCCCCGTTCCGGTTCCATTGCTGGCTGGCTGGCTCCGTTTTGTTTTGTTTTGCTCTGCCCACTTTCACTGGCCGGCAAAACGCGCCCCAGACTGCTCTGCGCCTGCTCTGCTTTTCACACCATGGCAGTTTAGAGCACATGGACACAGCGAGGAGAGCGGCAGAGCGGTGGCGCGTTGGACCTGAGCGGCAGTGAAGAGGCAAGCCAGGGACAGCCGGGCATCGGAGGAGAGGGAAGGCACGCGTCTTTCCCCCACCCCCGCCTCCATTGCCCTGCCAGGGCACGCGTCTTCCCGCCCCCTCCGTTGACAAAATCAAATCTAACAAAGCAGGTTAGATATTTACAATAAGAGTAAGATTAAAAAATATTTAAAGAACTTTCCTAACTCTCCAAACCCTTTACAACTTCATATTTACATAGCATTAATTAAGCTCATTAATTAATCAAATAAAAAGCAATGAGTTCCAATATGTAATTTTTTTCTTTTGTTCCGGGGGGGGGGGTAACGTCGCCATATCTAAATATATTTTGGGGTAAAAGGTAAAAAAGTTCCCTGACCCCTGTTCTAAACTATAATTTGGACTATAATTTGAAGATTTTGGACAAGCCGTTATCACAGCTTCAGTTCCTCACCCATAAAACAGGATTTTGGCAACCTCTCTCATAACACAACAAAGATGAACGAGACAGGCAATAAATTACTTTTAATAATCTTGGAGAAGATGAATCTGGCCTGAGTAACTCAAGACTGAACTGCACGAAGGTGCTCTACCACTTGTACAAGGCACAAGGGCCAACATAAAGTGCATTTGGACCACTCTCGGAGTCAGGGAGAATGGCGCACGTCTGTGTGCTGGCCTTTCTGACTCTGAGAGTGGTCCAAATGTATGTTGGTGTCCCTTGTGCCGGCCAAACTTTGCTGGCCTAACTGTGCCGGCCTAACTCCAGGTTCGGATTGAGCTCTAAATATTTGAACCTTGGCATTCTTGGCGTAATATAACTAGTAAGAGATGCGCTGAGCTGATGACTCAAAATCATGGGTGCTTTTTGGCCATTGTGTTGTGCCCCGGAGCAAAGCTGTTACTTCTCCTCTCCTGCACGTACACATGCCTCTACCCTTTCAACAGTCCCCTAATAAAGCACATGCAATTAAAAACGTTCTTCAAAAAATGGCATCGCTGAATGCTTAGAACAACAATTTTCAGTGTTTTTTCTTTTCCATGGCACACTGCCTTCTATGGTCTTCACCTCTTGTGATGTCATTTCTGGCTTCCAAGAGACTCTTCTAAGTTCTACAGCTGTTTAGACTTATACACAAGTATATATACTTATACACAAGTCCAGACACACACACACACACACACACACACACACACACACACAGGAAATTCAAGAAATCTGAGAGGATATTATGGCATGGGGCTTCTTTAGGAAGGTTCTCTTCAACAATCTTCACAGATTTGTTTAGATAGGCTTGCCTGCCTTATCCAACTGATGCTATCCTCCACCCAAATATTCTGTTCCATGGAAATATGTTGAATAGCTTGTTTTAGGGAAAAGTCTCCAAAGTTTAATATTACTTGAAAAACCATGAAACATGGAAATGGATAACAGGAGCTTAATGCAATCAGTTTCTTGTTTAATTTTTTGATATCTTTCTGATAAAAATATAAGGGTGGGTGTTCACAATACTTTGACCAAGGTTAAAATTCTGTTACTTCAAAATTTCTTAAGTACAAACAAACGCAAACTAGATTTTCCAAATATTTAAGTATATTAAAATTCATCTTGTGCTTTGATAGCAATGTTGGAATGTAATTCCCTGCTACCATGAAAGGGGTTTTTTCTTGGGGGGGGGGAGGGGAGTAGACAAAGAGTGAGATTACCCATAAAGCACTTTTTCAATCCACCAGTTCATCCTTAAAAATAGCTACTTGCCAAGTTTCCAATGGCAAGTAAGAATTTTAAGACAACTGGACAGATAGGCTTTTATAAACTGGGAAGGAACCGGTCACAGTTTGACCCCTTTTGGGGGAGATGGACTCAGGTTAAGACAGCTTCAACACATATATTCAAATGGTCCAGTTACTTTTGTGGTCTAGAAAATCTGCTAAATCTTGAATCACAGGCCATGAAGCTTGGAAGTCTGTAACTCCGAACAGTTAACACGCCATCTAATGTTACCCTCACACTCACCTGCATCCAAAAGTTGTTTGTAACAAAGTTGTGATTCCCACACAGAAGAATATGGTCCCAATCAGCTGACTGGTAGCCCATTGGTCAAAGCCCACACACATGGCATCTGCTAGTAAGAAGGGGACTGCGATGGTGCCACTGAAACAGGTCAGGTAGTGCTGTAAAGGCAAAGATTTCTATACTTTGTATTCAATATATTACTGCTTTCAATTTATGTCATTAGTAGCAGTCACTCCGCCCCAAAGCTCATTTCCCCATTTTTAACACAATTGATCAAATTAAATTACTTCAGAGCAACTATCTACATTCTATTTATGAATAGTAGTTTTGACACAAACCCTAAAATCCTTTATTTAAAGGTCATTTTCTTTATACTGATAAGAATTATACGGTGTGGGCAAGTTCCTGGTAACACACACTAGAGAAGTGGTTCCCAACCCTTTTTGCACTGGGACCCACGTTCTAGATACGACAACCTGTCAGAACCCCCCTAAGACATAGGGTGAGAGGTTGTGTCATAAAGCAGGAAGTCACAGTTTTTTAATAAATCACACTTTTAGAAAGTCGAAAGAAATCCACATCTTTTTTAGAATGTTCTGAATATTTTGTATCTGAACGTTTGAGCTGAGTGCAGTGATTGATTCAGTGCAGAAACAACATTGCACAGAAGGCATTGTGGCTTCTCTATGCCTTTGCTGATCAAGGCCATAAAGTCAAATTATTTACATTTACAGAGTATTTACATTCCTCTTCCCCGTGTGCTGAGACTTAGCACACAGAAGGCGTGATATGTCTGCTCAGAAAGAGACCCGAGAGAGACTTCATCACACACATACACACATACGCACCATAGCAAGGCTAATTTCACTCACAGCCACAGGCATTGAGGAGGTGGCAGTTAAATGGGGAAGCCTCTTCCCTAGCCAAAATGAAGCCTCCAAGCTGGTGGTGCCCAGCTTTTTAAGGTGGTTGCCCCAAGCTCTTTGCGACCCCCTGAAAATCAGTTCATGACCCTCTTGGGGGTCCTGACCCCCAGGTTAGGAGCCACTGCACTAGAAGAAAGCCATTAATAGATTTTACTAGGCTCTAATTCAAATAATATTTTTAAAGCAGAGTTTTTAACTGTGCACACACAAAAATCATCTAGGACGTTAGACTCAGAACTGACAATGGGATACAGAATAAAAGCAAACAGAAGTTCAATGGCTTATACACCGAGACAATAACCACAATCCGTGCAACAGGTAACTACAGCCCTCAGAAAAGCACCCCACCCTTGTCCAAAGCAACAACAATGAATTTCACTTTGACAGATTCCTGTTAAAGATTAGACAAATACCTGGAGACAGGTAGTGAATCAGACAACCACGAATCATACTGTGTTTAATGCATTCTATTCTGCAATGTGGATGTGTCAAATATTGCAGAGGGGCCACAGCTCAGAGATAGTGCCCATGTTCTGCATGTCAAGAGGTCCTAGGTTTAAATGCAGACATTTCCAATTAAAGGTCTCAGGGAACAGGGTGGGGAAAGACCCTTGCCTGTGACTTTAGATAACTGCCCCCAATTAGTCAATGCTAGGTTAGATGGACCAACGGTGTGAGCCTGAGGGAAGGCAGCTTCGTACTCTCATAAAAGCTTGTGATTAGCTCCTCTACTCCAAATAAAAGATTTGGGTAGATGTTCTTATTAAAATTGAAGGCATAATTACAGGCAAAGGGATCCTTAGCCCCAAGGCACTTTCTCTTAAATTACTGTGATGCAACCTGTGAGTAATCTTCTCAGCAGTGCAGGCCAAAGACATTTTGCCTCTTAAGGAATAAAATCCAAATAGCAATGCGCGCACACACCCTTCCTCCCACAATGGAGGAGCACCTGGAACTTCCCCTGCAGAATTTCGCTGACATGGAAACTTTGCAAGAGCTTCGAGATTCACATCAGTGAAGATTGTACAGGAAAGCTTCCCCATAAATTGTGCCCATGTGTCAAACGTGTCCATCTCTGTGGTGCTTCACAGGGCTCTAATCTGCTGCCTCATAATTGTTGCTCAGACAACTTATTACGGTTACAAAACTGGCAGTTCCCAAATCATCCATCAACAGAACAGACGAGCATGGGTTATATTAGTGTGATATTTTGGGGTGCCAAATGGTGGCCCCCCAGAATAGGGCAGGATAAGCTTTGGGAATTTTTTGATAACTGAAGTGTCTTTATAAACCATGCTGGAACTGTCTATACAGTATAAGCAGCAGGTACAAACACTTGCCTGCTTCCAAAGAGTTCAGGAGCCCTTTCAGTTCTTCCCAGGATCCAGATACCTATATATTTTCTTGCTGTGTTGAAACAATATGAAAGTACAGTTGGCTTCTCACCTTCTCGACACACTTTGGAAATTAAAATCTTGTAGTGTGCTGCTTGTATTAGGCCGTTTGTAGTGTGACTCCAAACCTTAAATCAGGTGTTTAATTTTCCAACAACCAATAACTGCAAGTGTCACAATGCATTTTTACCGTACCTGTAGACCCAAAAATATGCACAGGTACCAGGGAGGGACATCCTCAATTGTGTATATCATGTCTGTTCTTTGGGCGTCCGAGCTTCCACTGCTATCCAACGTTTCTGCCAGAGAACTCTATCAAAAATAAGACAGAAAAATATAAACCAATAACCATTTAATATTAGAGAAGAATACATATAATTTGGAATGCTTCATAACCTGGTGACCAGAGTACCTTTGATGAGATCTCATCTGTGTCCTATTTCAAAAGCAGTACATGTTCACATACCTAGTCAATATACATAGATAAAAAGAGACATCTTTTCACCTTGCAAGTGACCAACTGCCCTGAATGTGCAGGAGAGATCTACATGGCTTGCTCTTTCATATAACCCACCTCTTGCCTGTTCAAATAAAGAAGCCATTATCCCTTTCTTGTGATATAACCGTAGCAAATGATGCCAAAAGGAAGATTATAACGACCTCCTGGATTACACAAAGATCACCAAACTATGAAGCAGTCAGTAAGGAACATTGCTAAACTAGTGTAAACGACTCGGGTTTCAAAATGATTACACCACCTGTGCTAACTAAAACTTATTTCTTTCAACAGACAGAGGACTGAAGTTGAGGCAGGTTTAAATGAGCGTTATGTAAGAAATCCGGCAAGAGTTAATGAGATGCAAATCTAGACCCCACATGGTAGGGGAGCATTGAACCCCATAGCCCCCCATGAGGGACTTATCAATAAAATACCTAAGAATTTCCAGCCCTTTCCTTTATTGTGCCTCCTCCTCAACATCTGACATCTTCCATCATAACAATAATTGCTAAATAAACAGGACGCCCACATTCATTTTTTCCCGGTTGTCATAACTATCAAGGGCCATGCATCTGTCAAGGGTTCACCGATAGTGATAATTTCAGAAGCCAAAAACAATAATGAGTTGAGTCAACTACAGCTTGGCAGCTTCAAGGTTTTCATGAATGACAAGTAAATACGTGAAAGAGCATAGTTATCACGAGAAAAAAAAAGATCGGGTTGTGCCCTGAAATCCATGACTCAGGAGTAATTTCCAATGCACTCCTTCAGCGCTGAAGTGGCTCAGCCTATTCAAACTCACGCTATTCAAGGGAGGTGGCAGAATTCGCACAGACAACTGCACAGCACCAAGTCTTCAATTGGTGGATTACTAACAGCCCAGTTCCAACCAACTTTCCGGTGCTGATGCAGCCACAAAGCAACCCCAGGGTAAGTGAACGAATGTTCTTGAGGAGGTCTCGGTGACTGCCCTCCTAACGCGGGATGTAGTGTATTGGCACGGCTGCATCGGTGCTGGAAAGTTGGTTAGGATTGGGCTGTAGCTCTTCTAAGGCGACTGGCACTGGCAACAGCAGAACAGTCTTTGGGAGACAGAAGGGTGCAATGAATAGACCAAGAAGGGAAAAGGAGTGACAGAAAAAATGCACTTAGCCACACAAATGAAAACCATATACCTGATTTCTGCCCCGCTCCCAAAAGGGGGGCCCTAGTTAAGAGTTGGGATCCTTCCCTGGCTTTGAAAAGGCTGACAGGACAGCACTATGCATGTCTACTCAGAAGTAAGCCCCCCAGGAGTTCAATGCACTTGCTTTCTGGTAAGTGTGTGTAGGATTGCAGCCTGAGTCTTTGTAAAGAGCTGGTATGCCTCTTTCCACAGAAGGGGTGGTAGACCTCTGTTAACACAGGGCCCACTTTAAAAAAATGAAGTCGTATTAAAGCTTTATGAAAACAAAAGCTACTTAATACGTTTTATTGGCAACAACTCTTGGAAAACAGGACATATTTCATGGACCAATCTCAAATCTTGGAGAAAGAACAGCTTATATAAATTACTGCACAGAATTAAGCCATTCTTGGCTTCAAACTGAATATCCTTGTCTAGAACCCGATGACTTCTTAAGACCACCAAATCACTGATCTGGCTCATTTTCTACATATGCCCCATATTCCCAATATTCTCCAATGCAAAAAACTTTAATTTGGCACCAGAGAGAATAATGGAAAGTCGAAGAGATGACACTGCTTTCCCAAACCAGCACTTCTTTACTAAACACACACACACACACACACACCTTGGGCCCCAAAAATTATGTAGAAGGCAATGAAGAGAGAACATTTTTTATTTGAATAGCTGCATAAAAGGTAAAGGTTTCCCTACAACCAAATGGTCTAGTTGTGACCGACTGTAGGGGGCGGTGCTCATCTCCGTTTCTAAGCCTGTAGAGCCAGCGTTTGTCCAAGGACAAGCTTGTGGCATAAATCATGTGGCAGGCATGACTATACACCAAGGTGCATGGAACACCGTTACCTGACTATTCGTTATCGATCTACTCACATTTTTAGGTGCTTTCGAACTGCTAGGTTGGCAGGAGCTGGGACAAGCAAAGGGAGCTCACTCCGTTGCGTGGTCTCGAACTGCCAACCTTACGGTCAACAGCTCAGCGGTTTAACCAGCAGCGCCACCATAGCTGCATACATTTAAGTTAACCATGTAGTTCTGATGGTTTCAGCCATGGCAACAGCACTGAAACATTGAGCTCCTTATGAACAGTTTGTTACATGTCCTGTGGGGTGGGGGGTGGGCACAATCCACTGCCAATAACAATCCACTCCACAATAATTTACCTGGAGGCAGTGCTATAACTTAACTGGAGGCAGTGCTAAGCTTACAACATTACAAATACAATAAAACAACAATGTTAACAATTAGAAACAGGTAAGTTATAGCATAGCACTGCCTCCAGGTAAGTTATTGTGGCACCGCGCCACCCCTCCTGTAGATTTCATCATCCACAGATTTTGATATCCGTGCGGGATGTGTGTGTCTTGGAACGGATTCCCCTGCAGATACCAAGGGCCCATTTTATTTGCTTGCATGCTGCATTCATCATCCGAGGCCCTGCTCTGAATCCCATCATCATCAAAAGTTTATTTGGTGGGGCCAGAAGATTTTCTCTGTGGCATCCCTCCCTACTCCACTTGTGGCCAGGCACTGCCTGAGAAAGCACGCAAGTGTGTATTGTGCTATTATATACTTTGTCAGATTTGTTGTGACTGTTTTCAGGATTGTCCCTTTCATTTTGTAAGCCACCTTGATAGTCCATGAATGGGACCAAAGGATGGCACAGACATTTTAATAATTAAAATAAAATCTTGAGGGCGCTGTTGAAAAAGTGTTCATGGAACTCCCTTTGCTTTCTGCATTGCAAGAGTCCAGCTGTTCACCCAACATTTCCAGCTCCCTTTCTGCTTTTCCTGGAACACAGTCACTGAAACAGCAGTATAAAGAGAAGGTGATCTCCAAGCAGTTCTTCTCAACTCCCAGCCTTCAATGAACAGAGACGTGGCCAAGTACAGATTTCCATGAGTGGGCGTCACGATTCTGCTGGAAGCTGTTCCAACATGCAGAGGACCAGCAAGCCAAGCAGAATCTGAGGCCAAGTCAGGAAGGTACCTCATTCACAAAGGGATTTTGTGAATCCCCTGCTCTGAATAGGGTTGCACTCCCTCTGAAGGAGCAGGTCCGCAGCTTGGGGGTTCTCCTGGATCTGCAGCTGCTCCTGGAATCCCAGGTGGCAGCAGTGGCCAGGGGAGCCTTTGCTCAGCTTCGGCTGATTCGCCAGCTGCAACCATACCTGAGCTGCACAGACCTGACTACGGGGACCCATGCCCTAGTGACATCCAGACTAGACTACTTATACTGCAATGCGCTCTACGTGGGGCTGCCTCTGAAGATGGTCCAGAAATTGCAACTAGTGCAGAACGCGGCTGCTTGGGAGGTTGCTGGGACTCATCAGTTTGACTCTGTCGGGCTATTGCTTCAGCGGCTACATTGGCTGCCAGTTCCTTTCCGGGCCCAATTCAAAGTGCCCATAAGAAAAATTCCGGGCCCATAAGAAAAAAAGAAGGTTGTTCCATCAGTCTCCATACCACCAACTCCGTGTCTGCAATCTCTGCTTTGTGGTCTGGTCAGGATGCATGTAAAAGTGTGGAGCAAGGCAGAGGGAGCGCTATTCCTAAACAAAAGCAAGCCAAAGAGATCGATGTCCAGGGTCAGACTTGCCTGACCCAAGGAGCAGCCTGATTGCGGGGCACTGGGCCTGGTACAGGCTAAGAGAGGCTGAAGCAGGCAAGGAGCAGCAAAATAGCTGCAGGAGCATCCCCAGAAGGCAACCAGGCCAGGGTGGTGGGAGGAACCAGTCAGGGAAGTCAGGAGAGGTCCAGGGATGAGACAGTGTGTGCAGAGAGCTGGAGGTGGCTGGAATAACCCTGGGAGACTGGAGAAGGGCCCGAGGCTGAGTGGGGTGCTGCAGACTCGCTCCCTGCCGGGCTCTGAGATACCCTGGAGGAGGCAAACCTGGTAGGCATGGCCCTGGAATCCCTGCTTAGGCTGTTGCCTCCTATTTAGGCAGGGACCCCAGTAAGGCAGGAGCCCAAGACCACCTTTCCTTCCTAGGGCCCCTGAAGATTGGCCAACTCTATGAGGAGGTTTGACTCTCATTATGACAACCGTACCTTTATCGGGGGGTCTTCTCTAGGAATGGGGACATAAAGAACTGGTGCAATACAGTGGTCTGGAGGTTGAGCTGTTGCCTTTGCCTGAAGATGCTAAGCAGGATCAGCCTTGGATTGGCCTTGGATGGGAGACCGGAAGTCACTGACAGAGCTTGTGGAGGAATAGGAGGAGAGTGGAGGAGTCAGCTGACAAAAGAACTGGCCCAGGTGTGATCTGTGGTGGACTGTGAAGGCTCAGAAGGTGCAAGAGTGCAGCCAGGATCATGACCACACATTGAAAGGGAAACATCTGAAGAAATTGAGGGTTCTGTGAATGGTACACAGAACAGTAATTGCAAAAAACCCAATTGAAAACTGGGGTTTATGAACAGCCTGCCCATGTAAACTGCATTGACTCCAGTGAAATCTGGAGAAAGGCGGTATAAAAATACATCAAATAAATAAATAAATAAATAAATAAATAAATAAATAAATAAATAAATAAATAAATAATCCAGAATGTGGAAGGCTTGCATTCAAAATATGAATCATACCATCAACCCACTCTGATACCTTGGAAAAGGAGCCAGAATTTTTACTCTCTCTCTCTCTCTCTCACACACACACACACACACACACACACACACACCCTGTATTAGCAAAAGTGACAACCCAGTAAAATCAGGGTTGCACTTTCAGTAAAATCAGGCAGCAGATGCACTTTCAGGGGGTGAGTTTGACTGTTGCATCCCCTAAGCAAACTGTATGGAGAACAAACACTTGAAATACAGTATATTTATATGAAAAAGTAAAACACAACACCTGCAGGCAGATTAGTGAACCAAACCATATGCCTTGGAATCCGGAGCCCAGAAACCCAGTTGTGTAACTTAATCCTATTAGTTCAGTTTGCTGCTGTCACTTAATTCCCCCCTGATTGCTATCATCTAGGATTCTGGAAATAATCTAGGTGGTCCAGTGCCGACACTGGTTCTTTTGCAACTCCCTGGCTCCCAAGATTAATCTCAGAAACAAAGGTGGCATTAGGAACAGAAAGGCTTGGGCGTTCTGCCTTCCTGAATAAGCTTAGGGTTCATAACGGGACTCAGGGGGGAAAAGGTAGTTTTTGTGCAACAAGACAATTACCGATAATTGTGAGGCTGAATATCAAATATTTATCCCAAGACATACAATCATACAATGTCAGAGGCAGCTCAGCCTTGAAATCCACTGGTGAATACAGTCCCTTTCTAATCGGAAGGGATTCTAGCCCAAGCATGATCTGTATTTATTTTCCAGTCATTCAATTCCTGTGACATTGTTAATTGAATTACAGAAGGCTAGAAAAGAACTGAAATTAAGACAGTAATAAAAGGCAAAACTTTCGGATCAGGGATCCTGGAGTTCCCAATGTGCTTTTAGGAAGCCCATTGATCAGCCCATCGGGTTGGTTATTCTGTGGAAAAGCACAGGCTCAGCCTGCAAAAAGGCTTTAGGGTCCATCCCTGGAAGATTCTGGAGGTCAGACTGTGGGAGAGCCTGGCCAAGATCCTGGAGAGCTGTTGTCAGTCAGCATGGACAATACTGTGCTACACTGATTAATGATCTCAAGGTTGTATTCTAAGAGGTGTTAATGCAGCAGCAAGATTCCCCACCCTTTCTTGGCATGACAGAACCCTGTGTCCCTGAAAAGCCACTCTAAAAGGTCAGGGAACCCCTCCAGAACAAGATTCTATGGAATAGAGCTGGTTGGAGTTGCAGGGAACTCCATGAGGAGTTGTCCAACAGAAGTGCCTTTTTTTATAGAAGATGAAGCTACGACACAGAACCCTGATTCAACAGAATTTGAGGAAAGGATAACCTGAACGCTCATTTTGAAGATGGTGAGTGATTTTTTGTTGTTGTTGCAGAGGGACGCCTGAAATTGTAATACCGAATAAATAGATGTTAAATGTTGATGACCAATGTCAACTATGAAATGAAACTTGCTTCCTACCACTCTAAAAAACCCGTCCTTACTTAAATTGATTTAACTCTCCCAAAACTCATATGTGACAGTATAAATTCAGCACACGTATTGCAGACAACACAAGATA
The DNA here is from genome assembly GCA_029204185.1 of Lerista edwardsae. Lineage (NCBI taxonomy): Eukaryota > Metazoa > Chordata > Lepidosauria > Squamata > Scincidae > Lerista > Lerista edwardsae. The sequence continues at coordinate 1,133,907 of JAJKFI010000164.1, read as the reverse complement.
CAGAATTCATTGTCCCTCTTCACCCCAGCACAGTGTCTTTCTCGTGGCTGTTGCTGGTGGTGTTCTCCATTCTTTTAGATTGTGAGCCCTTTTGGGACAGGGAGCCATTTAATTTTAATGTTATTATTTGCCTGTAAACCGCTTTGTGAACTTTGTGTTGAAAAGCGGTATATAAATACTATTGATTGATTGATTGATTGATTGATTGATTGATTGATTGATTGTGTGAGCCGAAATGGGGGGGGGGGAAATCGCATTAACTATATCTAAAAACCTGGCCTTGGAGCCTTAACAAAAGGCACAGATGATGCCAGGAATCAAAAGGAAACAAAGGTTGGGGGAAGATAGAATAGTTAGTAGAATTTCCACCATGGGGGGGGGGCAAAGAGAGTTAAGGGCTTTGTTGGGCACTCCTGAGAAGTAGTTTGGTGGTTAGCGCTCTCGAGTCCCATCAACACTTTCCATGTGACGAAAAAAGCACTATCTCTGGATGTTCCGGCAGCTGTACAGTACAACCGACGCATCACAGGACAAACTCTCAATGCATTAAGCAAGTCTTTGTGCGTCAGTTTTATAAGTCATCCTGATCAACAATGAGGCTCCACACTTGAGGAAATGATTTATCTTTTAAGGCCAGAACCCAGTGGCGCCTCCCCCACACTACACTATCCAACCTGAAACAGGCAACTATTTAACAGGCACCCAAAACTGCACCCATTTATGCTGAAGGGCGCTCATATTTTGCAATTCAGTTCTCTCTCCATTCAGCTCTCTCTCCACAATAATCGCACACTGCAGCATTTATGGATGCCTCCTGCCATGCCCAGAATGGCAGTAGTATCCCACTGAAGGTCACAGAATCATCCAAGTTGAGGCAAGTCTGTCTGGATGTGCCCGCTGAACATACTTTGCATTGCAAAAATACCTTTTCTGCAATTCCATTCTCTGTAGTATAGATTGCCATAAGCTCTGTGTCTTCCGTATCTTGATCGCCACTTGATGCCGCTCCACCATTTATTTCAGCCTAAAAAATCAAAAGAAATATATGGTATAGTATTTACTTATATATTTCTTATAGAATGTAAAATAAATCTCTTTGGAGACAAGCATCCATTAAGGTAGTGGTGCTCCATTAAGGGAGTGGGTTCTCCCTCTGCCATGCTATAGACTACTTTATTCAACATCATATGCTTTGTCTATAAATAAACTAATTTATTCTAAGCACAGCAAGCGTTTTCATATCCTGAATTGTTTTAGGGAAACAGATAAAATCCCCACACAGCTGACTAACCACAAGAAACACAAAAGATAATGCTGTAATTGAAACACATTCCTGCAGGTGAACTAACACATCTGCAATCTTCTGGACTGACAGAATAGAGCTTTGGGGAGAATTTGCATGACTCAACACCACTCCCAGGGACGGGAAAGCACCAGCAGTTGTTACATATACACTTTCAAAAGAATAAATGAACAGTCCCTAAACCACAGTTTCCTAATTCTTCCCGGATCTGGGTGGGGAAATCATTTTAATGCCAATGTTGGGGCAGTAATGTCAGCTCAGGAACAAAGTAATGTGGATTTAATTGTTTCCACATTTAAATCCGTACTGACACATTCATATCAACATGTGGGCACGCAGGCGACACTCAGCCGTGGAGTCATTTTTGTGAAGCCCACAAGTTCTCATTAGATCCTGAGCACTGCTGCTTAGACAATGGCTTCTCACAGCCTTGTTTTACCCAGAGAGGTTTGAAAGTATGGCCAAAAAAATGAGAAGAGCTCAGAAGGAAAGGCCGGTTTCAGTCTCATCCAGGTTTTTCAAGGGTTGGGTCACATTTTCTCAATTGTAGGTTTCAGAACAGAATTATTATACAGTACATATGACACCTACTATAGCAGTGTTTCCCAAACTAGTGGGTCGCAAAGAGTCCCCAGAGTCGGTCCAGGGGCCTTGCCCACCCCACCCCCTGTCTGGAAGTAGCTGCAGTGATGTCATCGCACCACCACAATTATCTCCTGAAGGTGATGCTCACGCCCCCTGGAGGCATGTTTCGTCGACGTGTGTTTCCTACAACCATCAAGAGGGAGCCTAGCATCCCATAGGTGGTGACATCACTGCAGTTACTTCCAGGGCAGGAGGTGGCCAACGTTCGCACCCTTGCCCGAGGGAAGGCTCCAGCCTCCCCATGCATTTCCTCAGATCTGCCCCTGCTGTATAACAGGCACAGAGTCGAGGCGGGGGAGCGCGGCCTGGGGAGGGAACCATGGATGGAACCCAGCCCTGCCGCTCTCCCTGGACCAGCCCGCCCACCCCCCGCCCAGTTCCTCTCACCCGCCCGCCCTCCTCCCAGAACCACCCTTGCACCAGCACTCTTGGGCTGACGCGACTGCTAGCATCGCCCCAAAAGCTCTAGCACCAACGTGATCTAGGACATTGGCGCTAGTGACGTCGTGTTAGCACATAGTGTCGGCGCAACATCACTTCTAGAACTGCGTCCTTATAATGCTCCCAACTCTTTGTAGCAATTTGGGAAGTACTGGATTACAGGCATCCTCCCATATCCATGGGGACTAGGTTTCCGCTGCTACCACAGCTAGCAATGAAGCCTGCTCAGATCTGCTTAGTCAACTCAGAACTCATTGTTTGCAAAAAGGAAGCTTTTTCTTCGGAACAGGAAGCAAACAGCAAGAACCTAGACTCATAGAGGAACACTACAGGAGATAACACTGCTAACAGGAGGACTCCCTGCTAACATTCTCACTATCGCCTCCTATAGTGTCCCTCCAGCAATTATAATTCTAGATTCCACTGTGTTTCCTGGTGCAAATAAAAAAAAAAATCTTCCTTTTGGAAAGCATTTGCAAATGAAAGGAGGCGAGTCATGAGCATGATGGGGGCGTATTTGAAAATCGCGGATAAATGAAATAGCAGATATGGGGCTCACGGTTAAAGGGAAGACACCTGTATAATTTTGACAGCCACTAACAGCATGGTCCGGTGTGTGTGTGTGTGTGTGTGTGTGAAGACCCATTGGGTTCAATGGGGCGTACACTCAGCTTGTGCTTCTCTTGGCTGAGCTGGGACAATGTCAAACTATCCTCAGATCACCTTTAAGGAATGATATTGCTTCTAAGTAGTTTTGCATCTATGGCATAAATAGTCCTCATTTTGTGTGCAATAGTTTTAAAGCCAGAGACTTTATCTAGTTAATTGCCCTCAACGAGATAAGAGTCCATCACCTGAGCAATCCAATCACTGAACACACCATTCTAACTGCTTTCTGAACAAGAGAGAGCATTCATCAGGAGTTCTTCTCAAATTAATCTCTTAGCCATGAAACTATTTTCTCTTCACTTTCTCTGCAAAACAAAACCCAATCTTTCTGGCCACTAGATCCTATTCAGAATTGTCGTTTTTACAACAAACCTCTGCTCCAAAGTTCTGGAGCAATATAGCTTGCAGAGGAATTACTTATTTTTATTATTTATTTAATTTTTATCCCGCCTTTCTGCCCCATGGGCACCCAAGGCGGCTTACAACATTAAAATCATCATTTTACAAACCACTATAACGATTAAAACAATGTTAAAAACAATATTTAAACAGTTAAAAATTTAAAATTTAAAACAAGGAAGCCCTGTGGATCCTTTAAAATATAAAATGAAGAATGTAAATTGAATGTAAAATGCCTGCCAGCCTGTCAACAATTGAAGGCTTGTTTAAATAAAGTCTTCAACCCCTGCCAAAATATTGCCAAAGAGGGAGCAGTTCTTAATTCTAAGGGGAGTGTATTCCAAAGTCGGGGGGCCACCACCGAGAAGGCCCTATTCCTGGCCGCCATCCCCCTCACCTCTCCTGGTGACCGCACAGTCAGAAGGGCCCCCCCAGATGACCTAAGAGTATGGGTAGGATTATATGGAAGGAGGCGGTCCCTCAAATACCCCGGACCTGAGCTGTAAAGGGCTTTAAAAGTCAAAACTAGCACTTTGAATCGGGCCCGGAAAGGAACCAGCAGCCAATGTAGCCACTGAAACAACGGCCCGACAGAGTCGAACCGACGAGTCCCAGCAACCACACGAGCAGCTGCGTTCTACACTAGTTGCAATTTCCGGACCGTCTTCAGAGGCAGCCCCATGTAGAGCACATTGCAGTAATCTAATCTGGATGTCACTAGGGCATTGGTCACCGTGTTCAGGTCTGTGCAGCTCAGATATGGTTGCAGCTGGCGAATCAGCTGAAGCTGAGCAAAGGCTCCCCTGCCACTGCTGCCACCTGGGAGTCCAGGAGCAGCTGTGGATCCAGGAGAACCCCCAAGCTGCGGACCTGCTCCTTCAGAGGGAGTGCAACCCCATTCAGAGCAGGGCGGTAGTCCAATACCCGAGCTGTGGATTTCCGGACGAGGAGCACCTCCGTCTTATCCGGATTTAATTTCAGCTTGTTCGCCCACATTCAGCCCCCAACTGCCTCCAGACAACAATTCAGGACCTCAACCGCCTCCTCAGAATCAGGGGGGAAGGAGAGATAGAGTTGGGTGTCATCAGCATATTGATGGCACCCCACCCCGAACCCCCGGATGACCTCTCCCAGCGGTTTCATGTAGATGTTAAATAGCATGGGGGATAAGATGGACCCTTGCAGCACCCCAAACTTAAGAGGCTGTGGTGCCGAACAAGCGTCCCCCAGCACCACCTTCTGGGATCTGTCAGCCAGGAAGGAATGGAACCACTGCAGAACAGTGCCTCCGAGCCCCAACTCAACCAGCCGACCCAGAAGGACACCATGGTCGACGGTGTTGAAAGCTGCCGAGAGGTCCAGTAGGACTAACAGCGATGCACTCCCCCTGTCCATTCCCTGGTGTAGGCCATCCACCAAGGCGACCAAGGCAGTCTCCGTCCTGAACCCCAGCCTGAAGCCAGACTGGAATGGGTCCAGATAATCCGCTTCCTCCAGCACCCTCTGAAGCTGGGATGCCACCACCCGCTCAATCACCTTGCCCAGAAATGGGATATTTGAGACTGGCCAAAAGTTGTTTAAGTTAGTGGGATCCAGAGAGGGTTTCTTCAGGAGGGGGCGAACAATCGCCTCAAAGCAGGCGGCAACACCCCCTCCCTCAGAGATGAATTCACCACCCTTCCCTGTCCACTCGGCCAGCCCTTCCCGGGCAGCTCTAATTAGCCATGCTAGGCAAGGGTCGAGCGGGCAAGCAGCAGGTCTCATGCTTAACTCAGGTTCTACAAGCTGAAAAGAATCCCAAATAACAGGATAGACAGGTTCCCCGGGGACATCACTAGATAGGCCTACAGCAGTGCCCAAGTCATGCCGAATCTGATCAACCTTCTCCACAAAATATTTTGCGAACTCATCACAGTGAGCCTCCGTGTGCTCCTCCCCTCCAGTGGGGGGGGGGCAGATGGAGTAGGCTATGGACCACACAAAAAAGCTCAGTTGGACGGTTCTCTGCGGGCGCAATGGTGGCAGAGAAGTATGCTCTCTTAGCAGCCACCACCGCCCTAGAAGAAGATCTTAACTGGGCTCTAGCCCGTGCATGGTCAGGTTCGGCACAAGTCTTTCGCCACTGTCACTCTAGACGTCTGCCCTGCCACTTCATCGTTCGCAGCTCCTCAGAAAACCAAGGAGCCGCTCTTACTCTGCGACTGGGCAGAGGACGCTCAGGAGCGATCTCATCCAGGGCCCTGGTCATCTCCCTATTCCAGAGATTGACCAGGGCGCCGGGTGGGTCTTCAGCTCTGGCAACAGGAAAATCCCCCAGAGCCTTCAGGAATCTGTTTGGATCCATCAGCCTCCGAGGGCAGATCATACAATGCGATCCCCCACTGTTGCGGAGGTGAGAGGTTGCAACAAGCCTAAATCCCACCAGAAAGTGATCTGTCCATGACAGGAGTGATCTTGATCTCCTCCACCTCCAGATCATCATCAGCCTGCCCAGCAGTAAACACCAGGTCCAGTGTGTGTCCCGCATCATGTGTTGGGGCAGATATTCGTTGAGACAGACCCATGGTTACCAGGAAGGCCATGAATTCCTAAGCTGCAGCTGTTCCTGGGGCCTCGGCATCAACATTAAAGTCCCCCAGCACTAATAGGTGAGGGGACTCCAACACCACGCTCGAGATCACCCCAGTCAGCTCAGGCAGAGAGACTGTTGGGCAGCAAGGTGGGCGGTACACCAACAGAATCCCTATTCTGTCTCGCCCCTCCAGCACAACACAAAGGCACTCAAACCTGGTGGACCGCTGAACAAGGTAGCTGGTGAGATGGATGGTTTTCCAGTAGACTATTGCAACCTGTAGTCGTGGCTGCTGCAGTACCCGGAAACCCGGCGGACAAATCTGGGAAAGACTGACACCTGCCAGCTCCTCCGCCAGGTCTCCGTTATACATACCAGGTCGGCACTAAATCCTGGATTAGGCAGGTCTTATTATTCACCGACCTGGCATTCAGAAGCAGCAGTTTCAGACTCAGGGGACTGTCGCCAAGAGTGCCAAGGGTCAGAGGGGTGAGAGGAGGGCCAGAAAGAGGGACAGTCTGTCTACGACTGACCCTCCTTCTCCTGTAACGGCCAGCCCAACGCCCAACGCCATACCTTCCGTAACGCGTAACTCTACTGATGGTGGCTCCCCTCCCCTCCCCTGAGCTCCCTCGAGGTGTTAGGCACATAGCTCCGGCGGGGTCGACCTTCAAGCCACTAAAACAGCACCAAACACAATCTAAAAACACACACTCACACACACTCACTACGTCCCTCGGATGCAGCAACCCTCACCCCCCTCCCACTAAAGCTTGGGTCACTGTGGCCTCTGCCCCTCCCTCATGGAGGCAGAGGTCCTCTGTCCCTCTCTCACCGACGCAAGGGTAGCTTTCAAACTTCCTGGCCTGACTCTCCCTCAGGCCAGGATCTCTCACACTCACAATGTCCACTCACTCACTAAAAAGGCTGGCGTTAGGCCTTGTTGACAGGCTACCCCGTCTCCAAAACGTGCCAGGAGCAGGGAAGTGGCTGGCAGTTGTTGATCCACGGGGTGTCAAGCAGGGTGGATGTCAGCAGCAGATGTCCTGGATCTTCGATCCACCAGGCGAAGAGCCATGGGCAAAGAGCCCTTTGGCTCTGGCAAGCCAGAGGCTGCTTGATGTCTCTCACCTGCAGGGAAGAGCCAATGGGTCTGTGTGAGCCGGTCCTGCCCCACAGCACAGGTGTTCTAATCACCAGCTCCTCCCCACACCCTTCAGGCCAGCGCACTGGGTCCTAGTGGCCGCCAGAGGCCAGCCAGAGGCTGCTTGCTGTCTCTTAGAACACTACAATCCTTGCAATCCTTAGGACACTACAGCCAAGCCAGCCCTAAATACAGTGGGCTCTCTGAATCTGCAGGGGGTTGGTTCTGGGACCCCATGCCAAAATCCATGGATGCTTCAGTCCACAGTTGTAATACTGAGAAAATGGCACAAGATGCGTGAAGTTTAGGCATGAACTGCTTAAACTTGTGTGTACAAGGCAAGAGCTGCAGCCAGAGAGGTGGAAAAAAAAATTAAACACGTTTTTTCAATCAGCAAATGATTTGGGTCATGGAGAGTGCTTCCAGAGGAAGGGCTCTGCATCTCAGGGGTACCCCACAAGGACTAGAACTGGCCACCTGCAGGGATATTCTTCCTTCTCTAAAACAAAAGGGGATGAGGCCTGTGCTGCAGAGGAACCTTGCTGCAGGTCAGCAAGCAGCTTAAACAAAAACAGTTGAGAAGATGTCCTGGAGAGATTGAGCACAGGTCTTCAGAAGGAAAACTTTTCACACACAATACCAGATGGGGTGGGGTTAGGGGAGGGCAGAATCACTCCCTGTCCCCAACAAGCACAGTTCGTGCAGGCCCTTTAGTGTAAGCAAGTGGCTGCTTTACTGCTCACTGAACAGTATCTGTTATATCAGCAAGAGGTAGATGACAGGTCTCTTCCATACCCACCTGTTCAAAGTTCCACCAGGGTTTGTGGGTTTGTCTCACAACAGGAAAAAACTAAGTCTCTGGCCTTTGGTAGGCTTAAACATGCCTATGGACCACTGCTTGGAGAATCAATCTCTGTATTGCTCAGTCAGGTTTTTCTAATCAAGAGTTACTTGTAAATGCATTTATTAAAACTGCAACAGAAATGTGGGTCGCTCATATCATGCCGTGCTATCGGAAAAGCAATTTGACATTTCTGAGTATGTAACTCACCGGTAGTGTGAAGAAAGCAGGATGCCTAGATTCATCCTCATATTTGCCCTCGGTTGGACTTCCAGTTTCCACAGATTTTGAAGTGGTGTTCTTGCCGATCCCCATCGTTTCCCACAATGCTCAGGAAACCCACTTGGCCACTATGTTACCAGTACAGGAGATGGGAATTTTCAATAAAGACGGACAGCAGCTCGGGAAGTCAGAAGAGCATCACAGACATGCACAAGGGAGCATTAGGTCCGGAAACGAATGTTAGCTTCTAGGGTGCCTGGAATTGAAAGACACAGACAGGCTTTTTGCAGTACAGGTTAGGACAAGTCAACTACACCCACAATTTCACCCAATGGAGACAGCTACCTGCAGTCTTCACAGCAGAGTGGGAAAACCCAGCAACTGTTTTGCAGTCAAAGGTAGGAATCCAAACTCTCTTTTCTGCTATATATAAAGCTGATGCCTGGTTGCTCCAGTCTCTCCTCAATGCCCACTTTTCCCATGACGCCTTTAGATCAAGTCCTTAGTTCTCATCCCCTGCTGGCACAAAGCCTAAATATGTGGAACCGAATCCTTTCTTCCACGGAGGGCCACATCCCCAACTTTCCTTTCTTCCCTCTGTTGCCTCCCCCACGTGCCTGCCACATAGGGCACACTCATGCTGTTCTTCTGAGGAGCCACACTCATCACCACCACCACCACCAGGAGCAACAGGTAAGGAGCAACAAGTCACCTCCCCTCTCATATTGCAGGTTAGTTCTTCAAACTATGCTAAATGAGCCAGGATGATGTCACGGTTCTGGTTTTAGTCTTTAGACCTGGACAATCCAGGTTCAAATCCCTGCTCAGCCATAAAGCTTCCTGGGTGACCTCGGGCCGGTCACTATCTTTCACCCTCACCTACCTCTCAGGTTTGTTGTGAGGACAAAAGGTGGGGAGGAACTATGTACGCCACCCTGCGCTCCTTGGAGGAAGGGTGGTATAAGCATGTGAAAAATTAATAAATGCTCCTGTCGACCCACCAAGGGCAGGAAGATATTGATAAAAATTCAATCAAAATCTATAGTTAACCCCACACACACACACCCTTTAGAGTTGACATTTTACTCAACTCCCCCCACAAAATAATCACATAAAACCAGATGTGAACCATTAAAACATTCAGAGCTGCTCCAGTGGCCAACCAGCGTTTGTGCTCTGTGCAGATGGTCCGCTTGCTCAAGTACGTGCTTCAGATTCACACAATACCCTTTAAACCACCTACAATAACTTAATAACGACTTGCCATTAAATGTGGTTTCGAAGGCCCTGCCTTGCACAGCCAGGCCCAGAGGCATTTGCCTCCATAACTCACTCCCACGGCCTCCTGTTCTTACAAACAGGCCTCCTGTTCTTGCAAACAGACAAAACTCACCGCCGCTGCCCAACAGATCTCAATCTAATCATGGCTCCATTTTATATCCACTGAGGTCAGGACACGATCACTGGCCCTGCGGCCCTTTCTATAAACGTTGGTTAAGATTAAGATTGAGGCCTCTGGTTTCATTAAAGAGTTCTTCCTCTGAAACACTGAGAAGGAATGAGCTGTGTTTGGATGCAGCGACAGCTATAAGGCACTAAAGTTGCCGACCACGAGTTGCCTGACTCCAGGAAACGTATGAAGCAATGTGGGATAGCTGGCAAAAAAAAAAAATCACTTTTCTGCTTGAAAGCATTGGATAGGAATGGGCAGAAGGACACGGTGGCGAAAGGCAGAGACTTCATTTTGGCGCGTTAAGGGGCCGTATTTGGACCTGAAGGATATTGGCGTTATCCAGTGGTGTCATCTAAATGATTTAAGAACAGGTACTCACTTTTGATTGGCACATGTCGGGACCCGCCCACCAGAAGTGACGTCATAACGTCGTAAGTGATGTCGTGGCAGGAAGTGACATGAAAAAAGCCCTTTTTGAGGCCTCAGACGATTTTAAACTGACCCAACAGTTGCAACAGTATTCCACAGCACCCCCAGAACATGTTAAGGAGGCCTGGCATCATGTTAAAGTGACCCAACAGTTCCAAAACCCCAGAGCAGCTCATTTTTCAGTGGCAAGGCAAGGCAAGGCTCCGCTCGCTGCCTGCCTGCCTGCCTGGCTCTGAGAACGTGCAGGCAACTCAAATGTGCAGGAAATTCAAACGTTGCAGGGGGCGGAGTCAACGAGTGGGCGGGCGAATGGGCGGGGCCAGCCATAATCCTAGAAACCGGTACTCGCGTACCCTCGCGTACCCCCTGCATGACATCACTGGCATTATCCACTGGTTCGCTTGCATATATAAGCTGAGAAGGGCACTCCTGTGGACCAGCCAAGACAGAGGGCAGTAGACGTGCAAAAGAGGGTGGACTGAGAGGGGGGTTAGGGTTGCATGCTAAAGAACATTTTGCCTTTGGATGACCAGCTGAGGCGAGCAGAAAAGGGAATCCCTGGGATCAGAGGTGATGCTGGGGTCCCGATGAGAAGCCCCCAATGAGCTCCTGAAATGTCAGCCACCATTCCCTCAGTCAATAAACGATTATTTCTGCTGAAATCAATACAGCAAGATCGCAAACAAACAATTCTTTGCATTCTTTTGCCTCCTGGCAACTCTGCTCTCCCTTGCGGCAAGTCCCACACCTCACCTCCCTCCACAACGTGGCAGGTGGCCAACCACCAAGCTCTGCTCGCTCGCTCTCAAATTCCGTCAGCAGGCAACTGCAGTTAAAAAACAACAAGAAAAACGGGGAAAGGCTCCAGGAAAAAGCTGGTGATAAATCATAAGACCAGAAATGGTAATGACAAAACACTTCATTCATAAAGGCATAATAAAGAGGCATACAAATTTATTTTGTAACTATTTTATAAATATTTTCAAGTAATTTATCTGCGGAACTCCTTGCCACAGGTTGTAGTGATGGCCCCAGGGACTAGATGCCTTTCAAAGTGGGGCTGGACAGACTCAAGGAGGAAATTTGTCCATCACAAATTATAAGTCACAATGACAGTATGTAACCTAAAAGTTTTAGAGGGAGCCCATCTCTGAATGCCAGATGCAAGGGAGTAGCAACAAGATCCAAGGATCTAACTGGCTTCCTATTGATCCTACTGTCTGCTCCCGGGGGCATCTGGTGGACCAGTGCAAGATACAGGAAACTGGACTACGTGGGCCCTTGGCCTGATCCAGAAGAGTTCTTCTAATGCTTTTAGGAGGAATGATTGAAAAAGAAAATAAAGAGTTTTAAAACCATATTTTATTCTTGTATCCCCTTGGAGCTCCATCTCATCTCCAACATTTTTTGTATCTACATGAAACTGCTAGCAGAGGCAATCCACAGGGTTGGGTTGAGATGTCATCAGTACATATGATACCCAGCTCTAGGTCTCCTTTTCCATTACATCTTGGGGAGGCAGTGGAAATTCTGAATCAAGGCCTGCGCTGATTGATGGAATAGATATGGGCTAATCAGGGTAGATTTGATTTAAATCAGAATGATTTAAAACATGATTTAAATCACTGCGCAGAAAAATTCATGTGGTTTTTAAAAAATATTATTTTACAGTGCTTTGTGAACAACATTTTGTTGAAAAGCATTATATACATGTTCTTAATCATTCCTGCTTTCTATAACTTTGATATATACCACAACTCAGATGTAGGTTTGATTTTTAGAAGTCCCATATTGTACATTGTTAAAAGGAATTTATTTCAGTTTTCTTTTATATAACAAAATGACGACTGTTTTAGTTAGCAAAGCAGACTGAAACAGATATTTGTGAGGGCACTGGAAGGTGAACAATTGTCTGGTTTTATGTAATGTTTTATTATAGATTTATTTTTCAGTTATTGCGGGGTAATTTTTTCTGAATATTTTGAAAGCTACTATGAGGACAGAAAAGCAGGGTTGAAAGCCCTGGATAAATTTTTTAAAAAAGTACAGTACATGACTATTGGCATTAACTCAGCCTGCAGTATTTCCAGCTGAATTCTTGAGGTTAAATGGCTACTGAGAAGTCACCATGAAAAATAAACCTCTCTGGAACCAAACTAAACAAATACTCCTGACTAACTATGGACTATATTCTCCCCTCTCAAAAGGTTGTCTAGCAATGATTGGAAATGTGTTTAAAAGCTAGACCAGTGTTATTCAAACTGTGGGTCAGGACCCACTTGGTGGGTCATGACCTGATGTCAGGTGGGTCACGGAAAGCTGGGAGCAGCCATCTTGGAAACTGCAGACCTTATTTCCTTTTGTTAGTGTTAACAGTTGAATTTTCAAGTGAGGGTTTTTCTTTTTTAAAAAAATGTTTTTACTTCAGCGCTTTTACACAATATTTTGTCCTCATCCTGCTTTCTGTCAGGGATGTTTCATGGTTGTACAATTGCTGCAGTCCAAGAATGTCAATTTACATTTCAGGAGTGTCATTTTATTATGTTAAAATGACAGCACTTCCTACTTTGATGTCAACTTCCTGCCACAACATCACTTCCAGGTTAATGACATCACTTCCAATGGGTCCCAACACAAGTGCCATTCTAAAAATTGGGACCCACTCTAAAAAGTTTGAATATCACTGAGCTAGACAAAGGCAAGGAAGGTGGCTGGAGAAAACTGGAGTACTACAGGCACAATGGCTTAGACAGCAAGTGGAAGGGGCTGCTGTCACAGAGCATTGCAGTGGCTGCAGTACTTACTGTGCTGCCCCCGTAGCTATGCTACTGCACAGACAGAGGTGACCCTGCCTGGCAGAATAAGAGACCCACCCTATCCAACATCACAGCACTGATGTAGCTGCGCCAACAAGGTGTGCACTACATCCTGCACTGGGGGTGCAGTCAGGGTGACTTCCTCAAGGTAAGGGAACAAATGTTGAGGATGCATTGCAGCTACACCAACACTGGAAAGCTGGACAGGTTTGGGCCCTAAGGCAGCACACAAACACACCAATAACACAGAACAGCCTAGTCCACCAAGCCAAAAGCAGCCTGCTTCTAGCTCCATGGAAGTCTTCCTTCGTGGAGACCTGTCTAAGTGCGACTAGAAAAAAGGGAGTGGGTGTTGGCAGCAGGCTGACCTGGCTTGGTGGATTCAGAGTTCTACAGACCTGCAGCAAAGGTGCATCGTGACATTCTATTGCAATTGCTTGCTAAAATTCTAAAATGGGATTTATGAACGGATTCTCCATTATTGTGAATACAGAAACAGTTGACCGTGTACACTTCTAATCAATTACAATGCATGTTGGTATTTCTACGATAGATATGGGGGAGGGGGGGTCTGTAAAATAGTTTCATGTACTCTGCAACAAACTCTTAGTGAGGGAAAATGGTTGGGGTGGAAGATTCAGGGAAGAAATCAGAGTAAAAACCAGGTTGGCTGCCAGCAGATACTTGCAATGAAACAGGGGTGGGGGCGGGGGTAGAAGACAATTCTTTAAAGGTTTTGATTTGCCAAAGAAAGTCATTTTCACACATCACCTTAACACAGTGATCTCAATTAGACACTCAAATGCACAATAATAGACGACTTTGGTGCTTGGTGCCATTTAAAGAAAATACTGTAAAACATTAGCATGGATATTAACATTACATGAATATTCCAGTCAAAACCAAGGAAACGCTAAAATCCCCTCCATATACAGTATTGTCCTTTTAGTCCTTACATTTTTTCTCTCTTCAAAACGGAATTCTATTTCAGATTTTCCCCACCATGCACAGCAGCCTTTGTTAAGCAACATCAATTAAATTCTAATTCTTTGCCAAAAGATTACGAAACAATACAATTCTACTGAAAAGACAAGTACATTGTTTAGACAGCACTTCACAAACGTTATCTTGCTGCAATCCTTAGTCCGTAGTATTACTCCCATAACAATAGCAAGCTACTCCTAGTATCAGGGTCCCAATCAATGTCAAGATTGGAACACAAGATCTCCTGATTTGTAGTTCTGCCTCTCAGCCAGCTTCAGATGAATCTCTACAAATATCAAAATTTACTTCTCTCAAAACACAGAAATAAGCTGATATAGTGGCGGGCAGGAAGAACGAACCCATTTCTTTAGTGAAAATCTAGATGCACTGTATCGTAATACTTTTTGAGTCTGCTACATAACCTGTAGACAGGTTATAGGCAGTTTCTCACTAGCTGAACTTGCAATTCACATTATAATTTTTTTCAATTATCTTACCTCCAGGACAACGGTGCTTACGCGAGAGACCAAGAAAACAGTTTTAGCTGCATCAGTCACTGCCAGCTCATTCTATGGCAACAAAGACATGCCAAAGAAGGAATATAACATTCTAGATGTTGTATAACGGCAATCCAATCTTGATCCAATCAGAATGTTTCACATTACACAACTGCTAAAAACACAAGGGCGCACCATAGGGTCACAAGGTGTTATTACATGCTTCTGACATAACCCTACAGACTTGATCTCTATAAACCAAGCTTTAAAAGTGCTGTCTGAACACAGTGAATTGTTCTACATATCCAGTTACATACAGGTTACAACAGTGTTTCTGAAACTGTGGGTTGGGACCCACCAAGTGGATCACAAGCCAATTTCAGGTGGGTCCCCATTCATTTCTAAGTATACTATATTTTTAATATACAGTATTAGACTTGATGCTACTATGATATGTGACTGCATTTGGGAAAATGTGACAGATCTGTACCTTAACAGGCTACTATGTACGTATACGCTTTTAACAATGATAGTTGGCTTCCTCCCAAGTAAGTGTGGATAGGATTGCAGCCTTTGGGATATTTGGGGAATTTTTTTAAACAGATCAGCAACTGCCTGGGAGAGTTAGGAAGGTTCTTTATTTTAAAGAAAATTTTGAACATATTGTATACTTACTGTAAACTTTTAATTTACTTAGGCTGCAATCCTACGCACACTTTCCTGTGAGTAAGTATCTCTTAACTCAATGGAACTTAGTTCTGAATAGACATGCATCAGACTGTGATGTTAATTTTATTTGGATTTTGTCATATGGGGTAGTGTTAAAATTTTCCTGTTTGATTATGTCACTTCCAGCTAAGATATCACTCAGGTTAATGACATTACGTCATTAGGCCCCAACAAGATTGTCATTCTAAAAAGTGGGTCCTGGTGTTAAAAACTTTGAGAACCACTGGACGATCCAACCAAGCCAAGTCTTTCAAGAGTTTGGTGCCTGGTTCTTGAAGAACTATAGTCACACCAGGCAAGTCCCCATTTCACCAACTTCTATTACAATTAGACTTTTCAATCCGTAAAGTTTATCGCTGAAATCACAAGTCACAACAAACATTACAGACATACAGTTCTGTAAGGCAGTATAAATACCCCGGCTCATTGCTAATTGTTGTAACAATCTATTATAATGTTGCACCAAAAAAAAAAAAAAGCCGTTTCACAATGTGGCCACAATAAGAGCATGAGTACATGAAGCCCTCGAGTTACAGATGGCCACATTGGCACTTTCACACAGGCACAATCCGTCTGACATGGTACTTTTGCGCAGTGCTAGACTGGCAAGAGCCAGTTATTTCCATCTATGAATAGTCAGGGTTCCAGACAAACCTCTGAAACAGAACCGGCACATAGCTTGGGAACTCAGCGTGTATAATTCTATTACCAACAGCCAAGTTTTCTGCTGCACTCAAGCTACAAGATGAGCAAGGTGACTTGCTATAAGATGTTGTTGAACAAAGACAGCCATCACGTTGATGGACGTGATGGAGACTCATTGCCACCAAAGACCTTGCTTGTTTATTTCTGCACTGGGGACAGTTCTGTGTGTGAAGTGCATATGCTATTTACTGCTACTTGAAGTGTACTAAAGACAATAGCAAGGACTTAAGAAGGGCCCCACTGGATCAGGCCAAAGACTCATCTTTGCTTCCTGTACTTCACAGTGGCCCACCTGATGCCTCAAGGAGCACACAGGAGAACGAGATACCTGCAACCTGTTGCCACTGGCATTCTCAGGTAGCTTACTTCTAGAATTAGGAAGTTGCATATACCCATCATGGTTTGTAACCTGTGAAGGACTTTTCCTTCATCAATCTCTTCAATTTCCTTTTAAAGGCATCTAGGTCAGACACCATCACCACATCCTCTGGGAAGGATGTGGGACTCCCAAGTTTAAATCACAACCATGATGCTCAGTAGGTGGGGCCTTTGCAGTATCACTGGTGTAATGACCTTGCGGGGCTGTTGTGAGGATTCAAAATAAACACATACCGCCAGTCTTACGTACACCATTTTGAGTTCCTTGAAGGAGGCACAAGTTGCAAATACGACAAAGAAATAGATAATCTTTGCATCTGAGATTCATTAATAAAGAGACGGAATGAAACAGTGGGTGAAACTGTATGCAAACATACACCCCTCGTTTTGCAATGAGTAACAAAGAGGGATGAGGGGAGACTCGGTCATTGGTCATCTCTTTTGCCATACCTCCAATGCATACACAATTATTACAACATTCGGTGGTTATTTCCTAAATAATCCTTTACAATACAAGATAGGGTATTACAGCTGGACACAACCACTAACCCAGCTGGAAGAAGAGTTGGTATTGTTAGGGTAGTAAGAAGTAAAGGAATTTAGGGTAGTAAGAAGAGTTTGCTCAGAATTTTTTTTTAACTTCCATGCCTCCCCCCCCCATTAAAAAAAAGTGCATTGTAACCTAAATCTCTGGACAGTAAAAAAGCCAAATCCCAGATCCACAGTGCCATCTAGCTTCCATTTCCAGTGCACATAAAAAGTTACTGACCAAAGAGACTCGGGGAGACTGACGAGGCCCTCAAAAATACAGGGCACCTGCACTGAACAGCTAAAGGAAGAGCCATTAGTCTCATCCTCTTGTGGTGCCAAATACATTTTTCAAGCATTTACAGAGGAATGCACCTGAAGCCAAGGCCAGCAAACACACTGCAGGGCCACAAGTAAGTCTTTAGTCATGTTTTGCAATGCAGGCAGCTTCCCCCTCCCCCTTTCCTGGGGCGCAGCTCCATGTCCACAGGATTCCGGAAAGCCACAGGGCATTGCCGAGAAAGCAGAGGCAAAACGGCACAAGAACTAGCCTGCTGGTTTAAGCAATAGGACCAAAAAAAGGGCGTGCAGGGGAGTCTCCCCACAGAGCTACTTCACCCCTCTCTTTCGGCTGCTGGGAGGTTTCATACCCAGAAATTAGGCGGACACCCTTCTGGTGGGGCTCCGTTCTTGGAAAGGGCTCCAAGGTTATCATAGTGCCCCAGGATTGTTTCTTCAGGTGGGACTGCAAACATTTCCAAGGCCACCCCCTGGTTCACGCTTGGATGGGAAGAAGCTCAGGCCGACAGCCTCTCTTTGTCCTTTTGGGCAATGGCCCCCTCAGTGCTGCTGACGACCAGCTTCCTGCTTCCCCTGGGGGGGCCTCCACTCACCCTCTTTCCTGTGGCTCTTGCTCCAGCCCTTCTGTCAACCTGGGTCCTTCCAGCTCCTCTCCATTCTGCTTTGTTCTTCCCACTGATTCCTTCAGGCTTCCTCTCTCGCGTTGTTTCCTCCACTCCTTAGCTCCTAGCCCAATTTCTCCACCTCTCCCTCTCACCTCTTCTATGCTCTCCTCTCCTTCGCCCCCTGCCCCTTTCCCAGACAAGACCACTTTTTAAGGGCTGGCACCAGCCCTGCCTGTGCCCTTCACCTGGCAGGAACCAGTGAGTAATAGCTAACCAGTTGATGCCTGGCACCCTAGCTGGTTGGTGGTGTTCCATATTCAGCTCAGCAGGGAGGATGCCATGAAGTGCTGGGCTTTACAATCCAATTTCAATTTTTTTACCCTAAGCAAGAAGTGAGGGGAAAGCAATTTGGTTTTATCTTCTCAATCCAATTTTGGGTTGTTGTTGTTTTACCTCCACCCAAGGTTGGCAGTTTTTACCAAAAATACAAACAAAACTTCAGAGTATAGCAATTCTCGAAAGAAAAATGGGGTTTTTAGCTGTGATTTTTTTTTACCTAAACATTTGCAACTTTTAAAGAGCAGACTCGTAATTTAGACAATCCTGTTAGCTATTTGGCACCCAAAATCCAAGGAAAAAGGACACACCATAAACAACCGCAAGAGAAAATCTTCAAAAATGCAGTCCTTACAACTGTTTACTTCTATATCAGTAAACTAAGCCAGAGGATTGTAGCCAGATTGTAAACCCCCTTTTTTAGAATTGTACACTGTCCAGTGACCAAAATTCACTTTAACAGATAAATGCACCAAGATATTTAGCATCCAAGACTCCCCACAGTATTCCAAGAAGAGTTTAATTCCTTGTCAAGTCTGTATTTTCCCCCACCACCGCCTGATATATGCAGTTATATAGAACTTACACTATAATTAATGCAAATTACAAGGCATGCAGATTTAATTGCTGATTTCAGAAGAATGGCATTGTAGTAAAGGGTTTTCATTCTGCTGTTAGAAAAGCCATATGTGTATATAAAAGCATCTACAGCTTGCTTCTCCTCCCCCTTGGTATCCCCAAAACACACACAGGAGCGTCCACCCACCATAACCTTGCTATATAAGCACTAAACATGCAGCATGACTAAAGACCTAAACCTGTCCTTGAGATATGCTGATGCACCACCACATAAGCAGGCATGACAACAACCCCACTGGCACAGAAACTCCCATTGACCCCCACAAATTGTGCCTTTGCTTCACAGTGATTTTTCTGGCCACTCAACAAATGTCACAACAATGTTCAGAAAATAATATAGTTGCAGATCTCATGTTTACGAGAATGGATGCATTGTCCCAAGACCAAGACACTCACTGGATAATCTGTGAATGCCAATATAAGCCACCATTTTTTAAAAAAATTACAGTGAATAGGTAGGGTATTCACTATGATGCATTCAATTCTGGTGGTGAAGTTGAATACCGTCTTCAAATTCACACCAAAAGGCAGGAGCACTTGAACACACAATTGCCAACAGAGCTTACGATAACAGAACTGCCATTTCAGCTGCTGTGCATTGCACTGAGTTACAAGAAGCATCTTTCAACCAACCTCAGTCAGAAACTAGTGCTAGAGGTTATCAGCTACAAACCCGTTCTTTTTTTTCTTTCATTTTTTTTGAAAAAAGTTTTTTATTTTAATATATAGTTATGGGGAAGGATTTTGTTCAAGCCTTTTGTTTGTACCATGTGTTTTCAGCTACAAACCCGTTCTGAACACATACAGACAAATGCTTGGAGAAATAATCAGCTGCACCAAATTCTCTGAAAGCCATTTACAGCCGGTAAACTACCTCTGGGCAAGTGTCACTTATGTGCTTAGTATTGATATTAAATCAACATTTAGTAGAAATAGATCTAGCCAGAATTTTGGAGGAACTGACGGTGAAACCTAGAACATCTGTTACTTCTCACAGGATCCTGGAACACACTGATGCAGAAAATGTACATAGGAGGCTGAAAACTTCAACTTTAGAAAACTTTGGTAGATTTCACAAAAAGCCTCTGCTAAGCAGCTGCGGCTGGTGTGCTCCTGTGAAATGTTTGCTCATTTCCATGGTAGAATTCACCACAGATATCACAGATCATTTTTCAGTGAGGCCAGATACAGGCTCAGTGTACATATTCACACATTACCTTTTTTTTTTATTGCCATCTCTTTCTCTAGATCAGTGTTATTCAAACAGCGGATCTGGACCCAGTTGGTGGGTCGTGACATGTCAGGTGGGTTGCGGAAAGCTGGGAGAAGGCATCTTGGAAACTGCAGCCCTTACTCTTGTTATATTCTCTCTCTCTCCCCCTCTGTGTGTGTGTGTGTGTGTGTGTGTGTGTGTGTGTGTGTGTGTGTGTGTGTGTGAGAGAGAGAGAGAGAGAGAGAGAGAGTGAGAGTGAGAGAGAGAACAGTTTGAATTTTCAAATGAAGATTTTTTTTAAAAAAAAAATTGTTTTTAGTTCAGTGCTTTTACCCTAATCTTGCTTTCTGTCCGGGATGTTTCATGGTTGTGCAATTGCTGCAGTCTAATAATACCAGTTTGCATTTCAATAGAGTCATTTTATTATCTTACAATGACAGCACTTCCTGCTTGATGATGTCACTTCCTGCCACAATATCCCTTTCAGGTTAACGACATCACTTCCGGCGGGTCCTGACATGAGTGCCATCCTAAAAAGTGGGTCCCGGTCTAAAAGGTTTGAATACCACTGCTCTAGACGTTGCTCCTACTAAGCTACTATTGTATTTTTAGCTGCCCACTCATTTTTAATCTTAAAAATCTTTTAAAGATATGCTAGTTGTCAATTAACTAGCACAGAAGAATTTGAGTGCGATTCAAATACATAAGAACATAAGAAGAGCCCTGCTGGATCAGGCCAAAGGCCCATCTAGTCCAGCTTCCTGTATCTCACAGCGGCCCACCAGGTGCCCCAGGGAGGCACGAGACAACAAGCATCCTGTTGCCACTCCCTTGCACCTGACATTCTGAAGGAGCCTACTATTAACGTAAGGAGGTTGCACAATCCATCATGGCCTATAGCCCATGATGGACTTTTCTTCCAGAAATCTGTCCAATCCCCTCTTAAAGGCATCTAGGCCAGATGTCATCACCACCTCCTGTGGCAAAGAGTTCCACAGATTAACTACCCGCTGGGTAAAAAAGTATTTCCTTTTATCTGTTTTAACTCTCCCAACCAGTGATGTCATCTACAAACAAGCTGCCAGAACGCTGGGCGGGACTTACACTCTGATTGGCTGCCCGTCCGTCGCGTTCCGCCACCTGCCCGCGCTGCCCTGGCCTCGGAGGGGGCACCGGCTTGCCAGGCGGGGCCGGGAGGGCACGCGCCGGGTGCCTGGGCAAGCAGTGGTGTGGCGCACAAACCGCGGGCACCCCGTGCAGCTGGCAGGCAGGCGGCGGAACGCAACGGATGGGCTGCCAATCAGAGCATAAGTCCCGCCCAGCGTTCCGGCAGGTTGTTTGCAGATGACATCACTGCTCCCAACCCTCAGTTTTAGCGGATGCCCCCTGGTTCTGGTGTTTTGAGAGAGGGAAAAGAACATCCCTTTATCGACTCTATCCCTTCCATGCATAATTTTGTATGTCTCAATCATGTCCCCTCTCAGGCGCCTTTTTTCTAGGCTGAAGAGCCCCAAACGCTTCAGTCTTTCTTCATAAGGGAGGTGCCCCAGCCCCGTCATCATTTTCGTCGCTCTCTTCTGCACCTTTTCCAGCTCCACCATGCCCTTTTTGAGGTGCGGCGACCAGAACTGTACGCAATATTCCAGATGTGGCCTTACCATCAATTTGTACAATGGCATGATAATATTGGCTGTTTTATTCTCAACCCCTTTTTTAATTACCCCAAGCATGGAATTGGCCTTCTTAATTGCTGCCGAACACCGGGTCGACACCTTCATTGAATTGTCCACCAGCACCCCAAGATCTCTCTCTTGAGCTGTCACAGACAGCTCAGCACCCGTAAGCCTATAAGTGAAATTTTGGCTTTTTGCCCCAATGTGCATCACTTTACACTTGTCTACGTTGAAATGCATCTGCCATTTTGCTGCCCATTCCCCTAACTTGAAGAGATCCTTCTGGAGCTCTTCACAATCCCTTCTGGTCTTCACCACCTGGAAAAGTTTTGTGTCATCCGCAAACTTGGCCACCTCGCTGCTTATCCCTGTCTCCAGGTCATTTATGAACAAGTTGAAAAACACCGGTCCCAAGACAGATCCCTGGGGCCCTCCGCTTTTCACCTCTCTCCATTGTGAAAATTGCCCATTGACCCCCACTCTCTGTTTCCTGGCCCTCAACTAATTCTGAATCCATAAGAGGACCTGCCCTCTTATTCCCTGGCTGTGAAGTTTCTTCAGCAGCCTTTGGTGGGCGACTGTCACACTATGAGACAACACAAGGTAGTTGCTTCACAACTCAGGGGCAGATTTTTGGATGCTGCCAAGGATAGCAGAGTGAGAAAGATAGATCTGACCCATGGAGCACAAAACATTGAAACGGTTTCTTGAGCAAAACAAAAGTGATGGACTCTGTACAAAAGTTGTGCAAGGGCACAGCAGTTGTTCAGTCCAATAAGGTTGGCCCAGTCAAACTTTCTAGTAGGCTGTACCCTTACCTGTACTAATTAGGTATGGTGTCATTCAGATATTTTACTTCATGCTCCAAAGTACAGTATCTTGGAGATAGCCCTGATCTCTGGTCTCCAGGTAACTTTTTGGCTTCCAGTTTTTGCCACTATGGGAATAGCCTCACACATCAAGAGTCACCAACCTGCTTACTCAGAAGACAAGCAAAGTGGCAAATTCAAACCACAGATCACTGAAATTATTCCGCTTCGTGGCATTTTATTTACCGAAGTACCAGACATGACATTGATGGGAACACTATATTTTATTCAAAACCCAAGAGAAGCATAACTTTGCAAATGACAAACCTGTGACAGATGTCAAAAGCCTCATTTTAAAATGCTATTTTGATTTAATGAATATTATACGATTCGTGCTTGCTCTTCGGAATATTTTTACATTTTGAACGAAAGAAAACGACAGTACAAAGCAAGAATGCCAGGACATAGTAGACTTAGAACAGGTGCAGAACAGAGCAACCAAAATGATTACTGGACTGGGGCATCTCCCTTAGAAAGGCTACAACGTTTGGGGCTCTTCAGTCTAGGAAAAGGCACTTGAAGGTGGTCATGACTGAGACATTCAAAATTAGGCAGGAGTAGATAGAGGGAAGCTCTTTTCCCTCTCGCACAACACCAGAACCAGGGGACATCCACTGAAGTTGAGTGCCAGGAAAGTTAGAACAAAAGAAAATGTTTCTTTTCTCAGCATGTCTGTCTCAGCATGTCTCAGTCTGTGGAACTCCTTGCCACAGGATGTGGTGATGGTGTCTGGCCTAGATGCCTTTAAAAGGGGATTGGACAGATTTCTGGAGGAAAAGTCCATCGCAGGCTACAGGCCATGATGGGTATGTCTAGTCTGAGATTAGTTGATTGTTCATCAAGAGGGCCAGATAGACATTTTCTTCTGTCATCCGAATTGGCCATGGATGGCACGTTTTTTGCCTACCCCAGACTGGCAAGGGAGGGACTGTGGTTTCATTTTTTTGTGTGTTTAATAAAGTTAAACCCTAATCACAATCTGGTGTCTTTTGCGGGGGGCAGTGCGAGGGTAATAGGTGACCTCAGAATGCCAGATGTAACATAGGAGGTACGAGGAGGAATCAACATACGGCATTTCCTAAACCTCCTTCAGATAATAGGCACTAATTTGTTATTTACAATTATTGATAATAGTAGATAACATGGGTTGTGTAATCCCTTTTCATTGTTTAGATTAGCTATCTTCTATTATTTATTTTAGAGTTATAAGCTATATTATCAGACTGGCGTCACTTGCTTTAGTGAAACTGAAACTTTGAGGTTAGTTTCTTCTCCTTTACAACTTCTGCATCCTATTTTATATCACAGTGAACAATAATAACATTAAAATCAACAGTATTTATGCATCACTTTTCAACAAAAGTTTGTAAAGCGGTTTACAGGCAAAAAAAAAAGTTAAATGGTTCTCTGGACCAAAAGGGCTTAAAATCTTTTTTAAAAAATGCAGAACACCACGAGCAACAGCCACTAAAAAAGACACTGTGTTGGGGTGAAGATGGACAATTACTCTCCCCCTGTTAAGTATAAGAGGAACATCACTTGAAAAAGTGCCTCTTGCCCAGTTAGCAGGGGTTACTGATCCTTTCTCTGAATGTTCCTGTTCTGAATATTCCCACTAAGGTTGCAATCCTAACATGAAGGTAGGCTGGCTTAAGTTCCTTATGGTGGCCCAGGAGTGTCGCAAATGCACCGTAAAGCGCTTTTGAACCACTCTCTGAGTTAGGGAGGATGGCGTACGTCTGTGTGCCGGCCTCCCTAATTCCAAGAATGGTGCAAATGCACTTGGCTGCACGTTTGTGACACTCCTGGGCTGGCACAAGTGACTTGTGCTGGCCTAACTCCAGATAAGGATTGTGCCCTAAGAGAAACAAGGTTCGAAGGGCAATTGTGCCCGTTCATATATATTCAAGAAAAACACAACAGGGAAAGTACCTTGCAGAACTCAATAAAGGTCAGTTTTAACAAGCAACAGCCAAGAAAAAGAGCAAGGGAGTTATGACTGGCATACGCTATAAACTTCCATTTCAAGAAAAACAAGACCCAGAAAGGAGATGCAGATTGAAAGGTGAACTAAAAAAAAAGACGTCTTTGGATTATACACCCTTCCCAATATCACCCAGAGGCAACTGAACGAGCAAATGATATTAGATATGCAAAATTGGATAGAGAGAAATGTGGTACTTGGAGCAATGACTAGACTCCTCCAATAAAAATCTAAAACACATCCAAGCACCATAATATTGAGGTCCTGGCTAATAGAATTTAGACTCTGTAGAAATTGCTGAACTCTAGGGAAAGAAATTACCCACGCATTCCATATCCACAGTTTCAATTATCCACGGATCAGGGGCCCCCTTACCTTCCTTTGTTCTTACTTTGAATTACTAAAAAATCTTCTTGCTCAGAGGTGAAGCCAGAGGAGAACCCTATACTTAACAAAGGTTCCTTCTTATCCACGGTTTTAGGTATCCACGAGGGGGGGCAGGAACCTATCCCCACTGGATACCAGTGCATGCCTGTGGTCTGCACGGGGCAGAATAAGTGCAGAATGAGCCCTGGCAGGGCTCCCCAATCCTCGCAATCATGTAAAAATGTGATTGTGACCCTCTTCCAGGTTACGATCACGAAACGGGAAGTGGGTCGCGATCACATTTTTAACACATTGCAAAACTTGTGGAGACCTGGAGACAAGACTTCCCCAGGATTCCCCATACACTGGAAGCCAGCACTATGAGGGACTACTGTAAAACAAGACCCTTCACCAAGGGCAGCAGCGCGATCCTGGGGCTCACGTTGCTACCTTCCCCCTCTCCCTTTAAGGGGTTAAAGGGGCATTGTCCAGTGCTTCCCAGGGTGGTGGGATATGACCCACCACTTTGGGAAGGACTGCCATAGAGTGAGAAATGACCACAAAGATCATCTAGTCCAACTTTCTACTCAGCCACGTCAGCATCCCAAAAGGTGCCTGTCTAGCCGCCACTTGAAAACCTTCAAGCAAGGAATGTCTGCAACTGCAAGAGACAGATGGTTCAGCTCTGGACAGCTCTTATGGTAGGACATGCTCCCTCGCATCTAGCCTAAGTCTACTTCCCTGTCGCTTCTAGCCCTGCCTTCAAGAGCCACAGAGATTAAGTCCTGCCTATCTTCAGTGTGAAAGCCCTTCAGATACTTTTAAGACAGCTGACGTATCTGCCCTTAGTCTTCTCTACTCCGGACTAAATATTACTATTAAGAATATGCATTCTTCTTACTACTTTTCAACAAAAGCAATTTCCACATCAAAATAAATCAATCCATTTACCAACATTTACCAACTTTTAACTGGAAACCAAGTCTGATATTAAGGACCAGACTCCTCACCATCTTTGTTGCCCTCCTGTTAACCTTTTCCAGTTTATAAATGTCCTCCTTAAAATGTGGTGCCCAAAAATAGATGCAGTGCTCCAAGCAATGTCTGACTAGGGCAGAACAGTGTGGCGCCATTTCTTCTCATGATCTGGACATGATGTCTACTGATGCTGCCCAGGACTGCATTAGATCAGTGGTTCCCAACCTGGGGAATCTTCGGGCGGTCATGAAGAGCTTGGGGTAGCCATCTTTAAAAGCTGGGCATCATCATCTTGGAAGCTTCACTTTGGCTAGGGAAGCAGCTTCACTATTAAACTGCCACTTCCAGTGCTTGTGGCTGTAAGGGAAATTAGCCTTGTTATGGGCTTGTCTTGGTGTATGCATATGCATGTGATGAAGTCTCCCCCGGGTCTCTTTCCATGTCGCACCTTTCCATGTGCATTCCTAGGTGAGTCTCAGGACACGGCAAAGAGGAATGTAAATACTCCGAAGACTTATCTAAATTTGGCTTTACCAGGCTTGATCAGCAGTAGCATAGAGAAGCCAATATGCGTTCTGTGCAATGTTGTTCTCAGTGCTGAATAAATCACTGAACTCAAAACTCAAATGTCACTTAGATGCAGAGCATTCAGAACATTCTAAAAGGATGTGAAGTTCTTTCAACATTCAAAAAGTGTGATTTATTAAAAACAATCACTTCCTGCTAAAAGACATCACATCCAGTCTTGGGGGGGGGGGGCCCTGACAGGTTGCCATACCTAAAAAAGGGGTGCCAGTGCAAAAAAGGTTGGTAACCTCTGCATTACACATTTCTTGCATCGTGCTGCTGGCTCAAGCAGTCTGTGGTCCACTAAGCCTGCAATTCTATATAATACACTTACCTAGGAATAAAGCACTCTCCTCAGTACCACTCTCCAGGCTATCTGGGAGGTATTTATCAGCACTCACTCGGAACAGTTGTTCAACCAGATTTGAACCCATCTAACAGTAGAACCATCTAGCCTACATTTTACTGACAAGGTATCATGGGAGGCTTTGTCAAATGCTTTGATGAAATCTAGATACACTATGCCCACAACATTGTCATGGTCTACCAAACTAGTCACTCAATCAAAAGTGGAGATTACATTAGTCTAGCACAACTTCTGTCAACAGACCCATACTAACTCTTAAAAATCATACCATTATTTTCTACATGCTCATAGTTATTCCACTTAGGTTGCAATCCTAACCCGGAGTTAGGTCAGCAAAGTTTGGCCATCACAAGGGACACCGTAAAGTATGTCTGGACCACTCTCGGAGTCAGAGAGGCCAGCACACAGGTGCACCGTCCTCCCTGACTCCAAGAGCGGTCCAATCGTGCTTTATGGTGGCCCTTGTGCAGGCCAAACTTTGCTGGCCTCACTGTGCCGGCCTAACTCCAGGTTAGGATTGCACCCTTCATTGTCATTCCAGAACATTTCCAAGTTCTGATGTCTAGCTAACCAGTCTGTTATTTACTGGATCCTTCTTTTTTTAAGATGGGGACAACATTTGCTAACTTTCAGCCCTCCAACAGCTCGTTCATCCTCCAGGGGCTTTCAGATGCAACAGTGATGCCAAAACTATATCCTATCTTCCCAACACTATTTCCTGTGTGTACACATACGAAGATGTCTTATACCAACTCAGATTCCCTGTATCCATGGGAAATCTGTTCCAGCCTCCCCCCCCCCACTGCCATTACAGAAACTGCTGATTTGGGGGAACCCCAACTCCACAGTAGCTCCCCCCCCATGGCCACATGTTGTTTAGAGGCTTCCCATCAAAGTGTTTCTTCCTTTTATAGTACACTATAAGCAGGCAATCTTATAGCATGCGCAGCGAGGCTGCAGGGAGCCTGAATGCTTGTAGATCAGACATTAATAGGAAGCAGTTAACTTCCTGCTAATAGTGTGGAGCTATGTAACCTGGATGCAACTCTTCAAGGTCTCAGGTAGCCTTGCTGGAGATACAAGAGCTCTTGTCTGCACGGAGAATGTGTTTTACCACTGAGCTACAGGTCCTCCCCAAATATGGATATTTGTGAAAACAAAATCATGGGACGGTAAGGAAACCTCCATGTCCATCTCAAAGAGGAGCACCACAACCATGGTAGCACTTCAGCACCAATGAGCAAAAAAATCAAAACAGTTACACAACTATGAAATTAAGAAAAAAGCTTCTATGCTTTTATAAAACATTAGTCCCAATTCCATCAACCTAAGCTCCAGAGGACAAAGTACTCCGTTTATTAACTCTGTCAATAAATTATTACATTTTGCTCCATGGTATGCCTTGTGTGCTGGGAGCAGGGGTTAGCTGAATCCAGTCTTGACGCTGGGCTGCACTACTGGTTGGGCTAAGGGAAATGCCTCCTGGGCCACTGGAGGTTGCCAGTGGCAAGAAGGGAACCCACATCCCACGATGCCTGGGGGCAGTCTGGAAGGGCCAGGCCCCCTGGTATCGTGATAATCCAATAAGGACAGATAAGGTCATGAAGACACACAGTTTTGTAACTCTTGACACCCAGTCAATTATCTCTGGTCCAAAAAGAACATTTAGATTTCATTGTCAAGAAGTGAGGTTTAAAAATCACAAAACGCTTTCAGTTCCAGAAAGCGCTTTCAGTTCCAGAAAGTGCTTCATAACAGCCTCTGCTTTATTGCCATTGGGCTTATCATGATGGATAGAGAAAAAAGAGCTGCCAACTGATATGTGAAAATGCATATAAACAGTACTTGAAAACTATACCACACCAGCTTTCCAGTCCAGGGATCTTTACCAGGTGGGTCAGGAACCAAAGTGAACAGACCTCAGGGTGATGCGGATGAAGAACTATTTTCTTTTCAGTCTCAGCTTTCCACAAATAGTAGGGTGAGGGTCCTAGAGGAGGTAAATTCTGCTGAAGACTGGCTCTGGCAGAGATGTTTTGGCCAGACCCCCTCTTGCATGTCCCACTCCACCACCACTCCAAAAATATCTCAACCATCTGTCAGCAATCTCCTGTGGCATGTCCCCGCTTTCTGCTGGATGGAGGCAGAACGACGCAGTAGACCCGTCTCATATGCTGAGCTCTTGAAGGGAGGCCCCACCTTGCAGGTAGGAATTTCAAGGGGGTCCCACTTTTTGACAAGTTCTAACCAGTCGCTCTTCATCTCAGATGTTTTAATTGCCAACTATGCCAAGAGCTTCATAATAAAAATGGTTACACTTCTTTTACAACTAACAGTTAAACTTATAATACAAAGAGTGACATTATCCAGGAAAAAAGTACTACTCATATTTAAAACAAACAGGGAATAGCTTAAACACATTTCTAGTCCTCCAAATAAGATTGTAGGGACTCCAGTAAAGATAAAACGGTAGTTTGGGTTCTACAAAAGTTTGGCATATAAGACAAATCTACATCAATGTATTTGGTATTCAGATTTGGGTTTTGGGGGGAGGGAAATTAAATATGTCAACAGAAAAAAATTATCAGAAATACTTGCATCTATGCACAGAAATGATAGGACATGAATAAAAAAAACCTAGATTTCCTTTTATTTGGGGAGAGAGCCTTTGGGGGGAGCAAAACTGGATGCATAAAATATATTTCAAACAGTGTTGCTATATTGACACAGTGGGGAATTTTTAACCTGACATACCTCTGTTGTGCAAACCTCTACAATTTCACAATGTGATATCAAATTAAAAAGTGTTCTTTAATTGGACTTTGGGCCTTCTGTCATTTCGAAGAGAGCCGAATACTACTCCAAGGCCCTTGCACCTCTACAATTTCACACACAAAGTTATTGGACAAACTTTTTACAAACCATATCAAAAGAAAGAGACAGTCTTCTGTTCAAAGTGTATTCTGCTTTCACTGTAACACAGCTCTGAGGAGGCACCATGCAAAGAGACACCATGCAGCTCAAGTTTTCAAAGCTTTATGCAATTCCTGCCTTTCACTACATCACAGTGGATAGTCCCATATTTACAGTGACTGTGATTTAGACTTCAATGTTTGTGACTTCCGTTTTTGAAGATTCCAAGAAAAACCAAGTGTACGCTTAAAATCCTGGAACTTTGCAATGTAAGAATTCAAAGACGATAGTGCTTGTTTTAGTTTCATTTTTCACTTGTAACGTACAGGGGTACTGATTCGGTATCCAGGGTTTCAGTTATCCACGAAAACCATGGATATTGGGACACCTATTAAAAAGATAGGGGAACATTAAACAAATCTCTTTTTTTCTACCTTGTTGCCCAAACCCACTGATGTGCCCCTATCTTTAAAAGGCGTCCCCAGTATCCAGGTATCCATGGTGGGCTCTGGAACGGAACCCCAGCAGATACCAGGGCACGCGGGTACTCAAATGCAGCACGTGAACACTTGGGTTGAATGTTGAAAGACAGCTTTGCAGATTGCCTTCTACTTTAAACTACTAGAAAGTTTCTTCCAAGCAAGTTGATTTTCCTGTCCTTGGAAGTTCTGTTTTACAGACTGAGGGCCCAATCCTATGCTTCCTTTGCCCCCCCAGGTTACAGCGGCACATAAACAGCAACCATTGTATCCTATGAAGTTAGGGAAGCAGCTACAGGTCTCCTCAGGGTAAGGGAACAAGTGTTCCCTTACCCTGCGTAACCTATGGCAGCCCCAATGGGTTTACTCGGATCTGCGCCTGTGTCTGAGTGGGCCCAGAACTGAGGAGACCCATGTCAGGTTTCTAGGCTCGGGAGGGAGCATAGGGTATGGTGGCAGAGCCTGGCCCCATCTTCTCCCCTTCCTGGGCACGGTCTACTCTGTGGTCTGCCTTTCCTCTGCCCAGTTATGCCCCCTCCCCAAAAAGGCTCACCTGGTGGTGAAACCCCTGGAAGCTCCAATCTATCATCATCCCAGTGTTTGGGCCAGCACTAAGGCTAGGCCACACTGTTACCACCGGCACCAAAGTGCCTTATGGCACTCTTTACAACACCCAGAGCCAGCGGTAAGTGTAGAGCATATGGGTTTAGCCAGGTAGGATTAGACTGTGAGTGTGCAATCAACCACTACAAACCAGGCAGTTTAAATTTTATTTTTAAAACATGACGAAGTTACAAACTAACGAAGATGCCTCTGATCTTACAATGCCTCTGATCTTACAGTGCATTATACAGTGGTCACAGGTTACTATTCCTCCAATAGCCATTCCTGAACTTATGGGCCTGGCACTGCTGTTTCCTTTTCTGGTGTGATCTACCACTAGTGCTGCCACAGCAAAAAGGAGCCATCAAAGGCAACACTGCCATCAAAAACTGATTGGGCTTCTCATGGTGCCTGAGAATTTTACTCATCCATTACCCAACGCATCCTTGTTCCTTTCCCATCGGCAGGGGCCCTATAGAGGCCATGCAGTTCTTTGCTTTGCCGCCTTTTCCCCAGGTTGTTCTGTTCTCTCCCGACACTGCCAAACACAGCAGTCTTAATAGTCACACTACTGCTTGCAATGAAGAAGTGCTTTTACTAAGATTCTGGTCTCTTTTCAGCACAGCATCCCTAGCCTGGAGAGTGCCAACATTTCCCATTCTAAGTGACAGCAAGAAGCACTCTAGCCGCTGAAGACCCAGCAGACATTGATCCAACCCTCTTGGAAGCCAACGCAACTGAGTTTGACCAGGCAAACCAATTATTTCAGCAATTCATGGCAAATTCACAGATTGATTATAAGCCCTATTTCTCAGTCCCCTGCCCTTCTAGATGGACTGAAACGTTCAGTGAAAATAGAAAGAACAGTAATTGGGATCGGTCAATTGTCCAAGAAATACAGCATGCAAATAGCACAGAAATGAAAATAATTACGATGGAATTTAAAGCACACAGGCTAATCCTGCATTAACAGAAGCATGTGACTGCATTTTATTTGCACAGAATCTCAACTGCTGCTTTCAAAAAATCAATGTGAAAAAAACATCTCACACCTCAGAACTGATTTTCAGAAACCAATCATCTAATTATTTTGTATTCGCCTGAGAATTTTGTCCATACCCAAGAACACTGCACAAATTCTAATTATAGCCCCATACACCGGTTACTTGTCTCACCAGTTATGCACTATGCTGCCCATGAAAAAGAATCTCTCTCTCTCTCTCTCTCTCTCTCTCTCTCTCTCTCTCTCCTCTCTCTCTCTCTCTCACACACACACACACACACACACACCCTTAGGAGGAGATCAAGGCTGTGTTAAGTGCTTATATTTGGAGAGCAGGAGAATAATGTCAGTTTCACAAAAAAGAGCTGAAAAGTACACAAGTACAGTGTGCACTGTTTTGTGTGAACATATTACTGCTTAAGAATAAGTGTATTGATTGTCTACTAAGATGCTACTATCATCCAGCTTTTAGAAGATACACTTCCTTTGCAAGCTACATGCTTTTATTGTGCTGTTATCTGAACAAGATCTTTGCTTTTAAATACCATGCCTTCCAGTAGGGAAATATTTTAGAATCCAGCAATAATGCATTTTAATACAAGAGGAATGTTCTCGCACCCATTTCAAATCCACCCCTACAGGAAAGAGATCAGTCAGGGAAAGTGGTCTATGACTGCAGATGAATTAGACTAAATTCATCACCCAGTTTACATGCTGCTCCCCATTTTGTTTCACAGAAAGACACACACACACACACACACAGAGAGAGAGAGAGAGAGAGAGAGAGAGAGGTTACACCCACCACAATGCTAAAAAAAATCATTTTTAATTAGAAGATTCTCACTGGCACTAGACCACTTCACCCTCCTTATCCTTTCCAATGGTTAATTTGAAAGCAACAAGCCTGCAGTAATTAGCTCAGTGTTTGCTCTGTTAGCACACAGGGAATGGATAGGATGCTATTATTAAATAAACAAGGGGACCAAACGAGGCCAATATCTGTCAGGCTATCAAGACATTATTATCTGAGGTGCAAGGTAACAGGCACATGGAAAAATGGCAGAATCTGGCAGAAATCTATCACAGGATAAAAATACCTTTGATGCAACGCCAGTAACGGACAAGTTAAACAGATGTTTACTTAATACAAAAAACAAAAGTGCCTGTGTAGGTGTAGGAAATGGGCTGCTAAAAGTAGAAAAGCAGAATTATAATCAGCTGTGGGGGTGGGGTGAAAAGGAGAACTAAAACTGCTCATTTTGGAAAACTGTGTACTGGGGTGATGGGTAAGGACAAAAAGGTATTTT
This sequence comes from Lerista edwardsae, assembly GCA_029204185.1. Lineage (NCBI taxonomy): Eukaryota > Metazoa > Chordata > Lepidosauria > Squamata > Scincidae > Lerista > Lerista edwardsae. The sequence continues at coordinate 1,100,950 of JAJKFI010000164.1, read as the reverse complement.
AAAAAATCTCAAGACTGAGAAAGGACAAGATAGAGGATGGCAGAGCAGGAAGAAGAGGTGAGGGGGGGACTCTCCGGACACACTGCAAAGAGAAGGATTTCAGGGGGGCGTGTGGCTGCTGTGCAAACAGCAGCTTATTACTAGAGAGTGCATACAAGAGCTATGTGTGAAGGCTTCTAAGCACACCTGGGGTTCCGGGGTGGGAAAGGAAGCAATTATACATATCATTGAGATGGGGGACGGAAAGAAGGAAGAAGTTATTGCATACTACAGGATCCAGGTGGGGAAAGAGAACAAGAGACTCGAGTTTGGAATATCAGCTAATGGGGGGGGGGAGAGAAAGAGCAAGAGAATGAGAGAAGAGAGAGAGCGAGCCTCTCTTTCCAAGGAGACAGAACAAAATGGAAGGAGACAGAAAAATAGGGCAGATATAAAATAACAGGAAGGATGGATATTAAAAAAAAAGATAACGGGTATTGTGCCAGGAGGATGGAGGAAGGTTAATACTCCTTGAAAGGGTGCAGGGAGGGTAATTCCAGTAATAGAAAGCAAAGTTTAAACGGGGGGGGGGGAGGTTGAGCATGAAGGGGGTGCCTGGCAAAAGGGAAAAAAAAAGGTGAGCTACCCAGGAGGAAGGCGGAGAGGCAAGGGTGCCTGGAGGCAGGGGAAGGAGAGTGAACCTCCAGGTATGTGCCTGATCAGGGGCATGTCTACTCAGAGGCAAGTCTCACTGTAGTCAATGGAGCTAGGGAAAGGGGGATAGGATTGCAGCCTGCGTACATGTATGTATACATGTACATGTATATATACACACACCTACCAACATCTAATATAGGGTGTGTGCCCCAGATTGGATGGATGGATGGATGAGAGGGGTGTGCGGGCATGGCCTGGCAAGGACCAGGGCGATGCTGGCAGCCCAGGGGACAGCAGCATCCTTGGGGGGGGGGCGGGCGGGCGGGCGCTGGAGGAAAGGCAAGGGCAGCCCCGGGGAGGGGATGCAACAGAGCAGGCGAGGCGGTGCGCGCGTGTCACCCACGCACGTCAGGACCCCCACTACACGTGTACAGGGTGTGCGAGGCGGGATGGGGATGGGAATGGGGGGTGTGAGAAATGAGGCAGGCAGAGGGCGGCGGGGGAGGCTCGAAGCGCGAGCGCGACCCAGGTGAGGCGCCGGCCCCGCTCGCTCGCTCGCTCACTCACCTGCCATGGCGGGGAGGGCCTGGAAATGGCGGCGGCGGCGGCGGGCCCTGCTCCTGCTGCTGCTGCTGCTGCTGCGCGCCCTCGGAGGAGAGCCGGGCGGCGGTGCGGGAGGGAGCGCTGCCGAGGAGCCCTGGCAGCGGCCGCGGTGGCGGCATGGAGGGAGGCGGGCAGAGAGGACGGCGGTGGCGGCGGAGGCGGGAGGACGGCAGGCGCCGCCCCGAGGAGAACATGGCGACGTCGCTGCCGCCTCAGCGCCCCGCCGGCCTCCCCGCCCCACCCCCACCGGGCCTCGCTCGTCGCCCTCAGGAGGCGCCCCGTCGACGGCCCCCCTCGCCGCAGTGGGGCTTGCCCCTGAGGAGCCGCGGCTGGGTGGGTTGGGGGATGGGGCTCCCCGGGCCAGGACGTCGCCCCTCTCCCCTCGGAAACCCTCCGCCTCCCCTCAGGGCCCCCTCGGAGTGTTTACTCAGAAGTAGCCCCCTTGCGGCCCACGAGGCTTACTCCCGGGAAAGTGTCACAGCAGTGTTGTTCAAACTGTGGGTCGGGAGGGACCCACCTGGTGGGCCGGGACCACACCTGGTGGCAGGTGGGTCGCAGCCGTATTAGAAAACGCGGGAAACTTACTCTTGGAAACTTACTCTTCCTAGATACCTTTTGTGAGTGTTAACAGTTTGAATTTTTGAATTTTCAAAAATTTAAGGCTCAGTTTGAATTTTCAAGTAAGGATTTTTAAAGAATTGTTTTTAGTTCAGGGCTTCTGTATAATATTTTGTCCTAATTTTGCTTTCTGTCAACGGTGGTTCGCGACTGTGCATTTGCTTCAGTTCAAGAACACCAGTTTGCATTCCAGGAGTGTCACCTGATTATGTCACACTGACAGCACTTTCTGCTTGACGATGGCACTTCCGGCCATGACGTCACTTCCAGGTTAATGACATCACTTCTGGTGGGTCCCAACATAAGTGCCATTCTAAAAAGTGGGGTCCTGGTCTAAAGTTTGTGAGAACCATCGTGTTCTCACAAACTTTAGACCAGCCAAAGCCCCCAGCTTAGCCACATCTACTCAGAAGTAGCCTCCCAGACTCAGCTGCAGTCCTATGCACACTTTCCTGGGAGTAAGCCTCATAGACTGCAATGGGACACATCTGAGTAGACACTCCTATTAGAGTGTCTACTCTAATAGGAGTGTCTACTCCTATTAGAGTAGAGTAGGCAACAGGAGAAGGTTGGAAAAATGGCCTATAAATTTGTTAGGGAAGAGAAGGTCAGTTCCTGCCTGTGGCCCTGATTTGGGGTGGGGTGGTCTACAAAAGCCCACTTAGCCAAGGCTTCCCTGTTCTTGGAGGCGCCCCGCCACATTTACTCAGGAGTAAATCCCATTGTTTTCCATAAGATTTACTCCCAGGAAAGTGTGCATGCCCAAGCACACTTTCTTGGGAGTAAGCTTCATGGGATTTGCTCTTGATTCGATGTGGCTACGCTGAAGGGCTCCAAGAACAGGGGGGTCATGGCTAGGTAGGCTCATGAAAGCTGCAGCCCTATGCGCACATGGTACAGATTGGGATTTACTCCCGAGTAGCTCTGCCTAGGCTTGTGCTCTGAATGTGATCTCTCTCCCCAGCTGAACCTTTAAAAAAGCCTCTTACAGACCACAGCAAAACAAAGTAATGCTTTACTTTCCAAAAACAAAACAAGACATGTGTTTCTTTATTTTATGTTAATATCTTTATAGTGTCTACCTAATGTTGGCCGCTTTGGTCAGCTTGTCAGTCAATCAATCGTATTTCTATATCGCTTTTCAGCAAAAGTTCACAAAGCAGTTTACAGGCAAAAAATAATTATACAGTTAAATGACTCCCTGTCCCAAAAAGACTCACAATCTTAAAAAAAAAAAATGCAGAACACCTCCAGCAACAGCCACTAGAAAAGACATTGCGGAGGGCTGAGTAGGGACAGTTACTCTTCCCCTACTCAATGTAAGAGGAACACCACTTGAAAAAGTGCCTCTTGCCCATTAGCAGAGGGCAACACAGGGCAAATGTCCTCAGGCCATCAGGGTATTTAGAAAGCCTGCCATGTGTCCTGCCCTGGTAGGGTTGCCAACTCTTGAAGCTATTCGTGGAGACTTGCTTTTTTTTTCTCCCTCAAGCATGAATATGATGTTGGAAATTCCGGGAAGCCCTGTCAAAAGCTCCAGGATTGCTTTTGGGCATCACCTGGAAATGGGTGGATTGCTGGAGAATCAGTCCTGGAGAGTTGGCAACTTACGTCGTGGTGAAACAATCACTTATTCATTAACAGTGCAGTGCTAAACTTCTGAAATGCCAGTTTGACATGCCAGTGTAGGATATGGCAAATGCTCTTGGATGCTAACACAATGACAGTTCCATCACTGCAACCCCAGTTCCACGGGTGGACGGTTCCACAGTGTTGTCACAAGTGCTGGTGCAACACTGTGTTGATGTATGAAATTAAGCATCAGGTGAATAGAGGGTTGTTCTTTTCTCTCTCACTCAACATCAAAACCAGGAGACATCACTAAAATTGAGTGGCACAGATCTTTACAAGACCCCCTCCGGCGTATAGGGGGGGAACCCAATAGGTGCAATACTTCCCCCCCTCCATGGTTTCCATAGCCTGCTTCCTGTTAATGTTCTGACTGTGTCTCCATGTAATTGCAACCGCAATCCAAAAGTGGGTCACAATCTTTTTTATTTAGTTTGTGGGCACACAGGGAGCCCTGCGGAGGGGTACACAGGGCTCCCCAACCCCCCGCTGGGGCAGCCAGCCATAAGTCCCCCCAGCCCCATTATGTTCACAGCAGTGAAGCGATCACATTGCTGCCATTCCCTGCCTCTGCAAAGACTTAGAGCACTACACAGACCTGCGCCATCCTCCCTGACTCCGAGAGTGTTCCAAATGTGCTTTACGGTGGCCCTTGTGCCGGCCAAACTTTGCTGGCCTAACTGTGCCGGCCTCACTCCAGGTTAGGATTGCACTCTGAGAGCGCTTCCCAAACTCCGGAAGCATTTTGAAACTGCTAAGGTAAGGGAATGTTTTGATCACTGCTTTGCCTTTGATATCTGATCTCTTTGCCTTTGCTGGGTGGTTATTTTAATCACTGCTTTTGGGTTTCAATGGATATGCCTTACTGGTTGTCGTCATTTGATATTCCTAAGCTGCCTCTAGTTCCCCAAAGGGAGGAAAGTGTGATATAATCATTTTGAAAACAAATGCATCACTGACAGCCCAATCGTATTCCGCGCCGGCGCAGCGGGGCTACAAGACTCATGCTGAAATTGGGCAGGCCAGGAGGTCTCCTTGGAGTAAGGGAACATTTGTTCTCTTACCCGGGCCTGCCCGATGGGGCTGCTCAGATCTGTGCCCTCTAAATCCCTATTCTTGCCCCAAGAAGCCTTGTGTAGGGTTTTCAGGACCCAGAAGGGGGTTAGGGTAGGGCAGAGTTCTCCTCTGCCATCAACACCCCTCCCCATTCTGCCCCCCTCCAGGAAGTAGTGTTTCAAAGCCTTAAAATGCCTTCAGAGGGCCAGGGAAACCCTCTCCGGGCATCTGAAGGCCTTTTAAGGCTTTAAAATGTCACTTCCAGCTTTTTCCAAAAACCGGAAGTGACCTTTTAAGGCCTTCCAGAGGCCTTAGAAGCGGCCTCCCTGGCCCTCCTCCGCAGGTGAGGGGAACACAGCCTCTGGAGGGCTGCAGGGCTTGCAGCAGGCCAGGTGGAACCTCGCAGCAGGCTGGATCTGGCCCATGGGCTTCGGTTTGCAGACCCCTGATGTAAGCGCTGGCATTATCGCTGCACGGCAAGGCAGAATCAGAACTGCTTTCAACGTTTCCAGTGATGTCATGCAGGGGGTACGCAGGGGTACGCGAGTACCGGTTTCTAGGATTATGGCTGGCCCCGCCCATTCGCCCGCCCACTCGTCGACTCCGCCCCCTGCAACGTTTGAATTTCCTGCACGTTTGAGTTGCCTGCATGTTCTCAGAGCCAGGCAGGCAGGCAGGCAGCAAGCGGAGCCTTTCCTTTCCTTGCCACTGAAAAATGAGTTGCTCTGGGGTTTTGGAACTGTTGGGTCACTTTAACATGATGCCAGGCCTCCTTAACATGTTCTGGGGGTGCTGTGGAATACTGTTGCAACTGTTGGGTCAGTTTAAAATGGTCTGAGGCCTCAAAAAGGGCTTTTTTCATGTCATTTCCTGCCACGACCTCACTTCCGGCTTATGATGTCACTTCTGGTGGGCGGGTCCTGACACATGCCAATCAAAAGTGAGTACCTGTTCTTAAATCATTTAGATGACACCACTGAACATTTCATTCTCCATGCAAGAGAAGCGGGGCGCCTTGGAAGTGAAACACAGTCCCTGTGTTCTTTTCAGGGCAAGTGTGCGCTGTTCAGGCCCTAGCATCAGTTGCTGGTCTGCAAGCACCACACTTCCAACTGTACTCACGTTCCTACCCCGCCTCTCCCTCTCTCTTCCCCGCAAGCCACTGTCGCGTTTGAAGTGGCCACTGTTGGAAGAACAGGGCACCCCCCCAGCCAGTGACACCAATTTCAGACTCTTTCATCATTTCTCTCTAGCCTTTGGTCCTGTGTTGATCTTTCAGTGGCTGCTCAGAACATGCTCTTTCCAGAGGATATTTTGGGATAAAGTTGTGAGACCGGGAGAAAGGAGGAAACTGCCAGGTGTGTCTGGACCCTGTTTGGAGAACGCTGGGGGCCCAGAGCTGGCTAGACGTACCTCCATCTGCTGCCCCCCAACCACCTATCTGAACCATTATTTCTCTGTCCAGCGAGGGGGCGTGCTATACAAAATTGGAGCTGTGGTTGTGGTTTAGATATCAATCAATCAATCAATCAATCAATCAACAGGTACTTATATACCGCTTTTCAACACGAAGTTCACAAACGGTTTACAGGCAAATAGTAATAATAAAGTTAAATGGCTCCCTGTCCCAAAAGGGCTCACAATCTAAAAAAAGGCAGACAGCCAGCAACAGCCACTAGAAAGACTGCGCAGGGGTGAAGAGGGACAGTTATTAGTCTGCCCAGAGTAAAAGGGCTATCTGCCTGATCCTATGCATATTTCCTTGGAAGTCAGTTCTACTGACTTCAGTGGGACTGATTCCTAAGTAACTGTGTATGTAATTGCAATTTGTGCTGACTAGCAGAATGAGAGCGCAATCCTAACCGGGAGTTAGGCTGGCACAGTTTGGCTGGCACAAGAGCCACCGTAATGAGCATTTGGACCACTCTCAGAGTTAGGAAGGATGGCGCACGTCTGTGCGCTGGCCTCTCCGACTCCAAGAGCAGTCCAAACATACTTGACAGCGTATCTTGAGCCGGCCAAATTTTCTTGGCCTAACTCCAGGTTAGGATTGCGCCCTGAGACACTGCTGATGCACTCAGCCAACGCAACTCAGAATGACTAGTCATTATTGATAGGGAAGTGCTGGTGCCAGACTTCCTGAATCAAACGGCCCTGGCATCCACGGAGCATGTGGAGGAACAGAAAGACTAGCTTTGGTCAACAGCCTGACTGGGCTCCAGAGTTCAAATTCAGGCACAAGCAAATGCTCCTGAGTACCCCAGTGGAACTTGTGACTCGTCAGAATAGCAGGTCCCCTCCCAGATCTCAGCTTGCGTTTGAAATTCCAGAGCATTCCTGTGCACGTGGAACGCAGTTCTATGGTACGTGGCTTCCGCCTCTCAGAGGGCTAGCCCCCTTCTCTAGGCTAAAGGGCGCTGCGGGCTTGAGCACCCAGCTGCTGGGAGGGCTGAGTCACCGCAAATGGCAATTTAGCCAGGAAATATCTCAGCAGACCATTTGTCAAAGTATTTGACGCACAGTGACTGCAGGTTTGTCAATACAATGCAGGTGCTGTTATTTTAGTAACAAAACACCTGTCTTTGCGGCAGACTCTCTGGTTACAGCTGCAGGGAAAAAAGCTTGGGTTGTTTTCCCCCACTGCACAGAGTCTCAGCTGCCCAATGGCACCTCTATTCCTTTCATGCAGGTGCTCTTCAGGAAGAGTTAACACTCCACCAGGACCAGCCCAAAATCTCCTGGCACATGAGGTGGCACATCAGTTGTCTGCAGCACCCAGCAGTGCTTCAGCTGCCGTCCTTCTGCCACTCCCTAGATCTGAAAAAGGAAGAGGGGAATGGAGGGGAAGATGTGTGGGGGAGAGGCGCATGTTGGAGATATGGTAGCTTGGAGCATACCCAGTGGGGCAGCGAGGTAAGTACTGAAGGAGCCACAATGCCCTGTGTAAGATCCCACACACACACACTCGATGTCAGAGCAGTTATGGGCAGCGATGGAAACAGGTGCCTGAATGAGCGCCTGCGTGTTGCTATCACAGCCCAGAATGGCTCTGACAGCAAGTGGGAGGGGCCACACCACTTACATGGCACATTGTGATGCCTGCTGTAAGTACCACACCACCACCCCAGCTACGCTAATGATAGTTGCACACCAGCTCCTCTAGCTCCCCACTTCCTTCTCTGGGCTGTTTCCTGCTCTCTTTTCCAATCAGTGGAAGTGGAGAGGAGAGTGTTGGACTAGTGTGGCAGTTCTCAAGCTTTTGGGGCTCTGGAGCCCTCGATACTCTTGAACACTCAGGAAGCCCTGTTGGCTCATGTGCTGAGTCTTAGAGCACCGGCGCATGTGTGGAGTAGCATGGCAGGGTGCAGATGGTGGGGGTCACAAATGGTGGTGTGCTCATGGAGTCCCTGGTCTCAGGGAGCCCCACAGCTCCTAGGGGCGCACTTGGAGAAACCCTGGGCTAGAGCATCTCCACCCCTCCAGCCTTCCACTCTCCTCTCCTCCACGGCTCCTCTTCAACTTTGAATCCAAAGAGGAGGAGGAAGCGTGCTGAACGTAGGCAGGCAGACACGGGCACCACCTTCCAGTCTGCCGCTGATGGTGATAGTGGCGTACGAAGAGGGTAGCTGGGGGGGTGGCCCAGGGGCCAGGCTGCAGGGGGATAAAGGCTGCCCCAAGGTGGCAGCAATGGTGAGGTGACCAAGATTTGGCTAATGCTGGCTGCAGCCCCCCCGCAGGAGAAGCATGTTTCTAAATACATATGTTTCTAAATACACACACACACACACACACACACACACACACACACACACACACACACAAACTTACAAAGTTAGTATGTAGATACACAAAAACAGTTCAGTAAAAGAAAATGTTCACTGTCTGCCCTTCTTTTGCTGCTGCTGCTGCTGCTGCTGCTGCTGCTGCTGCTATTATTATTATTATTATTATTATTATTATTATTATTATTATTATTTTCATGTCAGTTCATTATTGCCAATAATTTTGTCACCAGGATGGGGTGTGTGCTAAAAATGTATGCCCCCTCCAGGTGCCCGTTGATCTTGGTTTGCCACAATACGGCAGCAAGCTCAGTCCGTCTCCTGGGTGGGCCAGCCTGGCATCCTGAGCAGAAGCCATGTGAATGTCCTCTTCCCCCCCCCCCCCGCGTCTGTGCAAGTCACGCTGGACACAGGGCATTCGATGCTGATTATCGACCTGATAAGCAGGCAGGTAACAGTTGTGCTGCTGTGAACTGTGAACTGTCGGTAGTTATATTTGACTGAAGCTGCTGCATGCAGACCAAACAAGAGCAATTACTATTGGGCTGAAAGCTGATGTGGTTACTTGATGTAAAGGTTGCCTGATTACTGTTGCACCAGCATTTTGAAAACCCGCCCACCCCCAGACCATCTCGACCTGAGTCACTATTCACGTATTCCAGAGCGACTGCCCTATCACTGCAACATTCTGGCTTTATACAGGGTTTTTTTTCCTGATTTATTTGCACACTTCCCTCAATAAACGAACCCTGCCCTAGTTCTTTCCAGACTGGACTCCTGCAATGCTCGCGACATGAGGCACTTTAAAATTGATTTCTTTTAAATCACCGTTGTGGTTTCACACATTAAAAAAAAAAAATTACACATCAAAATGTGATTGCCAAAGTGTGACTTGAGCCCTAAAAAATAGCATATTCCTCCAGTGATGAACGCTCTGCATCAGCTCCCTGTTTATTCCTGGTTTATTTCTCAGGTTAATGGGCGGGTGTTAAGTCTTGATAAGCAGCGATTTTTCAACCTTTTTCATCTCACGGTACACTGACAAGGCGCTAAAGTTGTCAAAAGCAAAATTGTTTTTTTGACAATCGACAAGGCACACCATGCTGCTTGGGGGGGGGGCTCACAACCCCCAAGAGCCCTACTAATACATACTTTCGAAACTTCTACAGCAGTGTTGTTCAAACTGTGGGTCGGGACCCACTTGGTGGGTCGCGACATGATGTCAGATGGGTCGCGGAGAGCTGGGAGCAGCCATCTTGGAAACTACAGACCTTACTCTTGCTAGATTCCTTTTGTGAGTGTTAACAGTTTGAATTTTCAAGTGAGGGTTGTTTTTTTAAATTGTTTTAGTTCAGTGCTTTTATGTCATATTTTGTCCTACTCTTGCTCCGGAGCCCAGGTCTACCCATTATAAGTATAGATGGTAGACCTGGGCTCTGGAGCCCAGGTGTACCCATTATAAGAGTATAGATGGTGGTAGCCCTGGGAGGGGGCGTGGTCACGTCAACGTCAGAGGTGTGGCCACAGGCACCCACGTTTATGGAAGTAAGTCACGCCACTGGATATAATGATAGGTTTAGTGTTGGAGATGATCAGGGTTCCATGCTGGATTGCTACAGACTGGTGTCCTTGATGCTGTTGGGTCTGGCTGTTGGTTCTATGTCCACTTCTGTGGACGTGCCACTGAACTTCATCCAAAGAAGATTAGTCAGGAGGACTAAGGCTGCAATCCTCGGCACACTTGCCCAAGAGTAAACCTAAGGATTTTTGGTTCTGAGTTAAAATATTTTGCTGCTAAGTGCGGTTAAAATAAATGAGACTGGTCAGTCACTGCCTAACTTGCCTCATTGCCTAAGCACTTTCCATAGTGCTTAGTCAGGATCTACTTTCTTCTGATTTTGGTGGAAGTTGCTTACTTTCCAGTAATTGCCCTGTCCTCTTTCACACATCAGCATTGCCATTGTGCCATTTGAGGAAGAAACCATGAAACTACTCCAAACCCTTTCTGCTAAATGCCAGCCCCTGGGCACTCATACCTCCTATTCAAAGTTGTGTTTGCACAGGGCATGGGAGTTAACAGTTGTTAACTGTTTATTAACCAAGAGGCTGAAGTAGCCTAGGAGCTAAGCACAAGAGCCATGAAGCCCCCAGTTCAAATCTCACCTCAGTCTACCTGTTAAAAATGTGGAGATGGTAACAGTGCTGACCTACCTCACAGGCTTAGGCTTCATATACAAATGTATATGAAGTGCTCTGACCATTTTGAAAAGTGATGTATAATCGCTAAGTCTAATATAAATGCTTAACTGGGAGTGAGAGCTCAATCCCAGTGGCATCCCTACGGGGCGTGGGGGGGAGCTCTAAGTTTTGCAAGGAGCCTTACCTTGCCGTGGAAACTGCTCCTGTCCCGTGCCGTTTTAGCCAATCCTTAAGGGGAAAAGCAACATCTTGGTGTTACCTATTGGCTATAACGGCAAGGGAGAGGAGGGATTTACATGATAGGGTAAGGCTCCTTGCAAAACTTAGAGCTCCGCCCCACCCTAGGGATGCTACTGCTCAATCCTAACCTGGAGTTAGGCTGGCACAGTTAGGCCAACAAAGTTTGGCCAGCACAAGGGACACCGTAAAGTATGTTTGGACCACTCTCAGAGTCAGAGAGGCCAGGGCACAGACGCGCGCCATCCTCCCTGACTCAGAGAGTGGTCCAAATGCTCTTTATGGTGGCCCTTGTGCCAGCTAAACTTTGCTGGCCTCACTGTGCCGGCCTAACTCCAGGTTAGGATTGCACTCTGAGTCGCATTAAACCCTCACTTGCCAGATTTAACCCTTTTCTCCCTCTCCCCTCCCTCTTCTTTCAAAGGCGTAAACTGTTATTCTATTACACTGCAGTGCCATTCCCCTCCATTGTGTGTAAACTACTCTGGCAGTTTCAACTCAGTTTACCTGGAAAACACTTCTTGGAACTGGAAAGCCCTACAGAAACTAGACATGCTGCATGTCTTTCAGTAAGAGGGACTCAGAATCTTAGAGGCTTCTGCATTGGTCTCTTGTAGCAAAGCCAACAAAGAGTCTTGTGAAGCCTTTGAGAAAAAACTGACGCCACAATAAATTTGGCAGAGAGCCCACCATCAGATGCAAGAAGTGCTGTCCCCATTTGGCAGGTATATTTATACATAGTGATAGCTGGGGGAAAAACTGTAAAGCCGTGATGGCCATGAAAAGCAAAAAGATACAGGGCGCAATCCTAACCTGGAGTGAGGCCAGCACAGTTAGGCCAATAAAGTTTGGCCAGCACAAGGGACACTGTAAAGTATGTTTGGACCACTCTCGGAGTTGCGGAGGATGGTGCAGGTCTGTGCTGTGCTCTAAGTGATGCCACTGCATAATGTATTCCGTGTGATCTGATATGGGAGGAGGCCTATCATGGGGTGACACAATGAGCTCTCTTACCAGGTGATGCAAACCCTAGTGACCACTAAGAGAAAGAGAGCATACAAGCACCGACACATCGATTATGGCAATCCCTTGTGACCAGCCGGCTGGCTGTATTTGGCTTGATGAGTCCACAAATTCTGCAGGTTTCTGCAATGCTGTAAGCCTTGCAGCATTTACTGATTTTTTTTTTTTTTTTGGCCTTCACTTTGTTCCTTACTGAAATAATAAACTGTCAGGACATCGGACTGTGTAGGGTCAGGGCATCGTTGCAATGCCTTAGAAGGATGATGTCAGCAGCATACATTTGCAGGCTGCCATTTTTCTTGGCAAGCGTTTCTCTGCTGTTTGCTCAGTTTCCAGCTGAAGCACATGTCTGGTCAGAAGCGGGCCAGTGGCCTTGTCTATATACACAGGACTTGTACCGATACGTAAGCTTGCAACTGAGAAGGCACAATCCTCATTTCAACTAAGAGATGTTGAGCATCTGCAGAAAGCTGCAGCCTGTGCACCAGCTGTTCCCAAGCTGTGAGCCGTGACCCATCAGTCGGCCGCGAGCCAATTTCTGGTGGCTCGCAAACCAAGAGGAGTGTTTAGTTTTTCTGAATACCCATCCCAGCATGCTCAGCAGCATAATGCTTTCCTAAAATTCCCTCTAGGCACTCTAGGACTTGTAGTTCTTAATTTTCCTCCCGTTCTGTTCTTATCCTGAAGTAGTACAACCTAGTGGTGCTCTTTCATCGGCAGGAATGCACATGCACAATTGACAGCGCAATCGTATACTGCGCTGGGACAGGCAGGCTGGTGGGCCTGCACTGTATCCAGCACAGTATACGGGAGACTGGAGCCTCCCCACAGCAAGGGCGCATTCGCCCCCTTACCGTCAAGACATAGGACTATGTCAAGACATGGGACTTTGTGCTCCTTGGATCTGCGCCTGCTAAATAGCAGGCGCAGATCCAAGGAGGTCGTGCAGCCTGAATCATTGGCTTAAGGAGTCTTTGTGGTACCGTTAAAAAGTAAAGGTAAAGATTTCCCTGAATGGTCTAGTCGTGACCGACTGTAGGGGGCGGTGCTCATCTCCGTTTCTAAGCCCATAGAGCTGGCGTTTGTCCGAGGACAAGCTTCCATGGTCATGTAGCCGGCGTGACTCTACGCCGTAGCGCACGGAACGCCGTTCCCTTCCCACCGAAGTGGTCCCTATTTATCTACTTGCATTTTTAGGTGCTTTCAAACTGGTAGGTTGGCAGGAGCTGGGACAAGCAACGGGAGCTCACTCCGTCACGCAGTCTGGAACTCCCAACCTTCCAGTTGGAAAGCCCAACAACAGTGAATTAATCCGCTGCGCCACCACGCCCCTTGCTAATCAGACCATATGATATTGTAATTTATCATGTATGATCTAGTGTGGAAGGAGGTCCATCATGGGGGGGGGGGAATAATGAGCTCCCGTACCAGGTGAAGCAAACCCTAGTGACTCCACAAGACAATTATTACAAGAAAGAGTCCTGTCGTACCTTAAAAGAGGAACATGTTTCAGCACAAACCTCCATAGACAACTACCTACTCTGTAGCTGCATCTAATGGGGATGCTTTGGCTCCCATTAGAGCAGATATAAGAACATAAGAACATAAGAAGAGCCCTGCTGGATCAGGCCAAAGGCCCATGTAGTCCTGCTTCCTGTATCTCACAGCGGCCCACCAGGTGCCCCAGGGAGGCATGAGACAACAAGATGCTTGCATCCTGTTGCCACTCCCTTGCACCCGGTACCAGTAGCCCACCACCTTTGTAAGGAGGTTGCACAATATTGGCTTCCTGTTCTGGATTGGCCTAAAAGGGATTACATGCTTCCCAATTATTGGAACAACAAGGGAGGCAAGGAGGGACTTGTGTCTCCCTCAGGCTCATTCCCATGGTTTAGCGGTCTGAAGTGGGCTAGAGAGATGGAGAGGAGATTAGCCTGGCACTGTTCCTGAACAAGCCCATGCTGGCTCTTAGAGATCACCCCATTATTTTTTTCAAGTGCTCACAGATGTTCCAGTTAATAACCTGCTCCAGGATCTGGGTAATTGACGTCCAAGAAGCCTGGAGCTTCCCAGACCTTCCCTTTTCTCATTTTTAAAGATCGAGATGACATTTGCTCATCTCCAATCCTCGGGCCCCTGGCCAATTCGCCAAACGTTTTCTGCACCTGTCCAAGGTGCAGAAAAGAGCAGCCAAAATGGTTACTGGGCTGGGGCACCTCCCTTATGAGGACAGGCTGCAGAGTTTGGGCTCTTCAGTCTGGAAAAAAGGCACCTGAAGGGGGACAGGTGAGATGTACAAAATTATGCATGGAATGGATAGAGTAGATAGAGAGATGTTCCTTTCCCTCTCTCACAACACCAGAACCAGGGGACAGCCACTAAAATTGAATGTTGAACATATAAAAAAATACTTTACTCAGCAGGTAGTTAACCTGTGGAGCTCCTTGCCACAGGATGTGCTGATAGCGTCTGGCCTAGGTGCCTTCAGAGGGATTGGACAGATTCATGGAGGAAAAGTCCATTGCACAGTACAGGCAGTGATCAGTATATGCAAACTCCTGGGTTTAGATGTAGGGTACCTCAGGCCAGGTGCTAGGGAGAGGCAGCAGGACATAGGCCTCTTGTTGTGTGCTCCCTGGGGCATCTGGTGGGCCACTGTGAGAGACAGGAAGCTGGCCTAGGTGGGCCTTGGCCTGATCCAGCTGGACTCTTCTGTCATGAACAGCAGGGAACCAGGCCTGGCTCAGATCCATTGGGATGCCCTAGCCTGTCCTTTTCCCACCCCCCTCTTTGGTTTCCTGAGAACACTTTCCTTTCCCCTGGAGTCTGTTTTGTCTTGCTAGCGGTCGAAAGTGAGATAGAGGAGGCCTGGTCGGGAAACCGAAAGTAGTACCAGGGGTGCAGTATGGGGGGGGGGGCTGAGAACATATCCCCTGCAGAAGTCATGTCATTAAGCAGAAAGCGAAGTCATTGTTTTTAATAAATCACACTTTTTGAAAGTTGAAAGAACTCCACCTCCTTTTTCAAATGTTCTGAATATTTTGTATCTCAGTGTCCTCTGAGTTTTGAGTTCAGGGATTGATTCAGCGCTGAGATCAACATTGCACGGAACATATTGTGGCTTCTCTATGCCATTGCTGATTAAAGTGGTAAAGCCAAATTTTAGATAGTCTTCCAAGTATTTACATTCCTATTCCCCATGTGCTGAGACTCACCTAGGCATGCGCATGGAAGGCGTGACATGCCTGTTTGGAAAGAGACCCAAGAGAGACTTCATCACACACATACGCACACACCATAGCAAGGCTAATTTCCCTCGCAGCCACGAGCATTGAGGATGTAGCAGTTTAATGGGGAAGCCTCTTCCCTAGCCAAAATGAAGCCTCCAAGATGGTGGTGCCCAGCTTTTTAACATGGCTGCCGCAAGCTCTTTGTGACCCCCCAAAAATTAGTTCACGACCCATTTGGCAGTAAAGAACCACTGTTATAAAGAGAGTGACAATTAGCTTGTAAAAATCGCTTCTCTGTTATACATTACAGACAAGAGCTTTGTAGGGTTCAGCAGAGAAAGATTATGTACTCATGCTCCACTTCCCTGCGCATTGAGAAGTTTGGGGGTGCAGTGTTACCCTGGTGTGGGCTTCCTTTGGAGGTGAAATATCCATTGGTTTAAGGAGTATCTGTAGTACCGTTAAAAAGTAAAGGTAAAGGTTTCCCTGAATGGTCTAGTCGTGACCGACTGTAGGGGGCGGTGCTCATCTCCGTTTCTAAGCCTGTAGAGCCGGCGTTTGTCCAAGGACAAGCTTCCGTGGTCATGTGGCCAGCATGACTATATGCCGTAGCGCACAGAATGCCATGACCTTCCCACAGAAGTGGTCCCTATTTATCTACTGGCATTTAGGTGCTTTCAAACTGCTAGGTTGGCAGGAGCTGGGACAAGCCACAGGAGCTCACTCCGTCGCGCAGTCTTGAACTCCCAACCTTCCGGTCAGAAAGCCCAGCAGCAGCGGTTTAACCTGCAGCGCCACCACATTCCTACGTAGTACTGTTACCTCTCGTCTTATGCCAGGATTACATTCCAAAATCGGCATGTAAAGCTAAAATCCTGTATACTCAAAATTATCTTGAAAATCCCTGATATCTGGAAAATGTATACTCTCTAAAAATTATGAATGGCTGTCAGGAATTGAGGGAACAGAAATTTCATTCTCCAGTCTGTCTCACTCCAGTGCATGTATTTTCTGTATCGCATGTCTTCCAGACTCAAGGCAGTTTTCATCAGCAGGCTGGTCATACCCCCCCTTATTTTCAAATGGGTTTTTTACAAGCTTTATTCTATGAGACTCATTGATCCTCCATTTCTCCAGATATTTTCCCTCCATGGTGCAGTGGTCGCCCTGGTTGCACAGCTCCTGTGTTTTCTAAACTTCCACACACAGCCACAAAACATGCCTGAAGGCACAATCCTAATCTGGAGTCAGGCCAGCACAGTTAGGCCAGCAAAGTTTGGCTGGCACAAGGGCCACATTAAAATGCATTTGGACCACCCTCGGAGTCAGGGTGGATGTCGCACATCTCTGTTCCAGCATCTCTGAGTCTTAGAGTGGTCCAAACATACTTGACGGTGTCTCTTGTGCCTGCCAAACTTTGCTGGCCTAACTGTGCTGGCCTAACTCCAGTTTAGGATTGCGCTCTGAGGCTGGGTCTCAGGATATCCATTTCACAGTTCTTGCCACAGTCACAGCCAGTGGCTTCTGGTTGTCCTAGGTGAGACCTGAGTTGAACCTGCTTAGCTTTTTCAGGCAAAGCAACAGCTCAACCTCCACACTACACTTCCTTTAAATTTAAACTCCTGTTTTTCATTTTTCTTTTCTGGCTTGCCAACCATGTGAAGTTGAATTCATGGAAGTCAACTGCACTTAAGACAAGAGATTAGTGTACTTGTTTTATTTACAAACATAGAAACTGAGAGCTAGATGGAGGTAGATCACAGAACACACCTGCAAGAAATATCAGGCCACCTGTGTTTTCTGTGCACTTTTGCACACCTGGGGCTGTTGTTCATTCTCATATCATATGTCCCTTTTTCTCCAAGATAAAATCTGCATTTCTGTTGTTTTCTTTCAGTCCTCGGACAGCCTTTGGCAGTGATGGTGAAATCGGTCATACCTACACTCTCACGTCAGCCCATCCCATCAGGTTCATTACAGGACAGCTGACAAAGCTCTTCTGCCTCCCCACCCCACCTTACAAGGAAAACTCCCTTGCAGAGGCACCTTGGATCCTTTATACCTGTGATTTCCTGCACTGCCAGTTAGCATGCTGTAGCTTAGAAGCAGCGTCTCAACCAACATTCAGAAGTCCTAACTCCAAACTTCATAACAATACTAGATGCAAGAGCCACTTCAGTGCCATTAGAGCTTCTCAACCAGCAGTGGCGTCTCTACAGGGAGGGCAGAGCTCTAAGTTTTGCAAGAAGCCTTACCTTGCAGTGGAAATCACGCCTCCCCTGTACCATTTTAGCCAATCCTCACAGGGAAAAGCAACATCTTGGCGTTGCTTACTGGCTACAGCAGCAAGGGAGAGGAGGGGTTTACATGGCAGGGTAAGGCTCCTTGCAAAACTTAGAGCTCTGCCCTCCCTATAGAGACGCCACTGTCAACCAGTGGTACTTGTACCACCAGTGGTACTTGAGGTAGTGTCCAGTAGTACTTGCAGCCTGCCCCCCCAGACCCGCACTGCCTGGCAGGAAGACTAGCAATGCAATGAGACAAGCAGCAGTAGGAGGTTCGGCTCAGCAGGCAGAGCTCCAGGATGCACTTTTTGCTCACCTGAAAAAGCCCTTCCGTCCACCTGGAGCCTCTTACTGCTGTTTGTTGCAGGGCTTCTGGCCTCTCAATCTGGAAGCAACTGGTGATGACATCAGCAGCAGTTACTTCCAGTGGTACTTCCAATAGGTGGAAGTGGGGGACAAACACCATGGTGCAGTGGGGGACAAACACTGGGGAATGCGGCAATACAGCAAAACAACTTGCCACGGAAGTGCCATGCCTCTTATGCTGTGTGGCACACTCCATGCGCCAACTGTCTGATCTCAGGAATCCATTTTAGTCTGCGGGTCCCTTGTCTCTTTATGCAAAGTTTCTGGCCTCTGCAGGGGTGGATGGGCCATGAATTGGATTAAATATGCCCATTCCAGTGTGCCAATTTTTCAAAATGCGTATTTAAAATTTACAGCAGAATCTTCCTCCTGCTGAGGAAGAGGTGCTATAATTTGTTCCAAAATTCACGATTATACAGTAATTCCTCATTGTTGTTGTTGTTCAGTCGCTAAGTCGTGTCCGACTCTTTGCGACCCCCTGGACCACAGCACGCCAGGCCTCCCTGTCCTCCACTAGCTTCCGGAGTTCACCCAATTTCATGTTCATCGCTTCGGTGACACTCTCTAACCAAATCATCCTCTGCCCTTCTCCTTTTGCCTTCCATCTTTCCCAGCATGAGGGTCTTTTCTAAAGAGTCCTCTCTTCTCATGAGGTGGCCGAAGTACTTGAGCTTCAGCTTCAGGATTTGTCCTTCCAGGGAGCAATCAGGCTTGACTTCCTGTAGGATGGACCGATTGGCTCTCCTTGCAGTCCAGGGGACTCTCAATAGTCTTCTCCAACACCATAATTCAAAAGCATCTATTCTTCCGTGCTCGGCCTTTCTTATGGTCCAACTCTCACAGCTAAATTGCTAAATTCCTCATTATACGAGCTTAATTTGTTCCACAAAAACTACATGGAAGGCAAACAACAACCCTAAAATATTGGAAAGGTTTGTCCCAAAGGATTTCATGTCCTCTGCCCAAAAATTACTGATTGGTTCCTGAACCCAAAAGTTCATCCCCCAAATCTAAAAATGGACCCACATGGAGCACAGAACAAGATCTAATTTTGCAAATGATACAATTCCTGATCAGCTATTTATGTAAATACTTTAACGTGCAATGTAACTATTAGCTGGCACTCACCTGACAGTTGATACCTTGGTTGTCCACAAGCGAGGTGCAGCATCACCGATACATGCAAATGCAAACCGTACTGGCAACCAGAAGCGTATTCAGGGAAAATGGCGCCCATGGCAAGCAATGAAATTGCGCCCCTATCAAAACATGCTAGGCACCCCCCCATTTTAATCAGAGCCAACAAAGCCAGCAGCCATAGAATGAACTCCTCCCCCACCAGGCATACTCTCAAACCCCTCTCTAGTCCCCCATTTTCATAGCCAACAAAGCCAGCAGCCACGGAATGAACTCCCCCCCCAACCACCCCATAGGCATAGACTTACCATAATTTTTAGTATGGAAACTGGGACCAATTGGAATATCACCAAGCTTGGCACCGCATATAACACCCCCACCTGGGAAACCTGCACTCTGTCAGGCAACTTGAAACTAATTGGTTGGGTGTGTGTTTACCCCCAGACCTTTGTCTGGGTCCTCCTATCCTATGTCAGCGAAAACCTGGTGCCACCCCTGAGTGTCATGCAAGATCTGAACAACCCTAATGCATTGAAAAACCCTTTAGGGAAAAACCCTAAAGGTATTTTGGCACAGCAAGCCTACTCTTCCCACCAATACTTTACAATGCAAAATACTGTCAAGTGGAACGGTGATGTTACCAAAAGATAAACATCCTGCAGAAATTCCCTTTCCTTAAAGAAGAGACTGAGGGCGCAATGCTAATCAACTTTCCAGCACGGACATAGCTGTGCCAGTGGGGAATGTGCTGCATCCTGCAGTGGGGGGAGGGGGAGTCATGGAGGCCTCCTCTAGGTAAGGAGGTAATGGGTAATAACCCATTGTTCCCTTACCTCAGAGCTGCATTGCCCTTACCCAGTTGCTGGAAAGTTGGTTAGGGCTGCGCCCTGAGAGAAATGGCTTCCAATGAATGATTATAGCTTTATTAAGAAAGAATACAAACTAGACATCCCAAAGAATTAATAGAGAGAGAAAAAACACTTTTCAGGAAAAGGGACAGGATCACCAACTTCTGATAGGCAGAGCGACTACAATCCTGGGACCCATTCAGCGATGGGATCTGCAAATTGAGAAGGGGAATGCTGGGCGGGACTTAGGCGGAACTTACACATGATTGGCAACCTGTCCGCAGCGTTCCGCGGCTGCCCTGGCCTCGGGGGGGGGGGCTGTCAGGCTGCCTGCAGCTTTCTAAGGGGCAAGGGCAAAGGCGACATCCAGGCGGAACGGCCCGGTACGCTGATCCGCTAGTTCTGTGGAGGGCCCGGGCCGCGCCGCCTCTCCGGAGGACGGGCGAGCTGCTGCTGGGCCCGCCCGACCTCCCTTGCGTCCCAAATCGCTGTGAAATGGAGCGATTCGGGCGCTGTGAGGCTTGGGGAGGTGTGGCGGCCCTCCGCCATAGGGGCGGAGGGCTGTCAATCATCCAGGCGTTCCGGAACCTGGCGCGCCCGGATGACATCACTGGGCAAGGGGCATGGGGCCATTCATCTCCTGGTCCCGTGTTAAGCTGCTGCTGCCTCCAACTTGCGTTTGGATGCAGCCAGAGGCAGATCTAAGGGAGGGCAAAGCTCTATTATAAGTCTTGCAAGAAGCCTTACCTTGCAGTGGAAATCACTCCTCCCCTGCACCGATTTAGCCAATCCTCACAGGGAAAAGCAACATCTTGGCATTGCTTACTGGCTGCAGCAGCAAGGGAGAGGAGGGATTTACATGACAGGGTAAGGCTCCTTGCAAGACTTACAGCTCTGCCCTCCCTGTAGAGACGCCTCTGGATGCAGCACAGTCAGGCCAGCCTGCTTGCTCCAGCCCAAGTTAGGATTGGGCTGTGAGACTGAAATCCTATGCACATGTATTTGGGAGAAAGAACCATTGAACACTATGGGACTTACAGCCCAGGGCCGGCTCTAGGAGCAGCAGGGCCCAATGGGGCCTGTCTTTCCTGTGGGGCCCCCACTCACCAGAAGAGTGCTTGTGGTGCCATGCAGTCAACTGCTTCCAGGAGGCCCATTTTGGCAGGGTCAGGTGGGACGGCCCAAGGCAAAGTTGCTGTGCTTGCCCCACTGACTTACAGCTCACAGAGATTCTGGCAGCAGCAGCAGGAAGCATGCTCCCTGTGCTGGTGCGGGGCCCCCCAAAGTGTGGGGCCCAGTGTGCCGACATTGGTCACATTGGCTTAAGGCCGGCCCGGTGGCAGCCCCATCCTGTGCATGCCTACTCAGAAGTCCTATTGTGTTCAATGGGGCATACTGCTTGGAAAGTGGGTATAGGGTTGCAACCTTACTTTTCAGCAAACACGCACAGCAGCATTTTTCAACTGATGTGTCGCAGCGCATTGGCGGGGCATGCAAGGTCTGCATGTGTGCCGCTGGAGTTTGGAGCCCAGCGGTTGAAAATCGCTGGAAAGCTCCTCCAGGTTTGGTAGGTAGGTTTCTAAGAGTGCAATCCTAACCTGGAGTCAGGCCAGTAAAGTTTAGCCAGCACAAAGGCCACTGTAAAGTGTGTTTGCACCACTCTCGGAGTCAAGGAAGATGGCGCACGTCTGTGTGTTGGCCTCTCTGACTCCAAGAGTGGTCCAAACATACTTGAAGGTGTTCCTCGTGCCGGCCAAACTTTGCTTTATTTACCTCATATTTACCTCAGAATTTTACCTCAGAATGCCAGATATAAGGGAGTGGCGTTTGGTTCACTCTCAGAGTCAGGGAGGATGGCGCACGTCTGGGTGCTGGCCTCTCTGACTCCAAGAGTCGTCCAAACATACTTGACGGTGTCCCTTGAGCCGGCCAAACTTTGCTGGCCTAACTTGTGCCAGTCTAACTCCAGGTTAGAATTGCGCTCTAAGGCAACTGTGTGTAGTAATGAATAATCTGTTCCCTCTTCCTCTGCAGATTCCTTAAGGAGGAAGAAGGACAGACAATTCATTACTACAGACAGTTGCCCTAGAACAGTGATGGCGAACCTATGACACTCGTGTCAAAGGTGACACACCACAGCATTTGGGGTGACACACCAGTGTTCACCAGCGCCTGACAAAAACTGAGTTTATTTTACTCATTTTTCATTTTGGCAATTATTGATGTTTCTTTATCACATACATAGCACCACACATCATTGGAATGTATTTTTTGTTTAAATAAATGAATATAAAGAACTGTTTCTCTTTTGTTTGGGAGGGGGAGTGACACGCCATTAGAGTCAAGTTAAGCATTTTTTGAAGTTTTGACACGCCAAGCCCAAAAGGTTTGCCATCACTGCCCTAGAAACTGAGCCACAGAACCCAGAAGCCTCTCTTGGAAGCCGGAAGTGACATTGCAAGAGGCAAAGAGACCGTAGGGAACAGCATAGAAGTCAGTGTGCAGTGAGAAGAAAAATGTGGAAATTTGTTGCCTGGGCTCATTCGAAGGAGGGAAGCCAGATAAGGGAGCCAAGACTGCTCTCCTGGGGGGAGGGTGCGTCGAGAGGTGATTCAGTTGGGAGTCAGAGCTGACGTTTCCAACTGCGCTCAAGGGAAGGGAGTGGGGGAAGGTTGGAAACGTCAGAGAGTGGTCTGATGCCTGCTCTGGGTGCCAACTGGCACAGCATTGTGTGGGCGGCTGAAGGAATGGAGGCACTTGAGGCAACACCCAAACAATTAAGAAGCAGTGGCTGGAGTGGCACACTGGCAAAAGGCAGAGTGGCAGGAGCAACAGGGTGACACAAGGAGTCTGTGGCCCTGGTTCTTATAACTAACAGCAGCACTAGGGGGTTCAGGCCGCAAGCACTCGGGGGTGGTGGTAGTGGTAATGACCCCACTTTGGCCCAAATTGTGAAAATCTTTGTATTTTCGAATAATACCGTCTTGTTATATATCATTCCTGGACTGCAAGGAGATCCAATCGGTCAATCCTCCAGCAAGTCAAGCCTGACTGCTCCCTGGAAGGACAAATCCTGAAGCTGAAGCTCAAGTACTTTGGCCACCTCATGAGAAGAGAGGACTCTTTAGAAAAGACCCTCCTGCTGGGAAAGTTCGAAGGCAAAAGGAGAAGGGGGCGGCAGAGGATGAGATGGTTAGTCAGTGTCACCGACGCGATGAACATGAAATTGGGCGAACTCTGGAAGCTAGTGGAGGACAGGGAGGCCTGGCGTGCTGTGGTCCATGGGGTCGCGAAGAGTCGGACACGACTTAGCGACTGAACAACATATATCATTCATGCATAATTCACAGAAGAACGCAATGAAACAAACCCTGTTGAGGTATCCGTATTCTTTCAAAAGTTATACCGAAAAAGCCAGAAAAAGAAAACACAACTGCCTTCTGTAACAAAAAGTGGATTTCCTTAACTCAAAACTGACCCATGAGACTGAGGGCACAATCCCGAGCGCCCTGTTGGGTCAACGCAACGTCATCGGTATGCATTGATTCGGTATCCGCAGTTTCAGTTATCCATGGATACCATGGATACTGGAACACCTAATAAAAAGGTAGGGGAACATTAAACAAATCACTTTTTTTTGCCTTGTTGCAGCATTGTTGCCTTGTTACCTCAACAGGGTTTGTTTCATTGCATTCTTCTGTGAATTATGCATGAAGGCGTCCCCAGTATCCACAGTTTCAGGTATTCACGGTGGGGTCTGGAACAGAGCCCCAGCGGATACTGGGGCACGCCTGTATATAAAAACGTGTTGTCCAGCAACACTCTGCTATTGCAACAATATCTCTACTCTAAATGGAGCAACCAAGCAAGACTTCGTTTGGCCAGTGCAAGTTCATAGAGTAGCAACCTTGGCCTTGCTCTGCTTGTAGAACTCAAAGGCAGGATCGTGCTGTTGGGTACAACTCAAAGGACATTTTACATTTAGCTTCCTAGCAGATCTTATAAACATTTACATATTGAAAAAAATTCTATCCTGCCTTCCTCCCAATGGCTCTCAAGGTAGCTCATCACATTATTAAAATACATCAAAATAACAAAAAAATAATTATACACAAAAAGTACCACATGGTGCAAAAATGCTGAACTAATTTAAAAACAGCAGCAGCATAACAATGTCAAAAATAAAACCAGAGCTCAAACAGGAATAAAACTGCAGGGAAGGCAGAATCCCCCAAGCCAAGTGCATGATCTCAAGGCCAGAAAAAATGGGGTGATGCTGCACTAGGAGGTGAAGGGGATCAGCTCACTGTGGTCAGTCCCAGAGATCTCCCCCAATAGAACAATCCCTTTGGCAAAGCTCTGACCTTAGCAATGGTCAACTCCCAGACCTGACTCACTCCTCAAATTCTATTAGCAGTGGCTGTCCGCATGACGACAGTGTCCTGACCCATGAACCAAACAGGAAAGCAGCCGGGTAAACAGGAAAAGCCAAGAGCAGTAGAATGTTTACAGCAATTAACTGGACTGGGCTTTTTGCTTGGAATGAGTAACTTTGCTTTTTTCTTCCTGGGAGAGACAATCTTTGGAGTCTCTTGCAACAAAAAGGAGCATCTTCCATGCCACCTAAAAGACCAACAGCACAATCCTATGCATGTCTACTCAGAAGAAAGTACCACTGGGTCCAATGGGGTTTACTCCCAGGAAAGTGTGTATAGGATTGCAGTAAGAGATTGTGCATTCAACACGATGGCTTCTTTGTTGGCATTCTTTGTAGGGCAGGAGGATCTGGCCGAGTGGAAGAACTGCTGCCCCTGAAGCCTGAAGGTCACCTGGGATGGGAGTTCGAGTCAGCCGGAAGTCAACGTCTACTGCTGATAATAAACCTGCTGACAAAGAGATGAGTCTCTCCAGCTGGTGAGAGGAGCTGAGATGACGACCCCTCCAGTGAGAGTGAAGGAGTGCCTGCCAAGCCCTGCATGGGAGTGTGAGCAGCCAGAGAGATGCTGGACTGTGAAAGAGACCACCTGGACTGTAATGTTCTTGAAAGATAGAGCTTGGGATTGTAACAACCCCTATATGGGGTCGAGAAAAGCCTGCCTATGTAAACCGCCTTGATTAAAGTCAAGGGAGAAATCCGATGACCAGAAAGGTGGTATATAAATACTGGTATTATTAATTATTATTCATTCACATATACACAGTCAAAATGATAAAAAGATCACAAATACCACAGACTGGTCTTTTATTGGCAATTCAAGCTCTAACCAAGAGCCTAAGAATAGTCCAAATATCTGCGTAAGATGTATGATGTTACATAACATAAGAACATAAGAAGAGCCCTGCTGGATCAGGCCAAAGGCCCATCTAGTCTAGCTTCCTGTATCTCACAGCGGCCCACCAGGTGCCCCAGGGAGGCATGAAACAACAAGATGCTTGCATCCTGTTGCCACTCCCTTGCACCCGGTACCAGTAGCCCACCACCTTTGTAAGGAGGTTGCACAATCCATCATTGCCTATAGCCCACGATGGACCTTTCCTCCAGAAATCCGTCCAATCCCCTCTTAGGGCATCAAGACCAGATGCCATCACCACCTCCTGTGGCAAAGAGTTCCACAGATTAACTACCCGCTGGGTAAAAAAGTACTTCCTTTTATCTGTTTTAACTCTCCCAACCCTCAGTTTTAGCGGATATCCCCTGGTTCTGGTGTTTTGAGAGAGGGAAAAGAACATCCCTCTATCGACTCTATCCCTCCCGTGCATAATTTTGTATGTCTCAATCATGTGCCCCCTCAGGCGCCTTTTTTCTAGACTGAAGAGCCCCAAACGCTGCAGTCTTTCTTCATAAGGGAGGTGCCCCAGCCCCGTAATCATTTTTGTCGCTCTCTTCTGCACCTTTTCCAACTCCACTATGTCCTTTTTGAGATGCGGCGACCAGAACTGGACACAATATTCCAGGTGTGGCCTTACCATTGATTTGTACAATGGCATGATAATATTGACTGTTTTATTCTCAACCCCTTTTTTAATGACCCCAAGCATGGAATTGGCCTTCTTAATTGCTGATGCACACTGGGTCGATACCTTCATTGAATTGTCCACCAGCACCACGAGATCTCTCTCCTGAGCTGTCACAGACAGCTCAGAACCCATTAGCCTATAGGTAAAGTTTTGGTTTTTTGCCCCAATGTGCATCACTTTACATGTTCCCAACAGTGTAGTTTTTTTGTAGGTCAGACATTCTTATATCATTGATCTTCAAAGTTTCTAGATGTTTTTGTAAATTTTTCAAAATAGATTCAAGTGCCCCGATGACAATTGGCACTACTTTGGATCGTTTTTATGTACTTATGTAGAAAATATAATTTAGAAGTATCAAAAAACTACTACAACCATCAAGTAGAAAAAGTTGTTGAAAATGCGGATGTAAAATTTTTATGGGATTTTAGAATTCAAACTGATCGGCATTTAGAACACAACACACCAGATATAACAGTGGTTGAAAAGAAAAAAAGTATGGCTTATAGACATTGCCATACTGGGTGATAGCCGAATTGAAGACAAAGAACTTGAAAAAATTATAAAATATAGGGACTTGACAATTGAAACTGGAAGATGATGATGATGATGATGATTGTTGCTGTTCAGTAGCTAAGTCGTGTCCGACTCTTCGCGATCCCATGGACCACAGCACGCCAGGCCTCCCTGTCCTCCACTAGCTTCCAGAGTTCACCCAATTTCATGCTCATCGCTTTGGTGACACTATCTAACCATCTCGTCCTCTGCCGCCCCCTTCTCCTTTTGCCTTCCATCTTTCCCAGCAAGAGGGTCTTTTCTAAAGAGTCCTCTCATGAGGTGGTCAAAATATTTGAGCTTCAGCTTCAGGATTTGTCCTTCCAGGGAGCAATCAGGCTTGACTTCCTGGAGGATTGACCGATTGGATCTCCTTGCAGTCCAGGGGACTCTCAAGAATCTTCTCCAACACCATAATTCAGAAGCATCTATTCTTTGGCGCTCTGCCTTCCTTATGGTCCAGCTCTCACAGCCATACATTGCTACTGGGAAAACCATAGCTTTGACTACGCGAACCTTTGTTGGCAGGGTGATGTCTCGGCTTTTTATTAAGTTGTCTAGGTTCGCCATAGCTTTCCTCCCAAGTAGTAAACGTCTTTTAATTTCATGGCTGCAGTCACCATCTGTGGTGATCTTGGAGCTCAGGAGAATAAAGTCTGTCACTGCCTCCATGTTTTTCCCTTCTATTTGCCAGGAAGTGATGGGAGTGGTGGCCATGATCTTAGTTTTTTTTAATGTTGAGCTTCACGCCAATTTTGGCACTTCCCTGTTTCACCCTCATCAGAAGGTTCTTTAGGTCTTTCTCACTTTCTGCCATTAGAGTGGTATCGTCTGCATATCTGAGGTTGTTGATATTTCTCCCAGCAATCTTGATTCCAGCTTGTGACTCATCCAGCCCAGCCTTTCTCACGATGTACTCTGCATATAAGTTAAATAAGCAGGGTGACAGTATACAGCCTTGTCGTACTCCTTTCCCAATTTTAAACCAATCAGTTGTTCCGTGTCCAGTTCTAACTGTTGCTTCCTGGCCCGCATACAGTTTTCCAAAGTTAGAAGTGCACAAAGCAGTGTTGTGTGCTTTTATTCCAAGAGCCCCTTTTTATACGTTATAATTAGAAACAATATGCTTTTAAAGTATACTCAGTAGGAGATATAGGCGGCATAGTGTCAGCAGAAGCAGCCACATGCATGTAGAGGGGTTAGAGAATGGTGTTATTTTTTCACAGGTTTCTGGTTTCCGGGTTTGTTTGTTTGTGCAAAAATGAGAAGTGCAGAAAGCAGCGATATGTGTTTTTATTTTGTTAGCACTGAAAAAACAACTCTACTGAAATAAAATGAAAAAGCTTTCAAAACAAAACGGTGCTGATCAGCCATTGCTTTGTTAAGCTCATGTTTCAGAAGCTCCCTGAGGCACCTGGTGGGCCACTGTGAGATACAGGAAGCTGGACCAAATGGGCCCTTGGCCTGATCCAGCAAGGCTATTCTTATGTGCTTACGTTTAAGAGCCCATTGATGGTCCTTATCCATCCCTAAGGGCTAGCAGGGCCAAGGCTTTTGTCAAACAGATCACTGGCTGATTACTCAGGATGCCCAGGGATGCCTCTCTGAACAAGAGACTCCGTGGAAAGCTGGCAGAACGGCACGTTGCCCTGGTTGTTGTTGTTCAGTCGCTAAGTCGTGTCCGACTCTTTGTGACCCCCTGGACCACAGCACGCCAGGCCTCCCTGTCCTCCACTAGCTTCTGGAGTTCGCCCAATTTCATGTTCATTGCTTCGGTGACACCATCTAACCATCTCATCCTCTGCCGCCCCCTTCTCCTTTTTGCCTTTTGATACTGTCGTCCATGGGGTTTTCTTGGAAGAGTACTGGAGTGGGTTGCCATTTCCTTCTCCAGCGGATCACGTTTAGTCAGAACTCTCTACTATGACCTGTCCATCTTGGTAACCCTACATGGCATAGCTCACAGCTTCATTGAGCTACTCAAGGCCTTTCGCCGCAACAAGGCAGTGATCCATGAAGGGTTAGCCTGGTACCTCTACCGAAACTAAGGGGATAAAGGTGACCCATTTCTCCCTCTCCCCATATGGGCCATTAAAAGAACCAACGAGGCATTTTCTAGCCGTTTTCTGAGTTCAAGTCAAGTCAAGTCAATAACCTTTTATTGGCATAAGAATAAACAGTAACAGTACAATACCATTCCATCAGCAAAGGGGAGCAAGATACATCAAAGCCAACCAGAGTGCAAGTAAAAACAGAATGGAAAATAGATCAGGAAGGGGTTTTTTTCCTAGAGACAGCAAGAAGAAAATCCGCTACCGAGTCAGAAAGAGACGCAGATCTGTCACCCAGGAGTAGGGGAAGAGGATCTGCAGAAGAGCTATAGATGGAAGTCAGCATTGGTTCAAGGTATAGGACTCATAGGTTTTGAAGAGCAGGACAGTGGCATAGGATATGAGCCAGCGGCGTCATGCAGCCGGAATGCTGGGCGGGAGGAACGGGTGGGCTGCCGCTCACCGGTTCCTCCCACCCAGCATTCCGGCTGCATGATGCCACTGATATGAGCCACAGTGTCTGGTTCGAGAGCGCAGAAGTAGCAAAGCCTATCGGCATGGGGGATATTTAAAAATCTACCTGCATGAATGGCTGATGGAAAAATGTTAAACCTGGCAAGCATGAATGCTCGCCTCTTGCTGGGGTTAATCAATTCCCTGAAGTAATTAGAGGGGAGACCAAGGGAAGGAGGCAAACCAAAGTACTGAGGGGAACAGGTAGGATTAATGTTGGCAAAGAGTTGTTGATATTCAAGTTCCCAAAGCTTGGATTTGATTATAGCATGGGCCCTGTCAATACCAACATCTGCGAGGGACTCCAGAGACATATCCAAAGACTGAAGTTTGGATTCAATACGATTAAGCCACCTAAGGGAATAAGGATCTTTGAGGAGATCCTGAAGGAGGGAGTAGGGTAGAGAGTTTAGAAGGATACGTAACCAAAATGTGGAAGTGTAGGACCAGGCAATGGTGGAGGGTAAGTGGATCCCAAGTTCCAAAATCAGCGTTGAGACGTTTTCTGAGTTGAGTGGCAACAGGATGCAGGCATCTTGTTGTCTCGTGCCTCCCAGAGGCACCTGGTGGGCCGCTGTGAGATCCAGGAAGCTGGACTAAATGGGCCTTTGGCCTGACCCAGCGGGGCACTTCTTATGTTCTTATGTGACAATGTGGTGCTGCAGAATGGCTGCAGCCCGTCACACGTGTCAGGCTGGGGCAAGGGACCCGCCAGCAGCAACAGTCTGCACGGGTGCTTCTCAAACTTTTCGAAGTCGCTTCCTCTGTGCTCAGTTCATGCTACAGTTCAGGTAGGCCTTCCTCGCTCTGCTTCCCATCGTATTTTTCTTGAGATCCTACAGTCAGCTCTGGCCATGCATCCATGCTTCAACGGACTGGCACAAGGGCCACCGTAAAGCCTGTTTGGACCCCTCTCGGAGGCAGAGAGGCCAGCACACAGACATGCGCCACCCTCCCCGACTCCAAAAGTGGTCCGAACGCGCTTTACGGTGCCAGTCAAACTTTGCTGGCCTAACCGTGCCAGCCTCACTCCAGGTTAGGATTTCACCCAGTGGCATCATCCAGGCGGAACGGCCCGGTATGCTGTTCCGCCAGTTCTGCGGACGGGCCCGGGCCGCGCCGCCTCTCCAGAGGACGGGTGAGCTGCTCCTGGGCCCGCCTGCCCTCCCTCGCGTCCCGAATCACTCTGAAATGGAGCGATTCGGGCGCTGTGAGGCTTGGGGAGGTGTGGCAGCCCTCCACCATAGGGGCGGAGGGCTGTCAATCATCCAGGCGTTCCAGTTCCTGGCGCGCCCGGATGACATCACTGATTTCACCCTGAGGCTGTTCACATATGCTGCCTGGCGGGTATTGCCTTTTTATTGGGACGCTTGCCTTGTTTTTGTTAAGCTATGGTTTGGTACTTGCATGCCACTTTGAGCGCATTGCAGAACTGGGATTCTTAAAACTCGTGGAGTGGCCTGCTTACTGCTAATCAATAAGTGGTTAGGCTGAACGCTGCGGCCTTCTTCTGTGTGCTTACAGCGTGAGGCCTTCCCTTGTTAGCAGGCAGAAACGAACATTGGCAACCGGGCCATAAAACAGGCCAGATCTATGAAAGAGCGGGCACCGCGGCTTCTGCCGTCTGCCTCATTCATGTTATTAGTCTGCAGGGTCACTGTTCCTTACACAACCACAGCAGCCCCGGAAAATGTTATTAGTTTGATGCTCTCAGAAGGACCACAGGAGAAAGGGGGAGGGGGGAGGGCAGCCGCATGTCTTAAATGGAATCAGAAGAGACAGGCACAGCGCACCAACTCATCCTTTCTTGTCCTCCAGCTTTTTGTGTCCATAGCGATGCGCAGCAGCATCCAGCCCGCCTTGTAAAAATAGCAACCAGGCTCTCAGGCTCTCTTTGGCAAATGGGGATGAGCAGGCCTAGCTGCCGGGGATGAGGGCAAAAGCGAAGGCTCTATGGGAAGAGGGCATCCCATCAGTCTGTTGCAGAAGAGGCCAGGTATGTACTCGTCCTGTGGGAATCATAGAGCCCCAGAACACAGCAGCTCGGGTGGTTGCTGGGGCACGTCGGTTTGACTCTGTCGAGCCGCTGCTTCGGCGACTACACTGGCTGCCGGTTCTGTTCCGGGCCAAATTCAAAGTGCTGATTTCGACCTTTAAAGCCCTTTACGGCTCGGGCCCGGGGTATTTGAGGGACCGCCTCCCTCATGGGGGAGGGACCATCATGGGGGGGCCCTTTTGACTGTGCCGCCACCAGGAGAGGTGAGAGGGGTGGCGGCCAGTAGGAGAGCCTTCTCGGCGGTGGCACCCCAACTTTGGAATACCCTCCCCTTAGAGTTGAGAACTGCTCCCTCTTTGGCGGTATTTCGGCGGGGGCTGAAGACCGTTTTGTTTCAGCAGGCTTTTAGTTGTCGACAGGCTGGCTGGTTTTTGTATCCTCTTTTTACACTCTTGTATACTTTATGATCCACAGGGTTGCCTGTTTCAAATTTTGATTGTTTTAATATTGTTTTAACTATTGTTTTTTTTAACTATTGTTTTTTAACTATTACATAATGATTTTATTGTATTTTAATTGTTGTAATGCCGCCTTGGGTGCCTTCGGGCAGAAAGGCGGGGTATAAATTTAATAAATAAATAAATAGAGTTGGAAGGGTATCCCTAAGGTCATCTAGTCCAACCCTCTGCTTGCAGCAGGAAACCGTCCTAGAGCAGGGGCAGCCAACTTTTCAACTTTAGGGCTCCCAGATCTTTAGGAATTGTGCAAAAGAGGGAATTTCAGCAGGTGCAGCTCGCCTCACAGATGACAAGTGCCTATCGAGCCACTGCTTGATTATGCTTGATGATGAACTAGGGCCAATGGATACAAACTGCAAGAGAGGAGAGTCTGGCTGGACGTCAGGAAGGATTTCTTGATGATAAGGGTGGTTCCACAGTGGAACAGATTGCCACTGGAGGGAGGTGGTGGATTCTCCCACACTGGAGACCTTCAAGCAGAGGCTCGACAGGCACCTGCTGGAGATGCTCTAGGACAGTGGTATTCAAACTTTTTAGACCAGGACCCACTTTTTAGAATGGCACTCATGTCAGGACCCACCGGAAGCGATGCCATTAACCTGGAGGTGCTGTTGTGGCAGGAAGTGACATCACCAAGCAGGAAGTGCTGTCATTGTAACATAATAAAATGACACTCCTGAAATGAAAATTGGCATTCTTGGACTGCAGCAGTTGTACAACCATGAAACATTCCTGACAGAAAGCAAGATTAGGACAAAATACTATGTAAAAGCACTCAATTACAAACAAAATTTAAAAAAACCCTCACTTGAAAATTCAAACTCACAAAAGGGATGTAACAAGAGTAAGGTCTGCAGTTTCCAAGATGGCTGCTCCCAGCTTTCCACAACCCACCTGACATGAGGTCATGACCCACCAAGTTGGTCCTGACCCACAATTTGAATAACACTGCTCTAGGATTTCCTGCTAAAGGCAGGGGGTTGGACTAGATGACCTTGTAGGTCCCTTCCAACTCTATGATTCTATATGTTCAGTGAGGGAGAATCGACCACCTCCCTTGGCAATCTGTTTTACTGCCAAACTGCCCTGGCTGCCAAGAATTTTTGAAATTTGGGGTTCAGTGGTGGCACCCCCCCCCGAAGATGGCACCCGGGGCACTGCACCCCTCTGCCCCGTAGGTAGCTATGCCACAGACCACATCCTGTGGCAAGGAGTTCCACAGGATAATTACACGCTGGGTAAAGAAATATTCCCTTTTGTCGGTTCTAACGCTCCCACTGCTCAATTCTAGTGGATGCCCCCCTGGTCCTGCTGTTCTGCGAGAGGGGAAAGAGCCTCCCTCTGTGCATAAATGCAGCACTGTCAACTTGGGACAGCTAAAAGGGAACGTTACTTATTACGCAACCAATATCTCCTTTTCCCTGCCCCACCTTTTATTTCCGTTATTCATTTCTACTCTGCAAATGTGCAAAACGAGCCCAGGAAACTGACAGTGAACAGCTGCAGGCAAGAACACAGTCTTGCAAAGGCTCTGCTATCCACAGTCAAGCCGCATTTTCCTGAAGTTACTCCTCCGCTGAAGTGAAAGTGATGCATCCTGACACCAGAGGCTGCAGGACCCTGACTCATCAGCCTTGATCAGCAGTTCATTGGCCTCGCTGGCTCCCAGAAACGGCTTTTGCTCAATAAATTGTGCCGTCATCCTTCCAGCCAATAAAGCTTTTTGCGTGTCTGGGAACTGGCACGACGCTTGGGAGAACGGTGTGGGGGAGGGCAGGGCGAAGTGTGTCAGCATGATGCAGCACAGAGGTGCCCTGTGTCACGTTCCACCTGCGCGAGGGCGGACTGGAGCACCGCAAGAGGCCGCGGGAAAGCTGCCTTTGTGGAATTCACACTGCGAGCAGGAGGTGACAATGATCTATGTACTAGGACAGTGTTATTCAAACTGTGGGTCAGGACCCACTTGGTGGGTCACGGCAAGCTGGGAGCAGCCATCTTGGAGACTGCAGACCTTACTCTTGTTATATTCCTTTCGTGTTAACAGTTTGAATGTTCAAGGGAGAGTTTTTTTAAAGTTTTATTTTTAGTTCAGTGTTTTTACATTGTATTTTATCCCAATCCTGCTTTCAGTCAGGGACGTTTCATGGCTGTGCAAACTGCTGAAGGCCAAGAACGCCAGTTTGCATTTCAGGAGTGCCATTTTATTTGGTTACCACGACAGCGCTTCCTGCTTGATGACGTCACTTCCTGCCACAACATCCCTTCCAGGTAAATGACGTCACTTCCGGTGGGTCCCGACACGAGTGCCATTCCAAAAAGCGGGTCCCGGTCTAAAAGGTTTGAATGCCACTACACTACAGCATGCTTTCGAATTATGGTGTTGGAGAAGACCCTTGAGAGTCCCTTAGACTGCAAGGAGATCCAATCGGTCAATCCTCCAGGACGCCAAGCCTGATTGCTCCCTGGAAGGACAAATCCTGAAGCTGAAGCTCAAGTACTTTGGCCACCTCCTGAGAAGAGAGGACTCTTTAGAAAAGACCCTCCTGCTGGGAAAGATGGAAGGCCAAAGGAGAAGGGGGCGGCAGAGGATGAGATGGTTAGAGAGTGTCACCGAAGCAATGAACATGAAGTTGGGAGAACTCAGGAAGCTAGTGGAGGACAGGGAGGCCTGGCATGCTGTGGTCCATGGGGTTGCGAAGAGTCGGACACAACTTAGCGACTGAACAACAACAACACACTACAGCAACTGGTCTGTGCTCTAAAGGGACTTGCTGGCTTCTGAGGCTCTCTGCTAACATGGGAGGGAGACGCCCCAGTGTGAACGCCTCCTCTTTGGGCTTCTTCATCTTGCTGGCAGCAACAGGAAGGCTGCAAATGTCCAAGTAAATTCCAGTCCGGCCACTACAAGGAGTGAAACGGAAAGCAAGGGAGATGGGAGTCCTTGCTAAGCCTTGTGCCCATTTCCCTCCCCCCTTCCATCTCACCCCCCCTTCCCTCTTTCCTTCACTACAACACTAGCGGCAAGGAAGCTACAAAAAGAGAATGCAACGTCATTCCATAGTACAGGCGAACCCAATTCTCAGATGGAAAAATTAAGCAAAACAAAGGCAGATTATATTGTATATTCTTTATTCAAATTAAATACGTATTCCGAAATGGCAGACTGATCTCTCATTGCATTTTTCTGCCCCTTCGGTGCATTAACAAGCTGAAAAAATCTAATCCAGAGCGATCCAAATAAGTAGGTTTTTAAAAAAACAAACCAACCACAGAACCAGTGGCGACAAGGAACCTGCATGTGGAAAGGAACTCTCTCTGCGTGTCTACAGTTCAGGAGTACTGCAGCGCAGAGGGACAGCAAAGAGAATGGACAGAGGAGTCTTTGAATACTGGAGACCAAGTCGGTGGCAGATCTTGAAAGGAGTCAAGGAACCCTTTGCCACAGAACCTGATGCTAAAGGGTTCAGGACTAAACCTGAATAGTTCAGGAAGGGCTCCAATTAATTGAACTTGAGCCAGAAGGAAGGTGCATCAATTTCAGGGCATTTTGAGTCAACCAGAGAGATGAAGGGCAAGAGACTTTGTTGGCGCTCTGTGTGTGTGTGTGTGTGTGTGTGTGTGTGTGTGTGTGTGTGTGTGTGCGCGCGCGCGTGCGCGCACCTGTGGGTGGATCATTTTGCTCTTGCAGGAAAGAAAAGTCTGCATCAGGCTTCTTAGCCAGGGATGTCATTTTTTCAGAAACCAATCTCTGCAGTTTCTGCGTTTAATGTCAACGTGCTGCCCAGTTTTCAAAGATTTTGGAGTTTGCCCAGAGCCAATGCCCAGGCAAGGATAAACACTCGACAGCACTGCCCCCTGACGGACACTGAGCATCGTATGCAACCATTGTAGCTCAGGCTCCGGCCTCCAAATTTGCTCCCTTATAATTCAAGATCGGCAAAAGGGTCCCTTCCAGTGGCGGAGGGAGGGTATGGCACCATAGGGCACGAGCCCTGGGGTGCCATAAGGTGGGGGGCGCCGTTGGCATGCCCCCCGTGCCCTCCCGCCAAGCCGGCGCGCGCCCTTTCTGCACGGGCCGCTCTGGGCGCTGTGCCAGCTCTCCGTGCTCTGGGGAAGTTGCCCAGAGCACGGAGAGCTGGCGCCGCGCCCAGCACGGCCCGTGCAGAAAGGGCGCACGCCGGCTTTTCGTGGGGCGGCGCACGGCGTGGGGCGCAACGGCGTGCCTTGCCCTGGGCACGGGCAAGGCACGCTACGCCACTGGTCCCTTCCTGCCTTCTGAGCAGACTACAATGTTTTGCAAAGCATTAAAGAGAAGCCATCACCGACTTGCTTGGACAATTGTAGGACGGAGACCGCATTGCAGAGCAGGTTTCAGCTCTTACATTTCAGCCAACTGTCCAACAGATCAAAATTCAAGGCCCTACAGTTTGTCTGGACAGATGTTGCTACGGCGCAAAGAGGGCACATGATTTATTCCACGTCTCCGCTTTACGATGCTCAGGTCAACATTCCTCTTCTCTGTCTATGTGTTTGTTAAAATGAGCCAACGAAAAAGGAATTATAGCCTAGACTCAAACACCTGAGTTTCTCTTCCTTTTTGCGAACTCAAAACTGGCACGCAATTGTATCAGCGGTGCAATGGGGCTGTCCCTAGAATAACCTCTCTTTGAAAAGTTTCATTTCTCCCTGAAAGTTGCTCTCATGATCTACTTCACATGATGCCGCAACTTCTTCTGCTTAGACAAATGACAGAGAATGGAGGGCAAGGGGAGAGAGAGAGAGAGAGAGAGAGAGAGAGAGAGAGAGAGAGAGAACGAACAGTTACTGAAACCCTTTGCTGATTTTTACGGCAGTTGCTAAAAGACAGCGTCCAATACTTGGGCTTATTTGGTTATCTTCGCTGTTTTGTCTTTTTCGCTCTCGCGGCCCACTTTGCCACTATGTTCCCGCCGTGCAGAACTTCGGCACGACCCATCGTCTAGTCGTCAAAGTCGGGGATGTCGTCGTAGGAATAGCCCCTGTAGCCCTTGGAGGCGAAATAGGCAATGCGCAGGTGATAGAAGCCAGGGAGGAAGACCAGAATGCCGATGATCAAGACTGGGACAGCCCGATCTGTTCCCTGGAAGGTTAAGAGGTGTGTTCACACAGGCACATGCATCTTAATCCCTCGGTCTTAAACTACAACTCCCAGAAATCAGTGCCTGGCGTCTCATCAGCTCCTGCTGCAGGAGGGAAGACTGTCAGAGAGTGACGGCAATCGGCTGCAGGACCAGGGAGACTGAGCTTCTGGTCAGCTGACCCCAATGGGCGAATCACAGAGCAAGCTGCCCTTCTGGCCGTTGCAGTCCTGGCCCATGTGCCGCCCAGGGCCAGCACCACAAATGCCGCCCCCCACAGAGACTGTCCCCCCAACTCACCAGAAGCCTCAGGAGCCTCACACTCTGAACGAGCTTCGGAGCGCAAGCCTAACCACGAGTTAGGCTGGCACAATTAGGCCGGCACAAGGGCCACCGTAAAGTATGTTTGGACCACTCTCGGAGTCAGGGAGGATGGCGCTCGTCTGTGTGCCGGCCTCTCCGACTCCAAGAGCGGTCCAAACATACTTTACGGTGTCCCTTGTGTTGGCCAAACTTTGCTGGCCTAACTCCAGGTTAGGATTGCGCTCTTAAACATTACTTCTGGTTTTTGTAAAAAAAACAAAAACCGGAAGTACTGTTGAATGGCCCCCTGGAGGCTTCAGAATGGCTTTGGAGGGCTGGAGGATGCTGCGTGCGGCCTGCCAGTCCTTGGGAGGACTACAGAGGATGGGCAGTGATGGCTCGGCGGCAGCAAGTGGCACCTCCACCCCCCCCAAGCCCCACAGGCCTGCTGCCTGGGCACATGTGGTCCTCCCAGAGCAAACGCCAGGGACGCAACCGACTCATCGTTGGTGGAAGGAACCTGCCTGTGCTCCTCCCCTCCAGGGCTATGACCCTGCCCAACTTTGACCGTGCATTTCTGGCCCTCTCAACTGGTTTGCTGCTCAGATCTCACCCCCTGCCTGCCTCCCATTCTCCATCTGCCTACTCTAGAACTCAACCCCTGCCCTCTGGGCTGCCAGCTCGACCTGTTTGAGGTGGGACTTACTCCTTTGCTGATGTATCCGGCGAGGAGGAGGGCACCGATGACAATGAGAAGGGTGCCAATCAGGAAGAGGACCGTCGCCAGGGCAATCGCCTTGTAGGGGATCTTGGGCGGGCTCTTCTTGAACTAAACAGAGAACGTCAGAGTGAGCAGTCTTGAGGCTCTTCCCACCTTCTGTCTCTAACCAACATGAAATCACAGTTTCTACATCTGCTCTCCGGAACGGTGGTGACGCACTTAAGATGATGCACTTGAGATGCACTTCTGGAAGAGAGAGCTGTTTTACCAGTAGTAGTTTGCCGTTGTATAGGGTGCCCTTCCATTAAGAACATAAGAAGAGCCCCTCTGGCTCAGGCCAAAGGCCCATCCAGTCCAGCTTCCTGAATCTCTCAGTGGCCCACCAGGTGCCTCAGGGAGCACATGAGACAACAAGATGCTTGCATCCTGCTGCCACTCCCTTGCACCTGGCATTCTGAAGGAGCCTACTATTAATGTAAGGAGGTTGCCCAACCCATCATGGCCTGTAGCCCACAATGGACTTTACCTCCAGAAATCTGTCCAGTCCCCTTTGAAAGGCATCTAGGCCAGATGCCATCACCACCTCCAGTCATCACTGCATGCTTTGGCTGCATTCAATGAATGGATCAGGTTGACTCCTCTCTGTGGCAATGCTGCCTCCTGGTGGCCATCTGAATCGGTACCTAAAAAAATGGCTCTCAGGTCGCCCCTAAGCTTTCCAGATCCCCACATGGCACAAGATGCTCACACAGGTCAGCTGAATCCCAACTGAAAGTTCTTTCTGTTCAACAAGACGCACGCACCCAATCTCCCAAAGGCGGGGATAACTGTTCACAGGCAGGCCTTCCGGAATGTTCACTGCTCAAGTTCGGCTGCAAGATTCACTCCCTTCTCTCAGTCAGGAGGGACAGACAGGCCAGCTTAAGGCTGGTGACCCATCACTGTGGCAGTGCTGCCCCCTGGTGGCCAACCTAGGCTGTACCTTCCAACACACACAGGGTAACATTGAAAAAGCAATGGAGCTGGGGAGACTTGGGGAGCACATCCAGAGTATTTGCCCCACTCCCACTCACCCCTTCCCCAGCTTCAGTGGCACCCTGGCAGTCGGTATTTTTGGCTTGACTTTTGTGCACCGCCCCCTTAGAGGCACTCGGCATTTGCATGGGCCTCTTTGCTTCCTGCCTGGGCGTGTGGAAACCAAGAGAGGATGGAGGAAGCACTAAAAAAAATAAATCATACACACCATTAACAGACGGCCAGAACCAAGTCATTTCTGCTGAGCTCACCCCCCCCTTGCTCCCGACCAACTTCCCCCTGAAACTCATTTCAGTCTATCTTCACTGTCTATTAAGAAATTTAATTAAAAGGTTTTGTTATTTAAAGAAAAAATGCAACTGGTGTACATTTAACATGGATCACGATTGGGCCAAAGGCTCATCTCGTCCAGCTTCCTGGATCTCACAGTGGCCCACCAGATGCCTCAGGGAGCCCAGGAGACAACAAGATGCCTGCATCCTGTGGCCACTCCCTTGCACCTGGCATTCTGAGGTAAATTTCTGAGGTAAAATTCTGAGGTAAGTATGAGGTAAATAATAATAATAATAATAATAATAATAATAATAATAATAATAATAAATGTTTTTATATACCACCTTTCTTAAGATCACTAGATTTCTCTAATGACTCAAGGCGGTTTACATAGGCAGACTTTTATTCACAAACCCGAAGGTTTTTACAATTTACAGAAATGTTCTATCTTTCAAGAAAAACACTCATACAGATCTTTCTTTCTGGATTTAGCCTTCTTTCTTTGCCACCCGTCTGTCTTCTGCTGGCTGATAAGAGGCTTCCC
The DNA here is from genome assembly GCA_029204185.1 of Lerista edwardsae. NCBI lineage: Eukaryota > Metazoa > Chordata > Lepidosauria > Squamata > Scincidae > Lerista > Lerista edwardsae. The sequence goes on along the minus strand of JAJKFI010000164.1, from coordinate 1,061,660 downwards.
TGCTCCCACCAGAGACGCAGCTGACTTCAGCACACTCCCCCTCCCACGAGGCAGATGGAACTCAGCTTTTAATCAGCCGCAGTTTGCAAGGTCTGCCGCTCACAGAGACTTCCGTAGTCTCGAGCTCACGACCTTCAGATCTTCAGCTGTTATCTTTGGGCAAACGGAGGCATTAACCTGCTTGGCTAAATCTTCTGCCCATAAAACAGAATTTGCTACTCTAAGAAGAACCCAACTGGATCAGGCCAAAGGTCCATCTAGTCCAGCTTCCTGGATCTCACAGTGGCCCAGCAGATGGGGTGGCCCTTCTTAGCCAGGCCAGGTTGTTCCAGGAAGTGGCTTCCACCGCAAAAGCTGCTTGTCAGAGCGACTTTGCGCTCCAGATCAGTGGCAGGTATGTGTGTCATCCCCCACCACCCAAAGCCCAGAGCCGGGGGCATTTGCCCCCTGCCCCTGCTCAGGTCCGCCACTGCCCTAGCAGGGGGAGGGGGGAAAGAAAACGGAGCACATGGGCATGCCAGATTTCAGGTCACAGGTTTTCTGAAGTGACCCTCCTTACATTGGGTGGTGCAACCTCCTTATGTTAGTTGTAGGCTACTTCAGAATGCCGGTGCAAGGGAGTGGCAACAGGGTGCAGGCATCTGGTTGTCTCATGTGCTCCCTGAGGCACCTGGTGGGCCACTGTGAGATACAGCTGGACTAGACAGGCCTTGGCCTGATCCAGCAAGGCTATTCTTATGTTCTTAAGGCCTAGATTAGGTTGCAAGTTATTATAGCTCCCTCCTCACAGACAGGGTAGCAAATTCTGTTTTGTTTACCTCATGTTTCCCTCAGAATTTTACCTCAGAATGCCTAATAGAAGGGAGTGGCAACAGGACGCAGGCATCTTGTTGTCTCGTGTGCTCCCTGAGGCCACTGTGAGATACAGGAAGCTGGACTAGAGGGGCCTTTGGTCTGATCCAGCAAGGCTCTTCTTAGGTTCTTATTCTCTCTTGCTCAGAAGAGAGTCCTGCTGTTTCTTATGCCTTCCAAATGGCAGCAGAAGGGAGTGGGAGGACCTGTGCGCTGCTAGGTTCTTTTTATAGATCTGGTGCATCTGTGCTCTTTTTAGGACGCAATCCTAACCTGGAGTTAGGCCGGCACAAGTCCCTCATGACGGCCTAGGATTGTTGCAAACGCACCATAAAGTGCGTTTGCAACACTTTTGGAGGCAGGGAGACCGGCACATGGATGTACTCTGACTCCGAGAGTGGTCCAAAAGTGCTTTATGGTTGTGATTCGTGCGCCCTTAATTTTTTAAGGAATTTAAACCAGTGACTATTTTTATACAGTATATACTGTGGGTATGTTTTGGGGAATAGTTGTGTTGATCTTAGATTTATGCAATTTCATATTAAGTTACATACTATCTCAGCATTTCACATACGCATTCAGTAGCAGCTTTTCAGACTAATTTTCTTCATGTTTACAATCTTGCATGACATCCCAAACTTTTGGGAGAGATGAAAATGTTAACTAACAGTCTTGATCTAATGTGCCACAAAACCCAATTGTGCTTTTATCACAAAACAAGATAACAGGATTGTAAAAATGTTGATTGAAATGGATTTAAAAGGAAACAGCCCAGAACCATTTTGATATCCAGTTTGAAAAATGTTCTTAAATTCCACCAAGGAAACTATCAGGTAATGAAACAGCCTAGATCAGGGGCGTCAAACTCAGTTCATACAGTGGGCCGAACAGCATTTATGATGCCTGCTGACGGCCGGAAGTGATATCATTAAGCAGGAAGTGATGTCATTAAGCAGGTCATGACCAGAAATAAGCACTTTTTCCTATCTTAGGAACTCATGAGTTGAAAATAGAAGAGAAAATCTTGATCATATTTTCAAGCTAGGGGACAGACCAATTATGTTTGCTGCCCTTTCAGCAGTGACACTTCAGCACAGCTCAGCAACTGAGAGCAGCTTAAGGGCTGCATTTGCCCCCCGGGCCTTATATTTGACACCCCTGTCCTAGATCATGGGGGCATTACCCAGCAGGTAATCAATCTGCAGAACTCCTTGCCACAGGAGGTGGTGATTGGTGATGACATCTGGCCTAGGTGCCTTTAAAAGGGGATTGGACAGATTTCTGAAGGAAAAGTCCATCTTGTGCTATAGGTCATGATGGATGGTGCAACCTCCTTACGTTAGTAGTAGACTACTTCAAAATTCCAAGTGCAAGGGAGTAGTAGCAGGATGCAGGCATCTTGTTATCTTGTGTGCTCCTTGAGGCATCGGGTGGGCCACTGTGAGATACAGGAAGCTGGACTAGATGGGCCTTCTTATGTTCAGCAGGACTCTTCTTGTGTTCTTAATTTTGTTTTTGTTTTTCAAATGAGGTACCCCTTATCAGGCTGGTTTTCTACCACCTTGTTTTCCTTCCAGGTCTCAGGGACAGATAATCACCATTGCAGCCAACAAGAAATACAGACAGACAAGCCTCTCTGAGTCAAGTCCACACAGCCAGGACTGGGTGAATCAAAGAAGTCAGCCAGGAGGCGAGGCTGGAAGCGCTCAGGAATTTTTTCTATGGGTGGTCTTGTGGTAGCACCTCAGGGTGGGAACTTCTGACTACTAGCTGGGTAAACATGGATCAACGCAAAAGCCTTTGGAGTCCCAGAGTCCTTCGTAGCAGATGCCACTCCTAGCAATCGTGGAGCAACAGTTTCTTAGGCAGTGATGTCATGCACCCACTACGCACCACTACGCGAGTACCGGTTTCTAGAAGTTGAGCTGGCCCCGCCCACTCAAAGCTGGCCCCTGTTATTTAACCAGGGGACAGTTAAAGCAAAATATGTATATACACATCTCTAGAAAGCAATGCAATAGAAGTTAAATCAAAACTAACCACAAGCTGAAGTTATTACAAACATGATCACATCCATGGCAACAATCATGACATCGCTTGCGGCTTATGACGTCACTTCCGGTGGGCGGATCCCGACAAGTGCCAATAAAAAGTGAGTACCTGTTCCTAAATCATTTGGATGACACCACTGTTCTTAGGGCTGTCACCCCACACTGAAGGATGGCAGTGCCAATGCAAGGCTCGAATCGCAAGGGTGGATGAGCATGCCCGCACTTCTGATGCTGGGTGCCTTTGTTTCCCCAGTCCCATCGGCTTACCTGAAGGTCGATGTAGCCTTCATCTGTGCTGGCAAGCTTGGAGTATTTCACTTTGCTGCTGGGGATCGAAGCGGCGAGGTTCGTCCGGGACGGCATCTTAGCCGGCAGGAAGGATCAGTACCTACAAGCTGAGACAAAGACAAAAAGCTCTGGACGGGATGGGAACAGCGAGTGAGTGCTAATATAAAAAGAAAGCATCCCTGCACATTCTCACCTGGAGAACACAGGTGGCTTCATTAAGTTTGCAGTCTCAGTAGCAGACAGGTCTCTGCCCCAAAGGCCTTTCAATCACACAGCACCTTCCCTGTTGCAGGTTCCACTGAGTGAAAAGTATACACAACAACCTAGAGACATTTCTGTTTAGATTAGCCAGATAAAAATCATGGATTCTTATCTGGGTGTTTTCTTTCCCTGCCTTTTAGATGTTGTGAGCTTTGCCCTTTCTTGATTCTGCTGGGTTTTTTTTGTTTTATTATGATTTTAAGGTTGTTTTAAGATCATTTTAATGTTTATATACAACTTCATGTTTTAAGTAGGGTTGTTATGTTTGCAAATTCCTTGGGTGCCGCTTGGGCAGAAAAGCGGGATGCAAATGAGGTAGATAGCCACTATTTATATAAGAACATAAGAAGAGCCCTGCTGGATCAGGCGAAAGGCCCATCTAGCCCAGCTTCCTGTATCTGACAGTGGCCCACCAGGTGTCTCAGGGAGCACACGAGACAACCAGATGCCTGCATCCTGTTGCCACTCCCTTGTGTCTGGCATTCTGAGGTAAATTTCTGAGGTAAAATTCGGAGGTAAATATGAGGTAAATAAAACAGAATTTAAGAACATAAGGAGAGCCCCACTGGATTAGGCCAACAGCCTATCTAGCCCAGCTTCCTGTATCTGACAGTGGCCCACCAGGTGCCTCAGGGAGCACACGAGACAACCAGATGCCTGCATCCTGTTGCCACTCCCCTGCATCTGGCATTCTGAGGTAGCTTAGAAGTAAGTAACTCCATACTTTAGTATGGAGGTTGCACAATCCCTTATGGCCTACAGCCCACGATGGCCTTTTCCTCCAGAAATCTGTCTAGTCCCCTTTTAAAGGCACCTAGGCCAGATGCCATCACCACCTCCTGTGGCAAGGAGTTCCACAGCTTAATTACCCATTGGGTAAAAAAAAAAAGTATTTCCTTTTATCTGTTCTACCTCTCCCAACACTCAATTTGAGTGGACGCCCCCTGGTTCTGGTGTTGTGAGAGAGGGAAAAGAACATCCCTCTCTACCAACCAGAGGTGAATTGACCGTCGGAGAGGAAGCAGGATGACAAGCGGACAAGGGAGGCAAAAGGCCCTCCAGGCTCTCCCCCTTCGAAGCCGCCAAGGACGCCGTGTCCTCATCTTGGGCTTTCTTGAGTCACGTCTCTTTGGACGCTCTCTGCACGGTTGTCTTCCCACCACAAGCTGAACGCATGTGGGGTTTATGCCAGCAGCGAAGTGACATTGAAAGCTCCCCTTTCCGGCAGCTTCTCAGCCAGGCGGTGACTCTGCAAGAGCTTAGCTCTGCTGCGTTCGGGCTGCTGGCTGGCCTTTCAGCACCTCAAGGCAGAGGCCCAAAGCCCGGCTCTGCTCAATCTCTTGCACAACCAGACCCGGGTGCCCCCTCTCAAATGCTGCTCCTGCACCCAGTGGTGTCATGCAGCCGGAACGCTGGGCGGGAGGAACGGGTGAGCGGCAGCCCACCTGTTGCATTCCGGTCCATTTCGCCGTCTTCCGTTCCGGTCCGTTTCGCCATCTTCGCGGGGGCGGGGAAGACGGCGAAACGGACCGGAAAGCAACAGGCGGGCTGCCGTTCACCCGTTCCTCCCACCCAGCGTTCCGGCTGCATGACGCCACTGCCTGCACCTATCCTGCTGGATGAGTCCATCGCCCCAGAAGCTTCAGAGCCGGGCCCGAGGCATTGCAGAGGCAGGGCCACTTGGGGCACCCGAGCAGCCCAAGCCCTGATTGCACAAGCAAACCTCTCCCCAACCTTCAAGACGAGCCCGCCTGACAGGACTGTCGTGCTGAGCCAACGCCGGGGAAGACCTCTGGAAAAGCATGGCAGCAGTTCTAAGCAGGGCTGGCCCCAGTATTTGGCGGGGGGCGGGGGAGAGCTCTGGACATAACACCTGTGGGACACCCCCCCCCTTAGCATGCACAACAGCTATAGTCCCTCTGGTCTGCCCAGAAACTGGCTTCTGAGGCAGGGGGGAGTTCTGCACTGGAAGGACAAGCCACCCATCATGCCACCGCCATTGCAGCTGTGTATTTTCAAGCGGCTCTCGGGAAGGAGGACAGACCAGAAGCTGCCATTCAGCTCCCCGCTGCCCTGTAAACAATGGGGCTGATTCCTAAGCAGTGCAGGGCCAAGCTGCAGCCTGTCACCGGGAGTCAGGTCAATTGCAGGTGCCAGCAATTTTCCATGTTTTTCTTCTCGCGGCACTCTGATGTCAAACTCTATGGACTTTGCCTTATGATGTCACTTCCGGGAGACTCTCCTGCGGCTCTGTTTCTAGGGCAACTGTCTGGAGTAACACATTGTCTGTCCCTCTTCCTTCACCAGCTCACACATCACAAGAAGCTCTGCAGGCAGAGGAAGGAGAACAGACAATTCATTGCGACAGACAGTTGCCCTAGAAGCAGAGCCGCCGAACCTAGAAGAGCCTCCCGGAAGTGACAAGAGGCAGAGACCATACAGAAGATCATAGAGGTCAGTGTGTCGTGAGAAAAAAATACACTGAAAATCACTGGCCTAGACAGACATCCTGCAACAGTGTGCCCAAACGGCAAGTCCCTGCAAGACACAACTCTGCACCCTGTGGTGGCAGCTCATAGGTGCTACACAGCCCTCCTGTCGCAAGGGATAGAAAGCAGGAACCCTTGGGGGCTCCATCTCGGGCCGAGCAGGATCACCCAACCCCATACGCATGTCTGGATGCCACTCAGCCCAAAGGGCTTTTTAACACCCACAACTCCCACATTGTCTGACTTTTCAGACACATTTCAAGAAGCACCAATGCTAAATGCAACCACAACAGAAGTCAGGACATGGGATTTTGCAGAACAACGGAACCGACTGCTTCCCCTACTAGTTTTTGGTTGGTTTTCGTTTGTCAAAAAATGCATTAAAAAAAGAGACACTGCCTTTTGGGTGTTAAAATACCCCCAAACACTGCATTTTGGTATTTTCCAGAAATTAAACTAGATTGCTTTCCGAATAGAAATAATACTGTGGCTACATCAACTGACACTATATCACCTACTATACCTAGTGCACTCTTAAAGCATTTGAAATTAATACCAATGAAAACTTGGAATCAAAACACAGACCCTGGGTTTCGGCCTTTCAAATCACAAGATCTAAGAAAAACAACAACAACACGGTTTTCCAGCATTGCATGCCACAATGAGAGATCCCTGAGAGATCACTGCGCCCTGGTTTAACCCACAATCTTTGCTAAACTAATCAAGCCTTGCTTGGATCGATGTCTACTGCAGCATCGACTGCAAAGCTAAGCGGTGATTCGCCCGCAGAGGAGAATCCTAGCCCGATTTCCTTGCACACGCGTCCATGCGTGCGTGCAGCAAGAGGGAACCCTCACCCACCTACCCCCTTTACCTGCAGTTCAAACCCATCGCTTTCCGATGGAGCAGAGTCTCGGTCCCTCCGTTCCCCACTTCGGCAGCAGGATTCCTTTCACCCAGGAAGTTGATCGGCTGTGCAAGATCTCCTTCCAGAGCAGCGCGTTTCTTTTTCCTGACGATCCGATTGGCGGCTTCGATGCTGAAATGCAATTGGAGGGCTGGGCGGAGTGGGGGGGTTTGGCCGTCTAAACCCGGGTCAGGAGTGCTGGGAGGAAGGCGGAGCGATGGCGTCTTGCAAGCGTTTGCTTGGCAGGAAATCCCGCAGCAGAATTGCACCCGCAGCCACGCACTTCATTTTTGCAAACTTTCTTTCTGCTCCTGAAGAGGCTTACGGGTCTGGGACTTTCCTCGGAAACCTCTCCGTGTCCAATCTCCGATTTGCAAGGGCACATAGCAGGTCGAACTACACAAACATAGAATTGGAAGGAACCTACAAGGTCATCTAGTCCAACCCCGCCTGTAGCAGGAAATCCTTCTAGAGCAGTGATGGCGAACCTTTTGAGTTTGCCCTGTCAAAAAATGCCTAACTGGACTCTGCTGGTGTGTCACTCCCCACCCCCATCAAAAGAGAAACAATTATTCGCGTATTTATTAAAAAAAATACAATCCAATTATGTGGGGGGCTATGCATTATATAATGAAGCATCAAATATTACAAAAAAGCCTCAGCTGTAGTTGGATGTTGTGAAATGCTGACGTCACCCAAAACACCATGGCGTGACACCTTTGAAACGCATGTCATAGGTTCACCATTGCTTCGCATACTAAAATTGGAACACAAACACCCTCACTGTCCTAAAGCATCTCCAGCAGGTGCCTGTTGAGCCTCTGCTTGAAGGTCTCCAGTGAGGGAGAATCCACCACCTCCCTTGGCAATCTGTTCCACTGTCAAACCGCCCTCATCGTCAAGAAATTCTTCCTGATGTCCAGCCGGAATCTCCTCTCTTGCAGATGTACAGTATAGCACCATCCTTTACTTGCTTAAGTGGAAACTCCCATTGTTCAATGGGGTTCACCATTCCCAAGAACGTGATACTTTCCTAGGAGTAAACCCCACTGAACAGAGTGGAATTGGCTTCCAAGTAAACACACGTTAGGAGCCATCCTGTTACTGCAGCAGAAGCTGGCAAGGATTCCTGCTCCCCAGAAGTGGATGCCATGATCTTCCTCCCTTTAGGAAAAGGGATTTTTGGTCTCCTCTGGCAACTTAATGGGCATGTGTCCTGATTCATAGAATGATGCCTTCCTTGAACACAAACCCAGCTGGATCAGGCCAAAGGCCCATCTAGTCCTGCTTCCTGCATCCTGTTGCTAGTCCCCTGTACCCACCGTTTTGAGGTAGCCTATTTCCAGAAGCAGGAGCTTGCTTTGACCCATCATGGCTTGTAATCGTTAATGGAATTTTCTCTAATCCCCTTTTCGAGGCATCTAGGCCAGATGCCATCACAACACCCCTGTGCCAGGGAGTTCCACAGATCAGTGACATGCTGGGTAAAGAAAAATATACTGTACTATATTTTTCCTGTTGTCTGGAGGTCAATGGCAAGAAATGCTTCTTGCTGCCTACTAATATCACTCATCCACTGACAGATGGGCAAGCAAGCCTGGACCAAAGCTTAGATGGCCTTAAAAGGGGATTAGGCCATTTCTGGAAGGAGAGGAAACTTAAAGAGAAGACACCTGCCAGTGATTACTGGTTGGTTCCTTGGTCAACAGTACGTTTAGAAAATTTGTTCGTGCTGTTAGTTTTAACTGTCCAAAGGAGCAGAGAGGTAAAAACAGGGAAAGAAAGTGGAACTAACCAAGCAGTAGAACTCATTTTGTTCAAAGTAAGAGCTTTCAGCAGATTGGAAAAAGAAAGGTTATCTAAAATGAGATGGGCCAAATTTTGGCTCTGGGACCAAGGAACCACTCCACCAATCACGTGAATGATGGACTTGAACAACAATATAGTAATAGGGTGTTAAAAAAAATGTATTAGTGGTAGGATAGAGGTAAGAAATTTTGTATTAGTCAGATGAGTAAAGAAAATCCGAAATGTGACGGTTTTTCGCACTCGGGGATGTAAAACAAAGAAGTAGTAAGAAAAATTTTCAAATAAAAAATCTATATTCCTAATATATATATATATATTCCTAATACTAGCCCTTCCTATTACAATGTGTGCAACCTTCGCTTTCATAGTACGAAGGGATGTGCAAGAGCATAGCTATAAGTGGGCAATGTGGCAGGCACTATGTGCTGTGTAAACAGCCCACCACTAGCCCTCCGAGCCATTCTGGGCAGTGACAGCAATGCAAGTAAACATCAGGGAATGGCTCTGTAAGGGGGAGGGTCCACTGACACAGCACATTGTGGTGCCTGCGATACTTACCACGCCTCCCACCAGTAGCTATGTTACCCTAACAGAAGAGCGTTGGGGGTATTGTGCCTTAATATCCTGGCATGTTTTCCCCAAAACAGGTATCGGACTTGGAGCCACCTTGCAGTAGGAATAAGACTAGCTATTCCGTCAAATTAATGCAACCCATTCCGAGGGTCTTAGAGCAGTGATTCCCAATCTGAGGGTCAGGATCCACCCATAGGTCATAGCCAGATTTTTGGTGGGTCACAAAACTGACAAGGAAAAGAGCCCTTTTAGTCCTGGGCTACTGTGCCTTGACTCTGATCAAGTCAGGTGAACACAAGGCCACCAGAACACTTCTATGAAGGTGTTCAACAAATGCTCCAAGAGGCAGTTCCCACCCCCCAACCACTATGGTAAAAAGGATAAACAGAGGCTTGGATGGCTGATAGAGATAAATGTTAAAGCTAAGTAGGTCCCAATAAAATGTTTTAAAAAGCAAGTCCTGGTGCTGACGTTTGGGAACCACTGTTAATGTTTTATGGCTAGGTCTAAGTCAGGCAAAGCAAGATCTTAAAATCCCAACACATCTGTTCTTGAAAGCAAAGAACTGGGTGGAGATGAGACTTTCCTGAAGCATCATAGATGCTATAGATTATAAACACACACAATCAGAACCACTTTTATTTAAGCTAAAGGTAGTGGGAAAAGTAGGAAGAGAATATGAAATGCCACAGTAAATGCCCTGGATTGGGTTAAGCAAAGGCAAGGCAGCCCTTACTGCTGTACTTGCAATGCTCACTCTTGTCACTGAACAGGCTACCTCCACAGGCAAATTGCAACTGCTTTCAGCCCTGCTTGGGGAAGCCAAAATGTTCTAGCACCTGCTTCCAGTAGTACCTCAGCAGGCAAAGTACAGAACCAACCAACCTAGAAACCAACCAGGGCTGTCTGCCCACCTGAGCCTGTTCTAGACAGCTGGCTTGATGACAGAATCCACACAGGACTCCCCCACACACAGATACCTGTAGGGATCACACTCTACAAGCACCTTCCTGAGTAAATCCATGGACCAAAAATGGCAGCAGTCAGATTGCATCTCAGCATGCTGACATGTTGTGATCTCTCAGCAGTGTTCAGACTCACAAAACTGCCATTTTTACAGCTGCAACTTGAAATAACCATCACCTTTCTGTACACACTGAAGTGGAGAATGAAGGACGTATGTGATGAGCTGCAGGGCATGTCCTTCCCTTTTCTACCGGGATATAATTACAGCTGCTGTCAAACGGAAGCTGGTCTCTCCCACAAAGGAGACGGTACTAAGTCTTGAGACATACTCAAGTCTCAATAGGATGTAGGATTCCTGGGCACAACAGAAGGCAATCTCCAGAAAGGAACACTGAAGGCGGGGATGTCTTGAGGAGGAAGAAATCCCAGGGGAAGATGTGGACGTACAGAAGCAGGTGACAAAGGAGCAGAAGCAGCAAGAGGCAACCTCTGCCGTGAGTGAGATACAGGCTCTTGGTAGAGGATGATTCACATCTGCTTGGAGATCTGTGTTCCTTCCCCCTACCAGAACCATGGACAAGAGAGGACCAAATAGCAATGTTCCTATCAGAAACATCTAGTAGTATGACGACTTCTGCTCAAAATGAAATAGCAAAATTTTGTTTTTGGAGTTGCAGGTAAAAAACCAAGATGCTTGCAACAAGACAGGGCCTTTCAGAATCAAGCATCCGTTTGGCAAAGCATTCACCCACATCTAAGGCATCATTTTATATAGGCTTCCGTCAGGCCATATATGTGCAGCTATAAAATCACACAATTCCAACTCTCACTGTGGCAAGCTAAGAAATGGAATATTCTTTATTGACATGTGTTCATTTCTGAGAGCTCCAGCTTCAAAACACATCATTTAAAAAAACCCAGGTCTTTCCCCCCACTTTCAGAAGGCAAGGGCAATCTACCTGTAAAGAGCTAACTACGCAAGCCACTCTCCTCCCATTTAAATATTGCACCCTCTTTTCTGTAAAGTGGAGTAAACTTTTAGCAATAAAAACAGAGTCTAAAAGATTTGGGTAGAAGGGTAGTTAGGAAAGAGAACTAGTTTAGAAATGGTATTCACGTAACAGGTATTTACACAGAAATATCTACAGTTGTGCCCGAGAAGTGCATCCCTGGTCAAATCATGCGCTCAGCACTGAATAGGGCTCCGGCTTCCTGCTGAGGTGCATCTCCCACAAGTTGCAGTTCTTGCTCTCAAATTCTTAAGACTCTTCTTGATCTTCAATCTTTGGAGCCAAATAGTATTTCAAGTGTCCCATGTCTGCTATCTTGTATTCCACAACTGGAGAAGGAAAAAAATCAAAGTGTGTTATGCAAAATCAGAATCTGTAATGCAAATCCAGAGAGGACGGTGCTCTCTCTTAGTAGTAGAGCACATGCAGATGGTTCAATTGCTGGCAGCTGCTGGTAGGGCCAGAAAAAAACAGATTCTTGTCTTCTACTCTACCTGACTGTAGAGCAGCCATTTTCAACGTTTTTCTTCCCATGACACAATGTTCTCTATTGTTTTAGCCTCTTGTGATGTTATTTCTGTCGCTATTTTAGGACAACTGTTTGTTGTAATTGTCTATCCCTTCTTCCACCAGCTCTGCCAGCAGAGGGACAGACAATTTGTTACCAGACAGTTGCCCTAGAAACAAAGGCCCAGAACGCAGAGAAGTTTTTTTCAGCAATTTTCAACTGCTCTGCTTCAAACTTCTGTAGCACACTAGCACACTTTCAGGGCACACCAGTTGAAAGTTATCTGATGTAGAAAATGGGCTAGATGGACTGATAAGCCTGGCTCAGCAGAAGGGACCTTCCTAGCTTGCTTCTGGAATCGCTGCGCTGCACATAATATTGTGTATTTGTTCACATCACAGGCAGGGGTCATACTTGGTGGCAAAACATGCCAAGGTTTAATTTCCAAGCTTGCATGGGGAATAAGTAAAGGAGTCCCCTTTGCAAAGCACCAAGTCATTACTGATTCATGAGAGCAACACTGTGACATTTACTCAGCAGACGTAGTTATACATGGTGGTTTGCCTTTGCCTTCCCCAGTCACCATTACTTTACCCCCCAAATCAAGCTGGGTACTCATTCTACAGATGTCGGAAGGCTGAGTCAACCTTGAACTGGCTACCTGAGAACCCAACTTCCCCTGGGATTGAACTCGGGTCACACAGCCTACCACTCTGCACCACACAAGGCTCTATCATGGGGAATAACTTGTGCCTTAAATCCTGAAAGATATTCTTTGTTCAGTCAACAAATAAGCAACAGGGAGACAAATGCTGCACTTACCCAATGGAACATCTGCAGACATACTGAGCGTGACTGTGGCAGACAGTGGTGTGGCTTTGGTGAAGAAGTTCAAGTACCTCAAAGCAAATGTCAACTGGACTGGCTCGTTCATCTCAATTATAACCTACAACAAATTAAAACAGTGTTAAGTGCGACCATCCAGGCAAAGGCATTAGACAACGTTTCTAGTCTTTGTGAGTTTATGCTTCACCATAAGACCAGTGAGCCAATATTTCCTACAAGGAGAAGTCTTCTCAACGAGTCTTCTCCCTAAAGACTCTCAACATCATGACTTACAGCTTCCTCTTCTTTATCCACGTCACTGGTCTGCGACAGTTTGATGTTTCCACTTCCTAGCTCCCCATTAGCGGAAAATTTAACACCATCTTTTGCACAAGAAATTACAACAGCATCTCCGATGTGGCTGAGATCTCGGCAGATACGTGCAAATTCACCCGAGGGCATTTTCACCACACAGCTGTATTCTTGTTCCTGTAATGAGAAACAGAGCCTTAGAAGTTCTTGTGTGAGCAGCTTACAGACAAGCATACACTTTTCTGGACAAACATAAATTACTTTCAAAATAACTTTGAAAGTTACAGATCTGTTTCTTCCAGATACCTAACGAGTGGGCAAAAAGGTGCTTTCCAAGTACAGGGTCCAAGATACAAAAAAAACCCAACCATCTTATCTGTGCACCCATTGCCATAACACTTCTGACAGCCTCAATTCCTGAACCTGAATAAACTCATTTTTTTATGCAAGTCATCAGCCACAAATCGTTGAACGTTACAGCACAATTTATTCCATCACAGTAACCACATTTATTCCATCACAGTAACTTTTGAACTGAGATACTTACTGGGATTCCAAGCTGTTCTACATCCAAGTCCATCAGTTTCATTTCATAGTCTGAGACCTTCTCCTGATCTAAAGGAAAAGCATATAAGAACATTGGTCAGTTAGAACAGTAATTGAAAATGCACTGTGAATCAGGATCACAGCAGCTCCCTCCAAGACAAAGGGGAATGCGCTTGCAATAGCAGAGGCCTGTTTCATTACAATATTTCAGTTAAAACTTACTTGGGCTCTCAAACACCAGGACCAGTGTATCTGCGTTGTCCTCTGCCCTCAGGGTGATTATGTCTTCATTGCCTGCACACTTCAGTATTTTGGACATACTAGAAGAGAAAAAGAAGTATTCAGTCCATTCCACCACGGCATAAATAGTCTATTAAGTATATACAGTAGTTTAATTATGTACAGCTATTAGATCAGACTATAAAGGCATTACAACGAAGGGCAGAAGAAAAAGGAGCTTAACCCACATGCTGACACATCACACTAGGTAAGTTGTATCTAGTTCCTACATGGGCGATTGCTACTCATTAAGTCAAGGGACTAAAGAAGCGGCTCTCAAACTTTTCAGTCCCCATGAGCCCTTTGCACTCCTAAGCAGAGTTTCAGGGAGCCCCACACGTGCGTGCAGAATGGTACGGTGCAACTTTAAGCAGATAGTGACCATGGTGTGAGCTCCTGAAGGGGTCCTCACTGGACCAGACAATATTGTAAATAGAAAGTTGTCACCATTCTAGCTTGTGTATTTGGGGATGGGTTGAGGAAAACTTTGTTGAAATGTACATGGTATCCATAGGGTTCAAGATCTTGCCCCAAATGGGACAAAGAACCACAAAGACTTATCTCCCTGGATAGCATTAGAGTGGCTGAACGAATGCTGCGCAGTGGGGAAAATCTCCAAAATCAAAAATAAAGCAGTAGCTGTGGCTCAACACTGTCAAACATATCAAGGCTGCAATCCTATACACTTTCCTGGGAGTAAGCCCCATTGGCCACAATGGGACTTACTTCTGAGTACACATGCATAGGATTGTGCTCTGAGTTGCATTATGTGGAGTTGGACTATTGGTCCATCTAGCTAATGCAGCAGCCTTGTGGTTTCAGGCAGGAATCTGTATCTAATCAGAATCTTGTTCACTATGAGAAGATGCTTCCCAGGACTGAACTTGGGATTTCCTGCATGCAAAGCAAATGCCCTTCAATTAAGCTACAGCCTCTCCCCAAACTAAAGATCTGAATCAATTGAAAGCAAGCAATAAAACTATTGAATCAAATTATTGGAATAGAAAAGCTGTGAAACTAGGAATCCCAAAAAGCACAGAGAAGTGACACAAGAAATAGTTATCATAATGCATAACAGAAGTACAGAAAACAAAACGCTTCCAGCCAATAGGCAGTTTTTTTTTTCTTAAATGTGGTATTGAACATCTGGCAGTTAAATGTCAAAGGCCACCTTCCTCAGGGCATGAAGAAAGTGCTGTTAGCAGCACAAAGCAGAAGTTTAGTACGATATATTGTAATTTGTTGTTTCCATTTGTTGTTTCCAGAACAGAGACCTGTGTGGAACGTTTAAAGTTAACTTGAAACGTTTGCAACCCTATTACCACAGATAACTAAAATTGTGTTTGGTAACCCTTATACAAAGCTGCACTATCCCAAGTCAGGTGACTGGTCGATCTTGTTCACCATGGCCTGAGAGCAGGCTTTCCAGGGTCTTGGTACTACCAGTTTAAATCTGGGACTTTCTGTCTGCAAAAAGGGTTAAGTAAAGCAGCAGATGGGGCGGGAGCCAGCCCAGAACACACCTACAGCAGCAAGGGAAAGATAACCGATAGCTGGTTGCTGCTAAAGCCGTACTATGCACACAAGAAGGCAATTTGCAGTTGCCTGCAGAAGATCCCAGGTCGAGCCAAAGCAGTATCTACAGGGAGAACAGACGAAGGGGAAAACAATACCCGAGGCCCTAGAAAAAAAGCCACTGCCGGGTGAAGCCTAGGCCACGCCCACGAGAAGCACGACCTACCAATCGGGTGACAGCCGTCAGCGCGCCAACCAATCCGCGGGCTTGAAAGGCTAAGAGCGCGCGCGCCAAACTGTTTTCCCGCCACAGGGGCGCGCTCATTGCACGTCACGGCCACGACGCGGGAAGATAGGATCCGCCCACCGAAGAGAGGATTCCCGCCTTTCTGCGCTCCCTCGCGGCCCTCTCAGCGGCGCTACCCCTTCAGTACCTGGTCAGGTTGACGCCCATGGCGATGTTGCGGTCGCAGCGGTAGGTGTCGAAGCCGTCGGAGCGCAGCGTGAGCTGCACCAGCGAGACGTGCGAGGAGTCCATGCTCTGCAGGCTGATGCCGCC
Organism: Lerista edwardsae; assembly: GCA_029204185.1. NCBI lineage: Eukaryota > Metazoa > Chordata > Lepidosauria > Squamata > Scincidae > Lerista > Lerista edwardsae. The sequence continues at coordinate 1,045,910 of JAJKFI010000164.1, read as the reverse complement.
CGAGCCCAGGTCCCAGCACGCCTCGGTGATGAGGTCCTTGAGGGCCTCCAGCACCTTCTTCAGCACCGAGCCCTGGATGAGCCGCGCCTCGAACATCCTGTCAGAAAGCGGGGGAGGGGGGTGAATCCCACTATGCTGAGCCCTTCGCACTAACTGCCCTCGCCGGCGTCCTGAGAAAAGTGGCGGCAGGCGCGCGCGCACCGGCCGTTTTTATACTGCCAGGTCACGCCCCCTCCACGCGCCCCGCCGGCGGCCAATCCCCGACCACCGCTCAAAGAGGGAAGGCGAAGCTCCGCCCACTCCCCAGCACCGTCCACACAGAAGCGCCGAGAGTTCTCCCGCGAAAATTTTTCCAATGTCACGATTTTCCCGCCCATCTCGCCACGCGTCACGGCCTCCTGAGCCAATCGCAGGTCGCAGCTGGTTGCAATGGGTAAGCCTCGATCCGCAAAGGACCAATCATGGTTAAGAAGGGAACTCTTCTCCCCCGTACCTTGGCAAAGAGAATGACCGGCCATTGTGCCTATGGGGAGATAAGAGAGGATTTTGTAAACTCATGCCCGGGCATGTCTTGATGGGGCTGGCACAATCCGGGTCTGAAGGCGTTTATGGAGCAATCCACGGCATTGGTTTTACCCAGAAGAGGTTCCTGAGGCTCTCAACTGGGGCATATTTCCAATCAATCAAATGTATTTTTACAGTACACCGCTTTTCAACAAAAAGTTCGCAAACGCAAATGATAGTAATTGGCCCAAAAGGGCTCACAATCTTAAAAAATGCAGACCACTACCAGCAATAGCCACCGTGCTGGGGTGAATAGGAACGGTCACTCTCCCCTTAAATCTAAGAGGAGCACCACTTGGAAAAGTGCCTCTTGCCCGGTTAGAACTGCACACCTTGCAATAAGATGTGCAGATCCCAGTAAGTAGTATGGACGTGGTGGAAAGGCTCCCTGCAGAGATCCTGGGGGTATTTCTGTGACACTGCCAAGTGTTCACCCCCCTAGGAATCCGGAGTCGCTCCCTTTAACCCTCTGAGTGCCGGCCAACCAAGAAGAAAAGCTCTTTGCAGAGGAATTGGGAGGGGGGAGGGAGAGTGAAGTGGGTGGAGTCAGCACTAATTTTAACTAGTGGAACTGAGTTCCCCGCGTTCCCCCTGCATGACATCACTGGTTGAAACCATATGACTTTGTAATGTTTGCAAATCCCTGTAAAGAAGCTGCTTTTTCCTGGATTATGTGACGTGATGTGGGATATATTCAGAGTGTGGTTGAGGGAGCAGGCTCCAAGACTCCTCCTATGGCAGGAACTGTGATGTCATCAAGAAGAACTCTCAAGTGTTGCATTTAAAACTGTTTTCCTAGAATCTGAGTAGTCTCATTAGGCTCAGTGGAGACAAATTAGGAAATTGACCTATATGCATTTTCTTTCCCAAAGACTTCCTGAGAGACAGTGCATAATTCCTGTTATGGCTACAATCCGATGGAAATCCATCTTGGAGTAAGTACTACTGAGTACAATGGAAAGTACTTTTAAGTAATATGCATAGGCTATGGTGCAATCAAATGGTGCAATCTTATGCTGAGCAGTGACATCACTGCTATGTAGGTGCAACATCCATCATGTCCTAAACCTGCCCAATAGAAAGGGAAAGAAGCCCAGGCACTTTCAGCCTGGTGTGGGTGGTGTCCATGAGGTGATGATCTGATGTCAGGCTAGTGTTGGCTTGAAATCAGCTTGACATGCAAGTCGCTAATCAACACAGGCTCCCGGCCAGAATAGTGCTGTCAATGTGAACCATGCAGGTGGCCATGGCGGGCTCAGGCAAAGTGAATAGCTAGAGGGGGATTGCAAGATTACGTTTTGCAAGCAGCTGCAAATGACCTTTTTGGGGGCCATTCCCAATGGCTAGAGCAAAACAGAGGCTACGTTGGCTACAAATGGCCCTGAAGAGGAGGGGAAGCGGCTGCTTGCAAAACTTAGTGCTGTGATCCCCCTCTAGCTACACCTCTGGGTTTCAGTACCTGTGGGGGGGCACCAGTGGTGGGATTCAGGGGGTTCGCCCAGGTTCTATAGAACCGGTTGTTAAATGGCCGGGCCCTGCCCACTCACTCACTTCGGCTGGCTTTGGGTTTTTTTGGGCTGCGGCTATGATGTCATAGAACTGGTTGTTAATTTATTTGAATCCCACCCATTAGCTAGAAACTCCCCTTTTTGTCAGGGGCAAGACAGGAACAACCCACAAGGGGATCAATCTTCAGGCAAGCCAGGATTCTTGTATTCCACTTCAAGCAACTCAGACTGAGAACAAGAGTTGAGCCCAGCCAAGGGGTTGCCATACCCAATAGCACACTCACATAAGAACCTAAGTCCTGCTGGATTAGTCCAGCTTCCTGTATCACATAGTGGCCCATCCCATGCCTCCGGGAGCACACAAGACAACAGGATCCCTGTATCCAGTGATGTCATGCAGGGGGTACGCGGGGGTATGCGAGTACCGGTTTCTAGGATGACAGCTGGCCCCGCCCATTCGCCCGCCCACTCATCGACTCCGCCCCCTGCAACGTTTGAATTTCCTGCACGTTTGAGTTGCCTGCATGTTCTCAGAGCCAGGAAGGCAGCAAGCGGAGCCTTTCCTTTCCTTGCCACTGAAAAATGAGTTGCTCTGGGGTTTTAACATGATGCCAGGCCTCCTTAACATGTTCTGGGGGTGGAATACTGCTGTGGAATACTGTTGCAATTGTTGGGTCAGTTTAAAATCATCTGAGGCCTCAAAAAGGGCTTTTTTCATGTCACTTCCTGCCACGACCTCACTTCCGGCTTATGACGTCACTTCCCGTTGGCGGGTCCCGACACGTGCCAATCAAAAGTGAGTACCTGTTGTTAAATCATTTAGATGACACCACTGCCTGTATCCTGTTGCCACTCCATTACACATGGCATACAGAGACAGCCTACTGTACTTTTAGAATTGGGAGTCCACCATGGCTTATAACCTGTGATGGATGTTTCCTCCATCAATCTATCCAATCCCCTTTTAAAAGCATGTAGGCCAGGCGCCATCACCCAATCCTGTAACATGGAGTTCCACCTTTTGCAAGACTGGTGGATCTTGAATTCACATTGGCAAATCCACAGAGCTGCTCACTAAACAGCCATGGCAGGGGATAGGCCAAAAGCACCTCGTGGAATGTTTAGCGTCCCGCAGCATCACAAAAACAGGCACACCTGTCTAGGAGACTAGAGCACACGGACCAGTCTAAGAGGAGCCAAATATTAGGCTTGCCAAAGGGCCCCATTGCAGCAGCTTGCCCATTTAGTTGCACCTATACCCACCCCATGATCATTGTGGCACCTGCTGCACTGTAGTATGTCCTGGAGGTGTGTGTGATGATACATTCCTGTCCTTTAACATTTACCACCATATTATTGGATATCTCAGAGAGCACCTGCGTTTCCACTGCAGCTGAAACAGGCTGGCACGCCTTGGGACTTCAAAGCCAAAGACACCCATCATCTACATCAGGGGTGACTAGTGGTGTCATTCAAATGATTTAGGAACAGGAACTCACTTTTGATTGGCACTTGTCGGGAACCCAGAACCAGCCACGGAGCCCGTTAGGATCCGGAACGCCCGTTCTGGTCCGTTCCCCCTGAATGACATCACTGCCTTCGCCCCCCTAGGAATCCGGAGTCGCTCCCTTTAACCCTCTGAGTGCTGGCCAACCAAGAAGAAAAGCTCTTTACAGAGGAATTGGGAGGGGGGAGGAGGGAGAGTGAAGTGGGTGGAGTCAGCCCTAATTTTAGCTAGTGGAACTGAGTTCCCCCGCGTTCCCCCTGCATGACATCACTGGGGGTGACCAACCTACAGCACACGTGGCACTAGTGGCCCACAGACACTTTCTAAGTGGCAAACGTAATCACCATATATTTTTGAAATACATGAAAATAATAATAAAGAAAGCACCGCAGCAATTTAAAGTTTCCTTTGCTGCTCCTTATACAGCACGCCCCCGAGTTTCTAATGCTGCAGTGGCTGCACTCAGGGTGGCCATGCCTACTCCGCTTGGTTTGCTCTGGTTGGAGAACAGGGAGAAAGGCAGGCAAATAATGATTGGCAGGAGCGAAAGCCAATTGGACAGATGCTAGTGAGCTGCATTCTGCTTACTAGCAGTCACTCACTTACCTGAGAAGGCAAGATTGGTGGAGCACTGAAGAGATAAGGGGCTGGCAGTAGAAGAAGGAGGGGGCTGAGCAGGGCAGCACAAAGATGGCCAATTAGCAGTCAGCCAAGTAAGTATCATTGGAAAGCCCCAACTAGGCAACAGCACTCCTGTATTTCTTGCTGTTGTACCTTCCGGCACTCTGAGATATACTGCCCTTGAACGTGGAGGCTCTGTTTAGCTATTGTGGTACTCGTGAAAAGCAACGTTAAGGTGGAGTGGCACGTTTAAGATTCTCTGCATAAAAAGTGGCACATGATGTGCTGCAGGTTGGCCACTCCTGATCTACCTATTCACTGATCTACCTATTCACTATTCCTGATTCACTATTGGAGCTGCTCTGTCCCATTCCAGCGCCTGCCTCGCTGCTGCCTGGCACCCACTCAGGACCCTGGGAGACCCCAGGCAGCATATTCTGCCTGAATGATTCTGGCATCATCTGGAAGCCTCACTGCTTTCCTGGCACTAGACTTGAGCATGATTTCACTGTATCTTTGGTAGGCCCCCTTGAGGGCTTCTTGGGGCAATAAGGCAAATAGAAGTTGTTTCAAATGAATCCATAATAACTCGATGGTGCTGCCTTTTTGCACCTAAAAGCAGCCATCAATGGCTGGTGAGTGTGCTTGGTCACAAGTCACAAGTCCTGCAGATCTGACTGACCATTTTGGGGTCCGTTGCAAGCCGAGTCGGTTGTTTGCTTCCAAATGGAAACTTCCTGTCCGCTGAAATTGTCTGCTTTTCATAAAATGGTATCCCAGGATAAAGTACCTTTTGGTTATTGTGGAGCCTCATTCAGCAGTTACTATTGTTAGACAGGATGCGAAGAGCAGCCACTTTTTAGCATGGGATGAAAGGCAGGCAGCCAAAACCAAAATCATGCTCTGCGTCTAACAATGATATTGAAATAGGCTGATGCAACATCTTTTGCACCCCACTCAGAAATGGCTCTGTGCCACATGGCACAGATGATTTTCTATCAGGTTACAGAGAGGCAAATGTTTGCATGTCAACTGCATAAATAATTAGATAATTGTCACAAAGGTGTTTTTTGCCATAGGCCTTACATGCTTCTGTGGACATAGCTGACATACCTGTCAAACCCTGCTAGACTTATCTACTCAGCAGTAAGTCCCATTGAGTTCAAGGGAACTTACTCCTCAAGAAGGGTGTAGGATTGCAGCCCAATAGCCTAAGCCTGGGGACTCAAGTTGCAAAAAATGCTGGGTTTTTGAGACTCAGGTTGGACTCAAGTCACAGACATCACTGACTCGGCTGCAACTCAAGACTCATGGCACTGACTCGGGAAAGAGTAATGACTTGAATGGTAGGACCACCACTGGGAGAAGAGTAGGTAGTTCAGGGGCTGGGGGGCTTAAGGGAAGGAGGAAGGATTAGGGTGGTTTTTTTCTCTCAAAATGACTCGAGACTGGACTCATGAAATGTAACTCCGGCACAACCCTGTTGATTAATTTGCAAAGGCAGAAAAAACCTGCTGGGATGAGATGGCTGGTCACTCCCCTTGCCCATTTCAGTTTCAGATGCTGTTCTATTGTTTAGACTCTTGCATGCTTACTCAGAAGTAAACCCCTTGAGTTCAGCAGGACTTATTCCCATATAAGTATGTCCAGAATGGCACTTTTTCCTATGGTCTCCTGTGCGTGTAGTTTAAATTGTGAACTCCTGGAGGTAGGGTTCTTCTTTCTTTTAAGAGTCTGAAGCGCCATGTTCCTTGACAGCTCTGTCTAAATCAGTGTTATTCAAAGTGTGGGTCATGACCAGATGTCAGGGGGCTGCGGAAAGTTTGAAGAAGCCATCTGGGAAACAGCAGACCTTACTCTTGCTAGATTCCTTTATTGAGTGTTAACAGTTCAAATTTTCAAGTGTTTTTTTTTTAATTTTGTTTTTAGTTCAGTGCTTTTACACAATATTTTGTCATCTTGCTGTCTATCAAAGATGTTTCATGGCTGTGCATTTGCTTCAGTCCAAGAGTGCCGGTTGGCATTCTAGGAGTGTCATTGATTACATCCATGGAGGTATTAGTAACAGGAGGCGGCATGCCTTAAGAACTAATGGGGGCGAAGTGAAGCCAGGGGGCGGGCTTAGCAGCCATGCTGGTATACTCAAAACAACCCTCATTCCAAGCATTTGATTGCTTTGCTCGTACTGTTTAGGACTGAATAGTTTATTCCTTAAATAAAAACTTACGAAAATAAAAACATGTGATTGTGTAGAAACATTATTGGTAACCTTATTATGATTTAATATGCAATTACAAGGTTAATTCCTCATAATTATATTACTGAACATACCTGACGAAATGCTGTCTATTAAAACTCAGATTGCACTATTTTGACAGACTTTATTTAAATCTACACAAGCAAAAATAAAGTGTGAACGGGAAAGAAAGAAACAAAAGGGGAGGGTGGGCAAAAATTAGATAAATATATAGGAAAATTACATTAAAATCTCTTCATAACACAAGTAGTTGTCAATATGAGAGTAATTCTTTACTTCTAGACTATTAAGAGTATTTTTTAAACTTCTACGCTCCCCCCCCCAAAAAAAACCCAAATTCTGTTAATGTTCAGAATTTCAAAAATATTACAGTAGAAAATGGAAGGTGGGAAAAAACGTGTAAACGGGAAGGGGGAAAAAAGGAGGGGGGAAATATATATTTTTTCCTTCTAGACCATTAACAGTGGGTGTCAGAAAATGGTGAATAAGATTGCTAGGAACAACAAGAAATTACACAGCTTCAAAAATAATGCACTCACTGTTTCAGTGAACTGTAGTTTTATTGAACCGATGTAATGTGAATACATGAATCTTTCCGTGGAAATTAAATCCCATTTTTTGTACAGCGATTCGCACACCCGTATGCCGAACACGCAGGCATGATTAAAAAGGTTGATATTAATTTTTACACATGTGCAGGGAGATTTTTATTCATGAATTCGCGGCAATCCTCCTTCGCGGCAATGATCTGAGTCAATCATATTGGTATACCCATGTGCTTCAAGAAAATGACGTCATGCCACCTCCTGTTACTAATACCTTCATGATTACATCACACTGACTGCAGTTTCTGCTTGATGATGGCACTTCCGGCTATGACATCACTTCCGGCGGGTCCCATCACGAGTGCCCTTCTAAAAAGTTTGAAAACCACTGGTCTAAAGGATAACTAGCACGTCCTGAGGACTTGCTAAGCTTGGACACGGATCGAGAAGTATCCTGGCTTGCTGAGCTGTTGTGTTGACGCGGTCCGCTGACAGCATTGTGCAACAGGGCAGGGTTGGCCCGTGCCACACCGCGGAAACCGCGGGGGAGGTTGCGCTGCTACACGAACCCAGAGGGCGGAACATCCCCATTGAGGGTCGCGCTGCTCCTGCTGCTGCTGCTGCTGCTGCTGCAGGAGGGCGCAGGTGACGCACACCCGCTCCCAGGGGGCCGCTGCCCAGCCTCTGGCAGGGAGAGGATCACTCACATCCGGGCATCCGTCGAGGAAAGCCAGGAGGCGGAGCCCGAGCAGTACTTCCGACATCGCAGATAAGGACTGCGGGGAGAGTGGAGGGCCACGCCCACTGCGCGGCTCCCCGCCTCCGATTGGCCCGGCGGCCTAGGCCCCGCCTCAATCCCCGGGCCTGGCAGTCTCGGTGGGCGGCTCGTGCGCTCGCTGCTGGGCTGCTGCGCCGCGCAGTGTCGAGCGGAGCGGAAGGCGCGGTCGGAGCCGGAGCAGCGCCTGTAACGGCCCCTAAGACTCCCCCCTCCCCCCAAAAATGAGCGAGCTCAGGCAGCGGCTGGGCCGGGATGCGGACGGGCAACTGGACTCCGAGGAGAAGGTGACGGGGCTGATAGAGCTGCGGAGGGACCGGCGATTGCAAAGGAGCGGGGGCGAGGTTGCACGGGATGGCGGGGGCCGGCGTGCGTGCTTTGCACGGGGCGTGCACGCGCGTCGGGGTGCAGGGGCGCCAGCGCGTGTTCCAGGGGGCTTGAGGCCGGGCGGGGTGGCCGCGAGCATCCCGGGCGGAGGGGAGAGGGCTTCGCAGGTCGGAAAAGCCTGATTCGCTTCTAGATCCAGGTTTTCCCTCCTCAACCACCCCGCTTTCCTCCCTCCCCACCCGAGGAAGGAATGCCGTCGGTAGCGGATGCTGCTCGGCCCTCCCGGCTTTCCCAGCAGCGGCCAAAATAACGGCGAGCCCGGGAGGGCCGGTGCGTGCGCAGGAGCGTTTGGGGGGTTCGTGCAATTGGCCAGACGTCCATTCCTCTGGAAAGCGCTCGACGAACTTCGGATTCCAAACGAGCCCGGCCTCTGGTGCAAGGAAAGTGGCTTCAAGTCATATGTTTGGGTTCGTGATGTCCTTTAGAACCGTACTGCTCTCCGTTCCGGGCAGAGTCAAAGTTGTGTGTGTGTTTTTAAAAGGCCTGCGATCACACGATTTGCTCCTTGAAGCGCGGCCGTGCGTTGGGAAATCGAATTGTCAAGCAGTTAGGTGTTTTTTGCCCTAACTGCTAATTGCCCATTGATAGGTGTTCGCTCAACAAGGCTGCGTTTGCAGTGTCCATTTTGCTCTAGTCTGCAATTGAAAATAAACGGGGGGGGGGGGAACTACCCTTACTGGGTGCGAGGTGTGAAAGAACAGGCCATGACCCCAATGTGCGCCTTCTTGAGAGTCAGTTGTGTTGAGTACAGCAGAAAAGACATCAGCTATGGTGATGTGTCTTGATCAACTCAGTGATTTGGATCTATTGATCTAGTCTGTGCCTGGCTGTGGAGGCTCACCTTTCCCGGCTGCAGCCAGGTGTTCCACTTCCTGCACGCTGTCAGCAACCTGGGTGGTCCGGCCACATGTGCACAGCTCCACAAGCACAACAGAGCCATGCGAGATCCCAGGTGAGTGGAGAGGACTCTCGTGTGCCAGGCGAACAGGAAAGGCAGTTGCAGCCAGCTTCCTGTCAACAAAGCTGTGATGGAGAGACCCACGCCAGCCTATCCATGAATGCTCCTCTCAATCCCCTGATTAGAAGCAGAAGAGGGGAGAGGCATGGAAGAATGTGGAAGGGGGTGGTGGTCTCCAATGTTCGGGTGCATGAGGCAGTGGGCCAGCCCTGCAGAGGCTCTTGATTGAAAGGGGGCCTGGCTGATGTCATAATAAGAACCTCAGAAGAGCCCTGCTGGATCAGGTCAAAAGTCCCTCTAATCCAGCTTCCTGTATCTCACAGCGGCCCACCAGTTGCCTCAGGGAGCACACGGGACAACAAGATGCCTGCATCCTGTTGCCACTCACTTGTATCTGGCATTCTGAGATAGCCTACTTCTAGAATCTGGAGGTTGCGCATGCCCATCATGGCTCGTAACCTGGAATGGAATTTTCTTCCAGAAATCTGTCCAGTCCCCTTTTAAATGCATCCAGGCCAGGAACCATCATCACATCCTGTGGCAAGGAGTTCCATAGGTTGATTACCCACTGGGTAAAAAAGTATTTTGTCTGTTCTATCCCAACACTCAATTTTAGTGTTTGTCCCCTGATCCTAGTGCTGTGAGAAAGGGAAAAGAATATCCCTCTGTCCACTTTTTCCTAGACTGAAGAGCCCCCAAACGCCTTAGCCTTTCCTCATAAGGGAGGTGCCCCAGCCTTGTAATCATTTTGGTCGCTCTCTTCTGCATCTATCTTCTCTTCTTCATCTTTTTTGAGATGTAGTGACCAGAACTGTCCTGCCTGCTTGGGAGTAGTTCCCATGTTGGGGGGGGGGGGAAGATGAATAAAGGACCTCAAAGAGAAATATGGTAGAGAAATGTGGCTAGTTGTATAGGATTGAGTGGTTGGAGACAGAATTGCCCATGGAGAAATCTCATGTTTGCCCTTTGCTGCGGCCGTAAACCTGTGCGGGGACCTTAGTCACACCACTGTTCTCCCAGCCTCGGTTGCCCCATTTAATTCTAGCCATGCTGTAAGTCCCCTGGGACAGGTAGTATATGCAGCTTTTGCTGTTGTTGTGCATTTGGAAAGAGGGAGCATAACTAAGATTGTTATGCTGTGTCATTGCTAGTTTTGGAATTGTTTTCTGCATTTGTTGTTTTCTGTGTAATTATTCCTATGATTTTTTTATTCTTGTTTTGACTGGCTTAAAATCTAGTTCACTTAAATAGATTCTACACAATACCATCAATTCCGTCTGTCGGTTGGATTTCACTCTTTAAAACTCCCAACTGAGTTGGCAATTACGAGGCACTCCAGGGGTCCAGATCCTTGTGAAAAAAGTGTCCTCCCCCCCCCCCAAAATACTCTTAATGTACAGCCCCTTCTGTTCTGGAGGTCTGAGGCAGGCAGTGTTCCCATTCATCTATTCCCATTCATCTACACAGAAACTCTATCACCTATTCTTCTGTAACACAGGGAGAAAAGAGAAGAGCTTAGTAGAGACCTGCTCCAAGCCCTGGGCTCACTGAAGCCAAATCTGAAACTAGTGGTTGTGTTGTTGGACCTGGAAGATCCTGGTTCAAATTTCTGCTCAGCCATGAAGCTTCTTGGGCTGATCACTATCTCTCAGCTGAACCTAGCTCTCAGGGTGGTTGTGAAGACAAAAAGGAGGGAAGGAACCATGTACACCATCTTGGAGGAAGGGGGATATTAAAATCATAAATAAATGCCCCATGAACTATCATTTTCACCATTAGTACCTGTATTGCCTACCTAGCTCACTTTTAAAGCAATTATAATGTATACCAATGCACCCTTGGAATAAAAACACATAACACTGCTTTCTGCACTTTTAACTTTGGAAAACACCAAAATGCATGAAAAATAAAACCGTTTTCACCCACCTTACTAATAATCTGTAAAGTGGGAAAGGTTGAGGGAACTTGGTATGTTTAGCTTGGAGAACAGAAGACTGAGAGGGGATGTGATAGCACTCTTCAAATATCTGAAGGGCTGCCAAAAGGAAGAAGGGACAAATCTGTTCTCATCTGCCTTTGACAGTAGAACTCGGTCCAGTGGGTACAAACTGCAAGAGAGGAGATTCCCGCTGGACATCGGGAAGAATTTCTTGACGATAAGGGCAGTTCGACAGTGAAATAGATCGCCGAGGAAGGTGGTGGATTCTTGGTCACTGGAGATCTTCAAGCAAAGGCTCAACAGGCACTCGCTGGAGATGCTCTAGGAGGATTTCCTGCTACAGGGAGGGGGTTGGACTAGATGATCTTGTAGGTCCCTTCCAACTCTGTGATTCTTCCACCTAAAGTGGCTTAGTGCTGGAGAAGCTCAGCTGTAAAGGTTGGATGTGAAGGAGGCTGACACTGCCCAAGTCAAGCACCTGTGCAGGAAAAAAATTACGAAGGTGCGTGATCTGGGAGGCTGGTCTTCTCCATCACAAGCTCAGACTCAGAGGCAGCCTCAAGGTAAGGGAACAAACATCTCTTCACTTTGAGGAGGCCTCTGTGCCTGCTCCCCCCTCCCCTGAAGGATGCTGCATATGCCCCATTGGCATGGCTCCATCAGCTCTGGAAAGTTGGATAGGAGTGAGCCCAGAAACACATCTAATCAGGAAGTGGAAAGAATGGCTGTGAAGTGCCTTTTATAGCCTGAGCAGATGCCTGCCTGCTGGGGAGGAAGTCTCCCCCAGTCCATCAGGCCTGGCTTCCCAGCGGGTGGGTGGGTGCAGGCTTGTCAGTGGAGCAGCGAGTCGCTGTGGTGCAAGCCGGCTTTGATGCTCGGCAGCACTTGTGACATTGAACGATGACTCAATGTTTGCTGTCGTGAAACCCCATCCTTGTTGCAGTGTTTCTATTCTTTTAGCAAAAAGAGAGAGACGCACTCACACACACGCACGCACGAACGCGCTTGTTTTGTTTGAAAGCAGGTCGTCCCGTTCCCCCCCCCCCCGTGGGTTCTAGACGTCTTTGCAAAAGCCTTGTAGCAATGGTGGAAGGTTGCTGCCGGTGACTGCTTTGCCGGAGTGGAGCTACCTGCTTGCAATCTGCAGCATGTTTGTGCCTCAGAGGGTTAAAAGTGCTTGGATTTTTTTTTTCCTGGCTCACCAGCACTTAATGTATCTCACTAACTGCAGTTGACTTTTCCCACAGGGATCTCTGTGAATTAAGTTGGAGACGTGAAAGGCCAGAAAAACCTGGCCTTTTGTAGGGGCCTCGCTTCCCTCAAAATAACTTGGAGCAAACCACGCAGGATCTGTTGCAAAATCTAGAAAGCTGTTTTGTGCTGGGTTGGACCGTCAACCCATCGAGGTCTGCCTTTGCTCTGGCAGCTGCTCCGTAAAACTCCAGGTTCTTGTGCCAGGCCTTCCGTGGAGATGCTGCCAGGAATTCAACTTCAGAATCGGCCCGCAGAGCTGCACCCGGACCTGGTGAAAGGCTGAGAGGTTTTGGAAACTTGCTATTGTTAAACAGTTGGGAGACAGAAATCCCTGCTGGTTTGCTAGAGATTACAAGTCCCTTGTGTCAGCCCAGGAGTGTCGCAAACACACCATAAATGACCATTGCACTACTCTTGAAGTCAAGGAGGCTGGCGTACTCAGACGTACGCCATTCTCCCTGACTCGGAGAGTGGCCCAAAAGCACTTAACCGTGCATTTGCGACACTCCTGGGCTGGCACAAGGGACTGGGCTGGCCTAACTCCAGGTTAGGATTTTCCAGCAGGTTGATTAGCCGTTGTGGCTGTCTTTTGGGAATACTTATCAATCCCGGTTGATCTTCCTGTTTGTGAATCCCAGGAAGCTTCTAGGCTTTTCCGGAATGCAGTTTGAAAATGGCTTCTGTACGGTATGGCCGAAAAACACCTGACATGGTTCTTCCATTCATTTACTTGGTCTCAACCCCACTGCTGACATCTGGTTGGGTTTGCATGTGAAATGGGTCCAGTGTGGACTCAAAAGCTTTAAGAGGTCAGGTGGAATGTGGGTGTCTCAATACTTGCGTGTGAGCTCCTTGCAGAGGGAAGCAGAGCTGTTCTTCAAGCTTGACCGTGTGTGGTGGTGGTGGTGGTGGTGGTGATGATGATGATGGTGATGATGATGATGATGCAGGGGTCGTGAGCATGCTCCCTTGAGAGGGATTTAATGACCTTATTCTGTTCTAAAATTGGCTTCCTACAGTTCTGCCGTTCTAATCTTCTTTGAGATCAACTAAAATTAGCCAGGTTTTAAGCTGAAACGAGGACCGCTGCTCTTGGCATCAAACAGTCGTGCGGTGGCCTTGCACGTGGTTGAGGGTAGCTCTGCGCATGCAGAGATTTTGGGGTTGCGGCGCCCCTTACATTGTGGTTTATTTAACTAAAGCATCTATATACCTTGCCTTCCCAAATCTCAAGGCTCCTTGCAAGGCTTAATAAAAACCAATCTAGAAATGCCACATTGCATACACATAAAAGCTGGGGTATAAACCTGCACAACCTTCTGCTAACTGGGCAAGAGGCATTTTTTCAAGTGGTGTCCTCTTATATTTAGCAGGGGGAGAGCAATTGTCCCTCTTCACCCCAGCAGTGTCTTTCTCGTGGCTGTTACTGGTGGTGTTCTCCATTCTTTTAGACTGTGAGCCCTTTTGGGAACAGGGAGCCATTTAATTTTAATGTTGTTATTTGCCTGTAAACCGCTTTGTGAACTTTGTGTTGAAAAGCGGTATATAAATACTAGTGGTTGATTGATTGATTCTAAGGCAGTGGTTTTCAACCTTTTGCCGCAACCCCAATAATGCATAAGACTGGGGGCCGCCCTGCCTCCTCGGACCCGTTCCTCCTGCCCCCATTCCCCCCCCCACTTTTTCTGTCTTCACAACAACCCTGTAGGGTAGCAGCCTGAGTAGGGACTCTCTAGGGACCTGCAGGACAGCGAGAAGAGGCTGTGCAGGATGATATCACGTTTTGATAAGGTAGCACCATAACTGGACTGGACATGTCTTCTCTTGCACAGGTTTTGAAAGATTGCCACGATTGCCCAAAGGAGTCTTGGCAACCCCATTGAAGACCCCCATTGAGGCTGAAGAATACTGCTCTGAGGCAGTGGTTCCCTGACTGTGAGCCGTGGCACCCCAGGGAGCCGTGGAAACCCACTGGGGGAGTCGGGGAATCCTCCCCCAAAACCCTATACAGTGCACAGGGTTGTAGCCCTAATGGGCAGCTGCAGCCAATGGCCCAGTAGGTCAAGGGAGCCGTCGGTCGAGAAAGGCTTGGGAACCTCTGCTCTTAGGAATGGCGGGGAGGAGGATACCTCTCGGGGGCTGGACCCATTGGCTTTTGAAGGCCTTCCATTCAGGCTGGAAACTGGGAGGTGGTTTCACACAGTTGGGCTCGCAGAGGTGATTCTTGAGGGACAGCCTCCACCCCTTTCCACCAAGGAACATCCCTGTCGATCGGCTGGATGTCCTGCTGGATTCTCTTGCATCCCAGCAAAGTGCTCTCTTTTGTGCCTCCTGGGAAGACGTGATGGTTTTCCTGCGTGTTTGGGAGTCTGATCCTCGCTCCCCAAATAAGGCAAGCAGGACCCAGCTTGGCAGGCTGCCTGGGCTTCATGGAAAACGCCAAGGAGTAAATCTTCTCAGGGAATACTTGGGAGGAGCTCCCCCTTGGGACGGCCCATTACTTATTTTGAGCAGCGCTCTGCATGGCCTCTGAGAGTGCCGGCCCTGTCCCCAAGGAATTTGCAGGCTAGAGAATGATGGAGACTGGGGAGGAGAGGCAAGGCTAGATGACCTCCTGCCCCAGATTGCCCTATACAGCGTTGTTGCTAGGTAGGTTAGCAGATCCAAACTGGGCCAGAGTGCATACCTTTAACCATTGTATAGAAGGGGGAATTTGGCAGGTGGAGCTTTTGAAAGCCTTCCATGATGAGCTGGACCTGCCCAAATTCCTTCTTCTATACAATGGTTATAGGCACTGTGGCCCAGGTTGGATCTGGCAACCCTATTGTTAGGGCCTCTGCGACCTCGGGGCATATATATTTTTGACACACACACACACACACACACACACACACACACACACACACACACACA